>JAKWJD010001761.1:17916011-18370072 GCA_027705065.1 Solanum peruvianum
CTCAAACGACTAAACAGGTCGTTACAATAGATACCAATTTACCCATCGTTCGTCCCCGAACGATCAAAGGAAGAAAAACAATGGCGAAAAGGAGTACCTGAATCTTGTAAGCAGGTGTGGATATTTTTCTTGCATATCTGCCCCTTCTCCCAAGTAGTAGCTTCTTCAAACGGTCGATTCTTCCATTGAACTTTGATGGACGCAATCTCTCTCGACCTCAACTTGCGAACTTCTCTATCTAATATAGCAACCGTTCCTCTCATAAGTCAAGTTCTCATCCACAAAACTGAATCCCAACGGATTATGTGTTTCCATCTCCGTGGTATCTATTCAACATGGATACATGAAACAACGGATGCACTCGGAACAGCCCTGGGGGCAAGGCAATTCATAAGCCACCTCCCCTATTCTCTTAAGCACTTCAAATGGTCCAATGTACCTTGGGACTTAACTTACCCCTTTTTCCGAACCGCATCACCCCTTTCATGGGGTGAAACCTTCAACAAGACTTGTTCACCTTCCATGAACTCCAAGTCTCTAACCTTTCGGTCTGCATACTCCTTTTGTCTACTTTGAGCCGCCAAAAAGCTTTTCTTGAATAGCTTTCACCTTCTCCATAGAATCTCTCACAGATCAGTCCCCCAAGGTCTAACTTCAAAGGCATCAAACCAACCAATGGGAGATCTACAACCTCCTCCCATACAATGCTTCAAATGGAGCCATGTCAATACTGGAGTGATAGCTATTATTCTATGAAAACTCTGCCAAAGGTAAAAAAGCTATCCCAATGGCCAACAAACTCTATCACACATGCACGAAGAATAATATCCTCCAACACTTGAATCGTTCGCTCAGACTGACCATCGGTCTGTTCTGAGGGTGAAATGCGTGCTAAGGTCCAACCTAGTACCTAATTCAGCATGTAATGTCCTCCAAAACTTAGAATAGTAAACTGCGTACCTCTATCCGATATGATGGAGAGTGGAACTCCATGCAACCGAACATCTCTGAGATGTAAATCTTGGCTAACTTCTCTGCATTGTAGGTCACCTTGACCGGAATGAAATGAGCGGACTTAGTTAACCTATCAACAATCACCCAAATAGAGTCATACTTACTCAATGTCTTGGGAAGACCAACCACGAAGTCCATCGCGATACTCTCCACTTTCAATTCAGGAATGGGCATTCTCTGAAGTGTTCCTCGGGCCTCGGTGGTTTCATACTTACTTGTTGACAATTTGGACATTTGGCAACAAAACTCAACAATATCACGCTTCATTCTGCTCACCAGAAGTGTTGCCTTAGGTCGTGATACATCTTGGTGCACCAGGATGTATAGAATATCCGAAACTATGAGCCTCGGTAAGAATAGTGGTGATCAATTCATCGATGCGGGGTACACATACCCTTTCCCTTAATTCTCAAAACACCTTCCTCATCAATTATTGCCTCTTTAGCATCTCCTCGCAACACTTTATCTCGGATTCGACTTAGCTTCTCATCATCAAACTGTTTCCCCTTAATCTGATCAAGAAAGAAGATTTTGCCTCTACACACGCTAGCAATCCTCCCCTCTCATTTATTTCCAACCTCATAAGGGTCATTAGCCAGAATCTGCACTTCTCTAGCCATGGGTGTCTAGAAGCTTGCAAATGAGCTAGCTTCCCATGCTTCCGGCCTTTTTACTCAAAGCATCTGCCACAACATTGCTTTTTCCCGGATGATACAAGATAGTGATGTCGTAGTCCTTCAGTAGTTCCATCCATCTCCTCTGTCTCAAGTTCAAGTCTTTCTGAGTGAATACATATTGTAGGCTACGATGGTCCGTGTAGACTTCACACTTAACCCCATACAAGTAATGTCTCCATTGCTTTAGTGCAAATACTAACCGCGGCCAACTCAAAATCATGGGGCGGATAGTTACGTTCATGCACCTTTAATGCCTTGAAGCATAAGCAATCACATTCTTCTCTTGCATTAGCACTGCACCCAACCCAGAATAGGATGCATCACAATAAACAATGAAGTTTTTACCCTCTACCGGCAAAAGGTGAGGATAGGCGCGGTAGTCAACAAAGTCTTAAGCTTTTGGAAGCTTTCTTCACATTCATCTGACCATACAAATGGAACATTTTGCTTAGTCAAGTTCGTCAATTGGGAAGCAATAGAAGAGAATCCCTTGACGAATCGGCGGTAGTAGCTAGCTAAACCCACAAAACTCCTTATTTCTGAACGTTTGTAGGTCTTACCCAATTCTTCACTGTCTCAATCTTGGATGGATCCACCATCACTCCATCCTTAGAAACCACGTGCCCCAAGAAGGACACTGAATCTAGCCAAAACTCACACTTGGAGAATTTCGCATAAAGCTTTTTCTTTCTCAACAACTCTAACACCATTCTCAAATGCTCCTCATGTTCCTTCTTACTTTTGGAGTATACAGTATATCATCAATAAACACAATCACAAAGAGGTCAAAGTATGGCTTGAAAATCCCGTTCATCAAGCTCTCATGAAAGCAGCAGGGGCATTAGTAAGACCAAACGACCATTACCACAAATTCATAATGCCATACCTAGTTCGAAAAGCAGTCTTGGCACATCCGTTGCTCGTATTTTCAATTGGTGATAAACCGGACCTCAAGTCATTTTTGAGAAGACACAAGCACCTTGTAACTGATCGAACAAGTCATCAATGCGAGGAATGGGGGTACTTGTTCTTAATAGTTACTTTGTTCAACTTCGGTAATCTATGCACATTCGGAAACTCCATCCTTCTTCTTCACAAAATAGCACCGGAGGAGCACCCCAAGGGGATGCACTTGGTCTAATGAAGCCTTTGCTCAACAACTCTTGAAGTGGTGCCTTTAACTCTCTTACTCTGCGGGAGCCATTCTATAAGGGGGTATAGAAATGGGGCGAGTACCTGGTTCCAAATCAATGCAGAAGTCTATATCCCTATCTGGTGGCATACCAGGAAGATCTGCAGGGAACACATCCAAAACTCACGGACTACCGAAACTGACTCAATCGATGGTACTTGAGTAGTGTCATCCTTGAGATGTGCCAAGAAAGCTAAACACCCTTTTACTCACCATTTTCTTAGCACGAAGAAAGGAGATGATACGCACCGGATTGGGAGTGTAGTCACCCTCCCACACTAACAGATTTGCCCCCAGGCTTGGCTAACGTCACCGTTTTAGCATTACAATCCAAATCGCAAAATTCGGAGAAAGCCAAGTCATACCCAGAATTACATCAAAGTCACCCATTTCTAAAATAACCAAATCTACATAAGTGTTGCTCCCACAAAAATTCACGAAACAAGACCTATACACTTTTTCGACTATCACAGACCTCACCCACCGGAGTAGAACGCGCGAATAGGCATGTCAAGTAATTCACAATGTAAATTAGACCATTAGCAAATGAGAAAGATACATATGAAAACATGGAATCCAGGGTCAATAATACAGATGCCATGCAATCGCCAAACCAAAAGATTATTAACTGTGATAACAGCATTAGATGCCTCCGCTTCAGTTCTCCCAGGGAAAGCATAACAATGGGCCCTATCATTCGTCTGTCCGTTGCCCCTACCATGTTGTGTAGTAGTGGCTCCGTTTTGCCCATCACCTCTGCCGTTTTGGTGACCACCATTACCTCGACCACCACGTCCTCCAGAAAAGCGGCCTCTACCATGACCACCTCTACCTCTAGCTATTGGGGGTCTGTAACTCTGTTTTGGACAATTCCTCCTAATATGTCCAATCTCCCCACATCCATAGCACTCTTTGGAGTCAGGCATAGGTCTCTCGGAGTAGTGTTGACCGTTCTGAGGTGGACCCCCAACTACAGTCTGTAGTGAAGACTGAATTGGTCGAACTGAGTGACCTCCGGAGTTCTGTCCTCTAGAGTAAGAACCATTAAACTCGCCTCCCTTCGAAACCTCTTTGATGTCGGTGTCGTGGTGAAGTCATCTGGCTTCACTCCTTCCACCTCTATCACAAAGTCTACCACCTCTTGGAAGGATGTTGCCGTTGCCGCTACCTGTAAGGCTGAAATTCGCAACTCCGACCTCAACCCCTTCACAAAACGGCGAATCCGTTCTTGTGGACGGAAGCAAAGTTGGGTGGCATATCTGGATAGTGCGGGAAATTTATCCTCATACGCGTTAACTGTCATCCTCCCTTGCTCTAGACTCAAGAACTCGTCCCTTTTTCTATCTCTCAAAGTCCTTGGGATATACTTCTCCATAAACAGGGTAGAGAATGATTCCCAAGTCATTGGTGGTGCCTCTGTCGGTTGACACTCAACATGTGATCGCCACCACATTTTGGCGTTTCCTTGTAATTGATAGCTTACGAACTCAACGCCAAACCGTTCTACTATCCTCATCTTGTGTAGTAGCTCATGACAATCAACCAGAAAATCATAAGCATCTTCAGATTCTGCACCCTTGAAGACTGGAGGTTTCATTTCAAGAACTTACTGAAAGTTCATGCTGATCATTTGTCATAATAGGCCCAGTAGTCAGTCGTGGAAATGTGCCTATTCCCAATGATGCATCCATGCGGGGAGCCATAGTAGCCGCATGTCGTATCTCTGAAACCGGAGGTGTTGGTGCAGAAACCACTGGAGGAGCCTGACCCTGATCGGATAACCCGCTATAATAAGCAAGTACCTGGTTGATCATCTCTGGGGTAGGTTGGGGTGGCAACTCCTCATTTTGCACTTGTTCAGTTTCCCCTTCCTCACCTTCTCTTACTACCTCCTCAATCGGTGGAGGAGTCACTGCCCTAGTATCAGATGGGCTAGGGGCTCGTCCTCTTCCTCTAGGTGGACGTCCTCCCACGACCTCTTCCACGGCCTCTTGCCGCTGTTCTTCCTCGAGCCACAGCCCCAGTGGCTGGCTCAGTCGTTTCCTGCCTTTCCGTTGTTGCTGCTGGTGCGTTCGTTGCTCTAGTTCTAACCATCTGCGAAATAGAGTGAAGATGGTCAGATACCAATTTGTATCACCTAGATACCAATTGGACTCAAGTAGTAGCACGAAAGAAGAATGAAAGAATGGAATTTCCTAAAGCCTTATAGCCTCTCAAGGAAAAATAAAGGCGTCCCCCTACCGTTCCTTAAGACTCTACTAGACTCGTTCTTGTGTGATGAGACCAACGAACCTAATGCTCTGATACCAAGTTTGTCACGACCCAAATCGGGGCGCGACTGGCACCCACATTTACCCTCCGATGTGAGCGAACCAACCAATCTAACCTTTAACATTTTAATACAAAATCAACAAAAGAATGCGGAAGACTTAACTCATAAAAAACAAATCAATAACTATTATTATTATCCCCAAAATCTGGAAGTCATCATCACAAGAACATCTATCCTCAAAGTACTAAACTAAAATGTCTAAGAACAAAAATAACTAAAGAGCTCGCCCATGCCGGAAGTTCAAGGCATCAAGACTTGAAGAAGAAGACCCAGTCCAAGCTAGACGCATTAGCTCACCCTGAATTCTCCGAAGGTAGTGAAGACTGGCTCGAATTACTGTTGTGTTGAAGTTGACGGAACGTTTGCTGCATTACACAAATACAAAGAAGACAACATAAAAGTAGGGGGTCAGTACAACCACACGTACTGAGTAGATATCATCGGCCAACTCAAAATAGAAATAATATATATCAAGTATAATAAATCAACTATAAGCTCAACATGTAGCAACAACAAGTATTATAATCGTCAATAAATACCATCAAGTTCATCCATGAGGACTCAAGCCTCAATACCACACTCATTTGGAAATAAGTTCATTATGTTGAGCATATTATCATCTTTCAAGATTCATTATCTTTCTTCCTCTTGTGTCGGTACGTGACACTCCGATCCCCTACCACTATGTGTCGGTACGTGACACTCCGATCCCCTATATGTGTCAGAACGTGACACTCCGATCCCCTATATGTGTCGGAACGTGACACTCCGATCCCCTATATATATGTGTCGGTTCGTGACACCCGTCCCACTAATACTATGTGTCGGAACGTGACACTCCGATCCACTAATACTATGTGTCGGAACGTGACACTCCGATCCACTAATACTATGTGTCGGAACGTGACACTCCGATCCACTAGATTCATTCTATCCGTTCATCAAGCCTTCTCTATACCAAGGCATCATCAATCCCATTACTTTAGTTCATCAAGCCCTCTTTTATACCAAGGCATCATCATTAATATCGTAGATTAAAGTTTCTTTCAAGATTTGGGATTCAATGGTTTTCATCATGCTTGTTTTATCAAAATCACATAATCATATTCATGCAAGCATACAATAAGCATATAGACAGGTTTACAATATCATCAACACATATTATTCACTATTAAGAGTTCACTACGAATATCGTAAAAACCATAACCTACCTCCACCGAAGAATTGGAATCAACAAGAAATCTTCCAAGCTTTGTTATTCCTCTTCCCTCTTCGATCGATCAATACTCTCTCAATTCGTTTCTCTCTTTTCTCTCTTGTTCTTTCTCTTTTGTTTTATTCAAACCCTCTTTCCTTTACCCTAATTAACAAATAATTAAGAATAAAAGAGGACAATAAAACCCCCTAATTAACTTAAGGTTACCTCTTTTAACCCCTAAGTAATTAGACATATTAATGTTAACCCTCAATCTTTATAATAAAGGAAAGAATAGTCAAAAACGACCCTTAAAACGTGTGGAGAAATCCTATTCTGACTGGGATCTGCGTGACCTGTGACAGGCCGTCGTGCCTGCGACGGTCCGTCACACCGGTCGTCGCAGCCTCCCCAAACTTCAGGTGAACTGTGACGGCCCGTCACCCCTGTGACGGTCCATCCTGCACCTCCGTCATGACGGTCAGAAACTCGTTTCTTGTACCAAATTCTCAAAAGTTGAAGTGTTTTTGCAACGGAAACTCACGACGGTTCGTCGTGGATGTGACGGCACGTCCTGCAAGTCCGTCACAATTACAGAGAGTCGATTTTCAGTACCCAATTTCAGAATTCTAAGTATGCTGACACGCTGCACCCTCGACGGGCCGTCGTGCCTGTGACGGTCCGTCGCAGTGCCCGTAGTCTTGGCCAGTTTTTCCAGAATTAAAAATCTGCTGCTCAAAACGACTAAACAGGTCGTTACAAAGAAAGATGAAGCAATTTAATTATTAGCTTTACATGATAACACAATACTCCTAAACATCTAAAGCGCACATATCTATCACTACTTATTACAAACACACTCAACATATTTAGCCTGAGCTTGGATTATGGTGAAACCATTGCTCTCATCTCGAACTATATATGCATACATATAGTATATATATATATATATATATATATATAATATATATATATATATATATATATATATATATATATATATATATCACTACTTATTACTAACACACTCAACATATTTAGCCTGAGCTATATATATATATATATATATATATATATATATATATATATATATATATATATATAGATATATATATATATATATATATATATATATATATATATATATATATATATATATATATATATATATATATCACTACTTATTACTAACACACTCAACATATTTAGCCTGAGCTATATATATATATATATATATATATATATATATATATATATATATATATCACTACTTATTACTAAGACACTCAACATATTTAGCCTGAGCTATATATATATATATATATATATATATATATATATATATATATATATATATATATATATATATATATATATATAATTCTAAACACATTGACATCCCAAATTCGCCTTTAAATACATTCATCATATCTCTAGGGGTGGCCCGGAGTGTGGCGATTATTCGCACCCGAACCTGGATAGTCATTGACCTCACCATCCATTCTTCTAATGATAACATCACCTAGTTTCATACACTCGACCTCCATATTCTCCTAATAAATATTTGACCAAAAAATATAAAAATAAGGGGTGATATTGTTTGTTTGAAATAAAGAAAGAAGATAGACAAGTAGTTACCATTATTTGTGTGTTCTCCTGTTATTGAGTTTTGTACACCAAACTATTGCATCCTAACAATGAAAATAAGTATATTCAACGTAACCATTAAAAAATATATATATATTTATTGATATTAATTAAGTTGATATATGATTACTTGTAATTGGGATGGCATTCAAGTAGATAACTTGAGAAAAACAAAGAAAAGACAGAAACAAAGTTGCAGCCATTTTCCTAATTAATCAAGTCTATTACGATTAGTGCTCCATTTTATACATTTCATTTCATTCTATAAATACAAAAATATATATATAAAGCACTTCGAGATTGTGTACCTATTGTTTGCGGCAATCAAATCACAAATTAAAGTCAAAAAGGTTACTCTAGCTAGCTACTATCTTATGATAAAAAGACGTGCACTATTTGCCAATACATATATTGTATAATATATAATAAAGATATACCATATGTGTGTATAAAAACAAATCACGAAGTTTTTGTTAGCTATGTGGAGATATTTTAGGATTTTTGAATTTTAAATTTGTTAAAAGTAATTAGTTAATTTAGTTAGTTAGTTACAATTATAGAGTAGTTAGTTACAATTCAAGAAGTTAGTTAATTCTTGATTAGTCTTTTATATAAACACTTCATTGTATCTTAATATTAATTCAATCAAATATTGAAAAGCTGAGATATTCTCTCTACAGCATACTCTTCTTCTTAGTTTATCTTCATCTACTCTTCTGCTAAGTCGTCTCCTTCTTCCTCTTCTTCTTCTCTCTTTACTTCATAACAAGTTCATGGTATCAGAGACGGGATCTAACCCTGTGAAATCTGAATTTCCATTTGTACTATTGCTTCCGCTAATCGATCGTGAAAATAGATTGAAGAAATCAAAATCTCTGGAAAAATGGCTGGAGATGATGAACCAGTAATTGTTCAAGAGAATGCCAATCCAGCTGCCAACATTGGTCAAGAAATCAACTACAATCATCCATTGTTCTTATCTCCATCAGATGTTATTGGAAATCAGATCATTTCATTCCAACTAACAGGTATGGAAAACTATGCAATCTGGTTTAGATCTATGCGCATTGCTCTGCTAGGAAGAAACAAACTAGCAATAGTAGATGGATCATGTGATAAAGAAAAATATAGTGAAAATCTGTGGAATCATTGGGATCGTGTTGATGCCATAGTTCAATCTTGGCTGATGAACTCTGTTTCTAAGAGTTTACTAGGTGGCATTATGTATGCAGCCACAGCTAAAGCAGTTTGGCAAGATCTACAAGAAAGGTTCACCAAGATAGATGGTTGTAACTACCTGTTTAGTCGTTTTGAGCAGCAAATTTTATTTCTGGAAGACTGGCTGAGACGACGGACCCCACGACGGACCGTCATGGGCACGACAGACCGTCGAGGTGGTCTCGTTTCAAAACACTTAGAAATTCTGAAATTTGGGTACCAAAATCGACTCTCTGAACTTCGTAACGGAATGGCAGGACGGACCGTCACAGACTCTTCAAGGAAATTGAGTCTCTGAACTCTGTGATGGAGCAGCAGGACGGACCGTCGCAGGCACGACGGGCCGTCACAGACTGCGTAATCCTAGGCTGGTTCGGATTTCTTTAAATGTTTTAAGGGACGTTTTTGACTATTCCTGCTTTAATTATAAAGTTAGTGGGTTAATGTTAATAAGTCTAATTACTTGGGGGTTAAAAGAGGTAACCTTGAGTTAGTTAGTGGGTTATTATTTCCATCTTTTATACTTAATTATATGTTAATTAGGGTAAAAGAAAGAGGGTTTGAATAATAAAAATAGAAAGAACAAAGAGAAAGAGGGAGGATCGAACGAGAAGAAGAACAAAGCTTTGGGAAATTGCTTGCTTGATCACTAATCTTCGGTGGAGGTAGGTTATGGTTTTCACACTATTCGTACGAAACTCTTAATAGTGAATGAAATGTGTTAGTAGTATTGTAAACCCTTCTGTATGCTTAATTGTATGCTTGCATGAATATGATTATGTAATTATGAATAAATAAGCATGATGAAGCTATTGAATCCCAAATCTTGAAAAGAAACCCTAATCTACTTTGTTAATGATGATGCCTTGGTGTAAAACAAGGCTTGATGAACGAAAGTGGTGAGATTAGGGGATCGGGTGCCACGTTCCGGTATCAGGATTAAATGAGGATCGGAGTGTCACGTTCCGACACCAGGATAGTATATGGATCGGGTGCCACGTTCCGATACCAGGATAGAATGAGGATCGGAGTGTCACGTTCCGACACCAGGATAGTATATGGATCAGGTGCCACGTTCCGGTACCAGGATAGTATATGAGGATCGTAGTTCCACGTTCGGCACCAGGATAGTATATGGAGCAGAGTGTCACATACCGACACGAGGGGAATATAGATAATGAATCTTGCAATATGTTAATAAATTCAATCTAATGAACCTAATTCCCAAATGAGTATGATGGGGAGGCGTGAGTCCTCCTTGATGTGCTTGGTGTTATGACCAAGAGTTATGATAATGGTAAATGTTGCATGTTGAGTATTGTAGTTGGTTTTATAATATTACTTGATATATATTGTCTATTATTTTGAGTTGGCCGATGATACCTACTCAGTACTTGTGTTTGTACTGACCCCCTACTTTTATATTTTATTCTTTGTCATATGTGGAGTGCAGCAAACATACCGTCGACTTCAACTCAACCGCAACTCTAGCCAGTCTTCACTACACCGGATTACAGGGTGAGCTAATGCTTCTAGCTTGGACTGGATCCTCTTCCTCATGTCTTGATGCCTTGGAGTTCTGGCATGGACTAGCTTTTTATATATTTTAGCTTCTTAGAATACTCTTAGTCTAGTAATTTGATCATAGATGTTCTTGTGATGATGACTTCCAGATTTTGGGAAATAATAGTTGTTGAATTTTATAAGTTATTGAATTGGTTTTCATTAATGAGTTTAAGTCTTCCGCATTGTATTTTGTTCATTATGATTGAAATGTTGGGGTTTAGATTTGTTGGTTCGCTCGCATAGGAGGGTAAGTGAAGGTACCAGTCGCGGCTCGGTTTTGGGTCGTGACAAACTTGGTATCAGAGCATTAGGTTTGTTGGTCTCATCACACAAGAACGAGTCTAGTAGAGTCTTAAGGAACGGTAGGGGGACGCCTTTACTTTTCTTTGAGAGGCTATAAGACTTTAGGAAAATTCCATTCTTTCTTTATTTCTTTCGTGCTACTACTTGAATCCAATTGGTATCTAGGTGAAACAAATTAGTATCTTACCATCTTCACTCTATTTCGCAGATGGTTAGAACTAGAGCAACGACTGCGCTAGCACCGACACCGGCAAGACAGGAAGCGTCTGAGCCAGCCACTGGGCTGTAGCTCGGAGAGGAATAGTGGCAAGAGGCCGTGGAAGAGGTCGTGGGAGGATGTCCTCTAGAGGAAGAGGACAAGCACCTAGCCCATCTAATGCTAGGGCGGTGACTCCTCCACCGACTGAGGAAGTAGTAAGAGAGGGTGAGGAAGGGGAGAATGAACAAGTGCAAAATTAAGAATTGCCACCCCAACCTACCCCTGAGATGATCAATCAGGTTCTTGCTTATCTTAGCGGGTTATCTGATGAGGGTCAGGCACCTCCAGTGGTTTCTGCACCAACACCTCCGGTTTCAGAGGTACAACATGCCGCCGCTGGGGCTCCCCGCATGGATGCCTCATTGGAAATAGGCACGTTTCCACGTCTGACTACTGGGCCTATAATGACAAATGATCAGCATGAACTTTTCAGTAAGTTCTTGAAATTGAATCATCCAGTCTTTAAGTGTGCTGAATTAGAGGATGCCTACGATTTTATGGTTGATTGTAATGAGCTACTACACAAGATGGGTATAGTAGAACGGTTTGGTGTGGAGTTCGTGACTTATCAGTTCCAAGGGGAACGCCAAAATGTGGTGGCGGTCACATGTTGAGTGTCAACCAACAGAGGCACCACCTATGACTTGGGCCTCATTATCTAGTTTGTTTATGGAGAAGTATATCCCCCGGATTTTTAGGGATAGTAAAAGAGATGAGTTCTTGAGCCTAGAGCAAGGTAGAATGTCGGTTACTGCATATGAGGCTAAGTTTCGTGCATTATCCAGGTATGCCACCCAACTTTGTTTCAGTCCACAAGAGCGGATTCGCCATTTTGTGAAGGGGTTGAGGTTAGAATTGCGGATTTCAGCCTTCCAGGTAGCGGCTACGGTAAAATCCTTCCAAGAAGTGGTAGATTTCGTGATAGAGGTGGAAGGAGTGATGCCAGATGACTTCACCATGGCGTCGACATCAAAAAGGTTTCGAAAGAGAGGTGAGTTTAATGGTTCTTATTTTAGAGGACAGGGTTCCGGAGGTTACTCAGTCCGACCAATTCAGTCTTCACTACAAACTGTAGTTGGGGGTCCACCTCAGACCGGTCAACACTTCTCTGAGAGGCCGATGCTTGAATCCAGAGAATGTTATGGATGTGGGGAGACTGGACACATTAAGAAGTATTGTCCAAAACAGAGTTACAGACCTCCAATGGTTAGAAGTACAGGTGGTTATGGAAGAGGCCGTCATCCTGGAGGACGCGGTGGTCGAGGTAATGGTGGTCACCAAAACGGCCGGGGTGATGGGAAAACTGGAGCACTACATCACAACATGGTAGGGGCAATGGACAGACAGGTGATAGGGCCCATTGTTATGCTTTCCCTGGGAGATCTGAAGCGGAGACATCCGATATTGTCATCACAGGTAATCTTTCGGTTTGTGATTGCATGGCGTCTGTATTGTTTGATCCTGGATCCACATTTTCTTATGTATCTTCTTCATTTGCTACTGGTCTTAATTTACTATGTGAATTACTTGATATGCCTATTCGTGTTTCTACTCCGGTGGGTGAGTCTGTGATGGTTGAAAAGGTATATAGGTCTTGTTTGTTGAATTTTGTGGGGAGCAACACTTATGTAGATTTGGTTATCTTAGAAATGGTTGACTTTGATGTAATTCTGGGTATGACTTGGCTTTCTCCGAATTTTGCGATCTTGGATTGTAATGCTAAAACCGTGACGTTAGCCAAGCCTGGGACAGATCCGTTAGTGTGGGAGGGCGACTACACTTCCAATCCGGTTCGTATCGTGTTCTTTCTTCGTGCTAAGAGAATGGTTAGTAATGGTTGTTTAGCTTTCTTGGCACACCTTAGGGATGATACTACCCAAGTACCTTCGATGGAGTCAGTTTCGGTAGTCTGTGAGTTTTTGGATGTGTTCCCTGCAGATCTTCCTGGTATGCCACCGGATAGGGATATTGACTTCTGTATCGATCTTGAACCGGGCACTCGCCCCATTTCTATACCCCCTTATAGAATGGCTCCCGCGGAGTTAAGAGAGCTAAAGGCCCAACTTCAAGAGTTGTTGAGCAAAGGCTTCATTAGACCAGGTGCATCTCCTTGGGGTGCTCCGGTGTTATTTGTGATGAAGAAGGATGGGAGTTTTCGGATGTGCATAGACTATAGACAACTGAATAAGGTAACTATTAAGAACAAGTATCCTCTTCCTCGCATTGATGACTTGTTCGATCAGTTACAAGGTGCTTGTGTCTTCTCTAAGATTGACTTGAGATCCGGTTATCATCAATTGAAAATACGGGCAACGGATGTGCCAAAGACTGCCTTTCGAACCAGGTATGGGCATTACGAATTTGTAGTGATGTCTTTTGGTCTTACGAATGCCCTTGCTGCGTTCATGAGCTTGATGAACGGGATTTTTAAGCCATATCTGGATCTCTTTGTGATCGTATTTATTGATGATATACTGATATACTCTAAAAGTAAGAAGGAACATAAGGAGCATTTGAGAATTGTATTGGAAATGTTGAGGGAGAAAAAGCTTTATGCCAAGTTCTCTAAGTGTTAGTTTTGGCTAGATGCAGTGTCCTTCTTGGGGCATGTAGTTTCTAAGGATGGAGTGATGGTGGATCCTTCTAAGATTGAGACAGTGAAGAATTGGGTAAGACCTACTAATGTGTCAGAAATAAGGAGCTTTGTTGGTTTAGCTAGCTATTATCGTCGATTTGTCAAGGGATTCTCTTCCATTGCTTCCCAATTGACGAACTTGACTAAGCAGAATGTTCCATTTGTATGGTCGGACGAATGTGAGGAAAGCTTTCAGAAGCTCAAGACTTTGTTGACTACTGCACCAATTCTCACCTTGCCCGTGGAAGGTAAGAATTTCATTGTTTATTGTGATGCATCCTATTCGGGTTTGGGTGCAGTGCTAATGCAAGAGTAGAATGTAATTGCTTATGCTTCAAGGTAATTAAAGGTGCACGAACGTAATTATCCAACTCATGATTTGGAATTGGCCGCGGTAGTGTTTGCATTAAAGCAATGGAGACACTATTTATATGGGGTTAAGTGTGAGGTCTATACGGATCATCGTAGCCTACAGTATGTTTTTACTCAAAAAGATTTGAATTTGAGACAGAGGAGATGGATGGAACTACTGAAGGACTATGATATCACTATCTTGTATCATCCGGGAAAAGCGAATGTTGTGGCAGATGCTTTAAGTAGAAAGGCGGGAAGCATGGGAAGTCTAGCTCACTTACAAGTTTCTAGACGCCCATTGGCTAGAGAGTTCAGATTCTGGATAATGACCTTATGAGGTTAGAAGTAAATGTGAAGGGAGGATTGTTAGCTTGTGTGGAGGCAAGATCTTCCTTCCTTGACAAGATTAAGGGAAAGCAGTTTAATGATGAGAAATTGATCCGGATACGAGATAAAGTGTTGCAAGGAGAGGCTAAAGAAGCAACAATCGATAAGGAAGGTGTTTTGAGGATTAAGGGAAGGGTATGTGTACCCCGCGTTGATGATTTGATCAACACTATTCTGACGGAGGCTCATAGTTCAAGGTATTCTATACATCCGGGTGCAACCAAGATGTACCGTGACCTAAAGCAACACTTTTGGTGGAGTAGAATGAAGCGTGATATTGTTGATTTTAGTGCCAAATGTCCAAACTGTCAACAAGTAAAGTATGAACACCAGAGGCCCGGAGGAACACTTCAGAGAATGCCCATTCCTGAATGGAAGTGGGAGAGGATTGCAATGGATTTCGTGGTTGGTCTTCCAAAGACAATGGGTAAGTATGACTCTATTTGGGTGATTGTTGATAGGTTAACTAAGTCTGCTCATTTCATTCCGGTCAAGGTGACTTACAATGCAGAGAAGTTAGCCAAAATCTACATCTCAGAAATTGTTCGATTACATGGAGTTCCACACTCCATTATATTAGATAGAGGTACGCAGTTTACTTCTATGTTTTGGAAAACACTGCATGCGGAATTGGGTACTAGGTTGGACCTTAGTACCGCATTTCACCCTCAGACCGATGGTCAGTCTGAGCGAATGATTCAAGTGTTGGAGGATATGCTTCGGGCATGTGTGATAGAATTTGGTGGTCATTGGGATAACTTCTTACCCTTAGCGGAGTATTCATACAATAATAGTTATCACTCAAGTATTGACATGGCCCCATTTGAAGCATTGTATGGTAGGAGATGTAGGTCTCCCATTGGGTGGTTTGATGCATTTGAGGTTAGACCTTGGGGTACGGACCTTTTGAGGGATTCTTTAAAAAAGTGAAATCTATTCAAGAAAAGCTTTTAGCGGCGCAAAGTAGGCAAAAATAATATGCAGATCGAAAGGTTAGAGACTTAGAGTTCATAGAGGGTGAACAAGTCTTGCTGAAGGTTTCGTCCATGAAAGCGGTGATACGGTTTGGTAAAAGAGGTAAACTGAGCCCAAGGTATATTGGTCCCTTTGAAGTACTTAAGCGAGTAGGGGAGGTGTCTTATGAGTTAGCCTTTCATCCAGGGTTGTCCGGTGTGCATCCGGTATTTCATGTGTCTATGTTGAAAAGATGCCATGGGGATGGAAACTACATCATTCGATGGGATTCAGTTCTGCTTGATGAATATTTGTCTTATGAGGAGGAGCCTGTTGCCATTCTAGATAGAGAAGTCCGCAAGCTGAGGTCAAGGGAGATTGCATCCATCAAAGTTCAATGGAAGAATCGACCAGTTGAAGAGGCTACTTGGGAGAAGGAGACTGATATGCGAGAAAGATACCCACACCTGTTTACAGATTCAGGTACTCCTTCTCGCCCTTGTTTTCCTTTCTGTGATCGTTCGAGTATGAACGATGGGTAAATTGGTATCTATTGTAACGACCTGTTTAGTCGTTTTGAGCAGCAAATTTTATTTCTGGAAGACAGGCTGAGACGACGGACCCCACGACGGACCGTCATTTCACAAATTTCTAGAATGTTTGTTTTTTTGTTATGGCATCAAAAAAGTAGTAATAGATTTATAATAACAATACAATCAAATATATTTTCTTAAATGACATGTGTATTTTAATTATGCGACATTTAATTTGGACCCACATTTTCTATAAAAAAAATTCTTTTTTCTTTTTTGTGTGTGAATGTTTCATTAAACCAAAAGTATCTATCAAACAATGTCATTTTACTAATTTTTATATTATTTAAGGGTGGAATAATAATTGTATAATTAATGACCAAAATGACGATTTAAAAGAACTCATACATGTCTTTACTTTTTAAAATGGGATAATGCCCATGTACCCCCCCTCAACCTATGCCCGAAATCTTAGAGACACACTTCTCCTATACTAAGGTCCTATTACCTCCCGAACATATTTTATTAATAACTTTTTACCCCTTTTTAGCTTGTGTGGCACTATCTTGTGGGCCGAACGATGGTTGACTTTTTTTTTTGAACTAGTGCCACGTAGGCTAAAAAGGGGTAGAAAATTACATATAAAATAAGTTCAGGGGGGTAATAGGACCATAGTATAGTATAGGTTGAGGGGGTACTTGGGTATTTTCCCTTTTAAAATTGATCCATAAAGATATTTTTATAATTTGTTAAAATGAAGAGTTTCTATTAATTAAATGTTTACAAACAATAAAAAATTTTAAGCTTGTTTTGACATGCTTTTTGAAAGAAAATTTTGAACTAATTTAAAATAAAATGTGTTTGAATAGTTAATATTTTTGTTCCTAAAATTACTTAAAAGAATTATTGTGTAAAATAATATTTGTTACAGAATATGATCACTAAATTTGTATCTTGATTATTATTATAATCTTTAAAATTATGTATCAATATTTTTTAATAAATTTGAAGATATATAAAGTTACGTGACTAAAAGAATAGACAATGTTTGATAATTTAACAAGAAAAAATTATATAGAATATTTTCTTATATCAAATATGATAAACTATTTGACAGAAAAAATTTGACAATAAAAAAATAATATTCAAATTCTGAGGAAATTAAAATACAAAAGAAAGAAAAATGAGTGGTTAAAAAATAAAGAAAAGACAAAAATAAAAATGTCAATAGAAAAAGGCTTGAGAAATATAAAGGAAGAAAAAAAATATTTAAAAAATAATAACTTGAAAAAAAAAGTATGATGGTTATTTTGTGGGGGGTAAGATTCATAGTTTCTTTTATGATATGATATTTAGAGTGTACTATCAAAAAAAATTATTAATGTAATTTAGAATATAATATTAAGATAATTGTTATTGTATATAGAGAAAATTTTTATTTCATGATTGTTTTTATTGCTGTGAAAGTTAGAAATCAAGTTTTTAATAATTATTTTCAATATTAATATCAAAATGAATAGAAGTATTTTTATTATCGAAGACAATAATGAAATGTATCATAAAATTCACCGACAAAGTAAACTACATACACATTATACATAAGTTGAAGCAGTAGAGATTTGAAATGCTTTGAATCGATCTTTATGAATTGATTGATCAATGATTAGTATTTTATCATACAAAGCTTATAGTACAAATATTACAAAAAGAAGATGACAATATTGTAATAAATAGATATCACTTGCGAATATATAGGAAGATCGATGAACTTTTTCAAAGATATTAATATTTTATATATTCCCCGAATGCGAGATGTTTTAACTCATAATCTAATGCAATTCTCTATTTCATTGCTGCTTAGATTTTTTTGGAATTCAACTTTCTCAATTTGGATTGTGAACAACACAGTTATGTCATATGAACATTTGAAAAAATATTATTAAGTAATATATTGGAGTTGTTTACTGTAAAAGAAGAAGAAGAAGTATCAAGCATAAAATTTTCATATATTTATCAACATTACTAATGATATATTTATTACTTCATGGGAGGGATGTATCCAAGAGGGGATATCTATGTGTACTCAAAATCTTGATGAATAAAAGTAAAATTATGTTTCTTTTAAAATTTTATTTGTGTGGTTAATTTATTTTTTATATATTTATGAATAAAAATAAAATTATGTTTCTTAAAAAAAATTCAAAATTTATTTTTCATATATTTATGAATAAAAAAAAATATGTTTCTTAAAAAAAAAAAATACACAAGTACCCCTTCAACCTATGCTTGGAATCTCAGAGACACACTTATACTATACTAAAGTCCTATTACCCCTCTGAACTTATTCTATATCTAATTTTGCTACCCCTTTACGGCCTGCATGACACTAGCTTAAAAAACAGTCAACCAGCGTTGGGCAGCAAGATAGTGCCACTTAGGCCGAAAAGGAGTAAAAAATTATTAATAAAATAAGTTCAGGGGAGTAATAGGACCTTAGTACTGTATAAGTGTGTCTCTGAGATTTCGGGCATAGGTTGAGGGGGTACTTGTGCATTATCCCAAAAAAATATTCAACCTACTACATATATATATATATATATATATATATATATATATATATATATATATATATAATAGTAAAGTGGGAGGACGACCAAGGGCAAAAATATAATTTCACTCTAACAAAAACCTAATAAGAAAGATAATTAATAATTCTAGAAACATCTTCTATATATTAAGTGAATAATGATCAAGGACAAAAATGTAATTTCACGCTAACAAAAATCTATCAAGAATGATAATAAAAAAAATTCAATAGTTCTAGAAACATTTAAGTTATTGTTGTTATCATTAACTTATTCTGTTATTACTTCTGTTTCTTTGTTTTGTGAGTTATTATGATAGACCTATTTTATTATTACTCTATTTTATTATTACTTTATTTAACTCTTAATATTTTTTTCTATTCATTATGCTTATTAAAATGCCTACTTTTTATAAAAAAAATATATCATGACGTATTTTTTTTTCATCTTTATTTTTGCCCTAATTAATATATTTGAAAATAAATAAGTGTGATAAAATTAATAAAATATATTAGGTTCAAATTAAAGAAAAAGATGTTAAAAAGTAACTTTACAAATAAAAATGAATAGGATGATATATTTGTAGTAAGATGACTATATGTAAAAATGTTATTTCATCCTAACAAAATTCTATCGAGAATAAATAATTCTAGAAACATCTTTCTACATATGAAGTGAATGATGATCTGAGGTAAAATTGTAATTTCATGCAAGTAAAAATCTACCACGAATGATAACAAGAAAATTAAATAGTTCTAGAAACATCTTTAGATATTATTATTAGTATTACTATAACGACCTGTTTAGTCGTTTCGAGCAGTAGAAGTTCTTTGGATAAAAACTGACTAGGTCGACGACTCACGCGACGGACCGTCATGGTCACGACGGACCGTCGATGATCTCCGTTCCAAAACACTTAAAACTCTAAAATTTGGGTACGGGGATCACCTCTCTTAACATCGCGACGGAATTGCAGCACGGACCGTCGTAGATACGACGGACCGTCACAAACCCCTTTACTGAATTTGAGTCTCTGAACTCTGTGACGACCCTGCAGGATGGACCGTCGCAGGCACGACGGGCCGTCACAAGTTGCGTAACCTCGACTGGGTCGGATTTCGGCTAAAAGTTTTAAGGGGTGTTTTGGACTATTCATGCTTATAATTAGGAAATTAGTGGGGTAAGTTTAATAATTTAATTACTTGGGGGTTAAAGGACATAACCTTGAAATAAATAGTGGGTTACTTTTACCATCTCTTGTAATTAATTATATGATAATTAGGGTAAAAGAAAAAGAGTCTGAAGAAGAAAAATAAAAAGAACAGAGAGAGGGAGAACGAGCGAGAAAAGGGAGAAGTGAAGAGGAAAGCAAAGACATTAATAGGTTGCTTGCTTGATCACGATTCTTTGGTGGAGGTAGGTTATGGTTTATGCTATTTCATAGTAAACTCTAAATAACGATTGATATGTATTGGGTGGTAGTGTAAAGTCTTCTATATGCTTAATAGTGTGGTTGCATGATGTGATTATGTAATTGTGATGGATTAGAATGATGAGACTGTTGAATCTTAAAACATAAATCCTCTCCACTAATGACGATGCCTTGACATAAAAGAAGGCTTGATAAACTAAAATAATGAGATTAATGGATCGGGTGTCACGTTCCGACAGGTAGCATTAGGGGATCGGGTGTCACGAACCGACACGTAGTATTAGGGGATTGGGTGTCACGAACCGACACGTAGTATTAGGGAATCGGGTGTCACGAACCGACACGTAGTAGTAGGGGATCGGAGTGTCACGTGCCGACACAGTAATAATGAGGAGAATGAATCTTGAATTATGGTAATAACTCAACTTTAATGAACCTATTTCCCAAATGAGAATGGTGTGGAGGCTTGAGTCCTCAGAGATGTACTTGGTGTTGTTGTCAATGGTCCTTGTACTTGTTGTTGTCACCTGTTGAGTGTTGTAGTTGATTTTATTTTATTATTTGATATATATTGCTTTCTATTTTGAGTTGGCCGATTATACCTACTCAGTACGTGTTCCTTGTACTGACCCCTACTTGTATTTTTTCCCTTTGTTATCTGTGGAGTGCAACAAACGTAGCATCAACTTCGACTCGTCCGCAACTCTAGCCAGTCTGCAGCATACCAGATTTCAGGGTCAGCTACTGTTCCTAGCTCGGACAGGATTCTCTCCTTCACGTCTTGATGTCTTGAAGTTCGGACATGGACCAACTCTTTTACTTATTTTAGCTTCTTAAATACTCTTAGATTTAGAAATTTGAGGATAGATGTTCTTGGTGTGATGACTTCCAGATTTTGGGGATAATAGTTGATAAACCTTTAGAAGTTTATTTATTTGTTATATTAATAAGATTTTGAGTCTTCCGCATTATATTCTGTTAATTATGGTTCGGTCACATAGGAGGATAAGTGTGGGTGCCACTCGCGGCTCGTTTTGTGTCGTGTCAAACTTGGTATCAGAGCATTAGGTTCGTTGGCCTCATCACACAAGAACGAGTCTAGTAGATTCTTGAGGAACGGTAGGGGGACGCCTTTACTTTTATTTGAGAGGCTATAGGATATTAGGAAAATTCCATTCTTTCTTTCTTTCGTGCTATTACTTGGATCCAATTGTTATCTAGGTGATACAAATTGGTATCTGACATCCTCACTCTATTTCGCAGATGGTTAGAACTAGAGCAACAACTGTGCCAACACCAACACCGGCAAGAAAGGATGCGTCTGAGCCAACCACTGGGGCTGTAGCTCAAAGAGGAGCAGTGGCAAGAGGACGTAGTAGAGGTCGCGGGAGGACGTCCTCTAGAGGTAGAGGACAAACACCTGGTCCAGCTAGTACTAGGGCGGTGACTCCTCCACCGACTGATGAGGTAGTAAGAGAGGGTGAGGAAGGGGAAAATGAGCAAGTGCAAGATGAGTAATTACCACCCCAACCTACCCCTGAGATGATTAACCAGGTTCTTGCTTATCTTAGCGGGTTATCTGATCAGGGCCTGACACCTTCGGTGTTTTCTGCACCAGCACCTCAGGTTCCGGGAGTCCCACATACAAGTGTTGTGGCTCCCCGCATGGATGCCTCATTGGAAGTAGGCACGTTTCCTCGATTGACTACAGAGCCTATAATGACGAGTGATCAGCATGAACTTTTTAATAAATTCTTGAAGTTGAAACCTCCAGTCTTCAAGGGTGCTGAATCTGAGGATGCCTACGATTTTCTGGTTGATTGTCATGAACTGCTACATAAGATTGGAATAGTAGAGCGATTTTGCGTTGAGTTTGTGACCTATCAGTTTCAGGGGAACGCAAAAATGTGGTGGCGGTCATATGTTGAGTGTCAACCAGCACAGGCACCAGCTATGACTTGGGCATCATTCTCTAGCTTATTTATGGAGAAGTATATACCCCAGACTTTGAGGGATAGGAGGAGAGATGAGTTCCTGAGCCTAGAGCAAGGCAGGATGTCGGTTACTGCTTATGAGGCTAAGTTTCGTGCACTATCTAGGTATGCCACCCAGCTTTTCTTCAGTCCACAAGAGCGGATTCGTCGTTTTTTGAAGGGATTGAGGTGAGATTTTCAGATTCAAGCCTTACAGGTAGCTGATGCAGCAATATCCTTTCAGGAAGTGGTAGATTTTGTGATAGAGGTGGAGGAGGTGAAGCCAAACGACTTCACCATGGCGTTTACATCTAAGATGTTTCGAAAGGGAGGTGATTTTAGTGGTTCTTACTCAAGAGGCAGAGTTGAGGAGGTTACCCAGCCCGACCTATTCAGTCTTCACTGCAGGCTCTAGCTGGGGGTCCATCGCAGACCAGCCAGCATTCCTCTGAGTTTGGAGGTTATCCCCAGACTTCGTCGTTCTCACAGAGACCTATGCTTGACCCCACAGAGTGTAATGGATGTGGGGAGGCTGGACATATTAGGAGATATTGTCCAAAACAGAGTTAGAGACCCCCTAATAGTCAGAGGTAGAGGTGGTCATGGAAGAGGCCGCCATTCTGGAGGACATGGTGGCCAAGGTAATGGTGGTCACCAAATCAACCGGGGTGGCGGGCAAGTTGGAACTACTGCAGCGCAACATGGTAGGGGCAACGGGCAGACAGGTGATAGGGCCCATTGTTATGCTTTCCCCGGAAGGTCTGAAGCGGAGACATCTGATGATGTTATCACATGTAATCTTCTGGTTTGTGATTGCATGACTTCTGTATTATTTGATCCTTGATCCACATTTTCATATGTATCTTCCTCATTTGCTACTGGTCTTGATTTACATTGTGATTTGCTTGACATGCCTATTTGTGTCTCTACACCGATGGGTGAGTCTCTGATGGTTGAGAAGGTGTATAGGTCTTGTCTTGTGACTTTTGTGGGGAGCAATACTCATGTAGACTTGATTATTCTAGGAATTGTTGATTTCGATGTAATTCTGGGTATGACTTGGCTTTCCCCAAATTTTGCAAACTTAGATTGTAATGCTAAAACTGTAACATTGGCCAAGCCTGGGACAGATCCGCTAGTGTGGGAGGGTGACTATACTTCCACCCCAGTTCGTATCATCTCCTTTCTTTGTGCTAAGTTAATGGTTAGTAAGGGTTGTTTAGCTTTCTTGGCACATCTCAGGGATGATACTTCCCAAGTACCTTCGATTGAGTCTGTCTCGGTAGTCCGTGAGTTTCTGGATGTGTTTCCTGCAGACCTTCCTGGTATGCCACCGGATAGGTATATTGATTTTTGCATTGATCTGGAGCCGGGTACTCGCCCCTTTTGCATACCCCCTTATAGAATGGCTCCAGCAGAGTTAAGGGAATTAAAGGCCCAACTTCATGAGTTGTAAGGTAAAGGCTTTATTAGACCAAGTGCATCCCCTTGGGGTGCTCCTGTTTATTTGTGAAGAAGAAGGATGGAAATTTGCGAATGTGCATAGACTACAGGCAGCTGAATAAGGTAACTATTAAGAACAAGTATCCTCTTCCTCGCATTGATGATTTTTTCGATCAGTTACAAGGTGCTTGTACCTTCTCAAAAATCGATTTGAGATCTGGTTATCATCAATTGAAAATACGGGCAACAGATGTGACAAAGAGTCCTTTTCGAACCAGGTATGGGCATTATGAATTCCTAGTAATGTCTTTTGGGCTTACGAATGCCACTGCTTCTTTCATGAAGCTGATGAACGGAATTTTTAAGCCATATCTAGATCTATTTGTCATTGTATTCATTGATGATATACTGGTATACTCAAAGAGCAGGAAAGAACATGAGGAGCATTTGAGAATTGTATTGGAAGTATTGGGGGAGAAAAGGCTTTATGCCAAATTCTCCAAGTGTGAGTTTTGGCTAGATTCAGTGTCCTTCTTGGGGCACTTGGTTTCTAAGGATGGATTGATGGTGGATCCTTCTAAGATCGAAGCATTGAAGAGTTGGGTAAGACCTACTAATGTTACAGAGGTAAGGAGCTTTGTTGGTCTAGCTAGCTACTAGCGTAGATTTGTCAAGGGATTTTTTTCGGTTGCTTCCCAACTGACAAATTAGACTAAGCAGAGTGTTCCATTTGTATGGTCGGACGAATGTGAAGGAAGCTTTCAGAAGCTCAAGACCTTGTTGACTACTGCACCAATTCTTACTTTGCCAGTGGAAGGTAAGAATTTCATTATTTATTGTGATGCATCTTATTCTAGGTTGGGTGCAGTGCTAATGCAAGAGAGGAATGTAATTGCTTATGCTTCAAGGAAATTTAAAGTGCATGAACGTAACTATCCGACCCATGATTTGGAGTAAGCTACAGTAGTGTTTGCATTAAAGCAATGGAGACATTATCTATATGGGGTTAAGTGTGAAGTCTATACAGATCATCGTAGTTTACAGTATGTCTTTACTCAGAAAGATTTGAATTTGAGACATAAGAGATGGATGGAACTACTGAAGGACTATGATATTACTATCTTGTATCACCCAAGAAAGGCTAATGTTGTGGCAAATGCCTTAAGTAGAAAAACAGGGAGCATGGGAAGTCTAGCTCACTTACAGGTTTCTAGACGTCCATTGGCTAGAGAGGTTCAGACTCTGGCTAATGACTTTATGAGGCTGGAAGTACTAGAGAAGGGAGGATTGTTAACCTGTGTGGAGGCAAGATCTTATTTTCTTGACAAGATTAAGGGAAAACAGTTTACTGATGAGAAACTGATCTGAATTCGAGATATGGTATTACGAGGAGAGGCTAAAGAGGCAAATAATTGATGAGGAAGGCGTTCTGAGAATTAAAGGAAGGGTATGTGTCCCCCGTGTTGATGATTTGATTCCCACTATTCTTACAGAGGCTCATAGCTCAGGGTATTCTATACATTCTGGTGCAACCAAGATGTATCGTCACCTAAAGCAACATTTTCGGTGGAGTAGGATGAAGCGTGACATTGTTGATTTTGTTGCCCAATGCCCGAATTGTTGGCTGGTAAAGTATGAGCACCAGCGGCCTGGGGGGACACTTCAGAGAATGCCCATTCCTGAATGGAAATGGGAAAGAATTGCATTGGATTTTGTGGTTGGTCTTCCAAAGACATTGGGTAAGTTTGATTCTATTTGGGTAATTGTTGACAGATTAACTAAGTCTGCTCACTTCATTCCGGTTAAGGTAACTTACAATGCAGAGAAATTAACCAAACTTTATATCTCATAAATTGTTCGATTGCATGGGGTTCCACTTTCCATCATATCAGATAGAGGTACGCAATTACTTCTAAGTTTTGGAGAACATTACATGCTGAATTAGGTACTAGGTTGGACCTTAGTACTGCGTTTCACCCTCAGACCGATGGTCAGTCTGAGCGAACGATTCAGATTTTGGAGGATATGCTTCGTGCATGTGTGATAGAATTTGGTTGTCATTGGGATAACTTCTTACCCTTAGCAGAATTCTCATACAATAATAGCTATCACTCAAGTATTGATATGGCCCCATTTGAGGCTCTATATGGGAGGAGATGTAGGTCTCCCATTGGTTGCTTTGATGCATTTGAGGTAAGGCCATGGGGTACCGATCTCTTGAGGGAATCATTAGAGAAAGTGAAATTCATTCAAGAAAAGCTTTTAGCGGCCCAAAATAGACAAAAGGAATATGCAGATTGAAAGGTTAGAGACTTGGATTTCATGGAGGGTGAACAAGTCTTGCTGAAGGTTTCACCCATGAAAGGGGTGATGCAGTTTTGTAAGCGAGGTAAGCTTAGTCCGAGGTATATTGGTCCATTTGATGTTCTGAAGCGCGTGGGGGAGGTGGCTTATGAATTGGCATTACCTCCAGGACTCTCAGGAGTGCACCCGGTATTTCATGTGTCTACGCTGAAAAGATACCATGGGGATGGAAACTACATTATTCGTTGGGATTCAGTTCTTCTTGATGAGAATTTGTCTTATGAGGAGGAGCCTGTTGCTATTCTAGATAGAGAAATCCGCAAGTTGAGATCAAGGGAGATTGCATCCATCAAAGTTCAATGGAAGAATCGACCAATTGAAGAGTCCACTTGGGAGAAGGAGGATGATATGCAAGAAAGATACCCAAACCTGTTTACAGATTCAGGTACTCTTTTTCGCCCTTGTTTTTCTTCTTGTGATCGGTCGAGGACGAACGATGGGTAAATTGGTATCTATTGTAACGACCTGTTTAGTCATTTCGAGCGGTAGAAGTACTTTGGATAAAAACTGACTTGGTCGACGACTCACGCGACGGACCGTCATGGTCACGACGGACCGTCGAGGATCTCTGTTCCAAAACACTTAAAACTCTACAATTTGGGTACGGGGATCAACTCTCTGAACTTCGTGACGGAATTGCAGCATGGACCATCGTAGATACGACGGACTGTCACAACCCCCTTTACTGAATTTGAGTCTCTGAAATCTATGACGACCCTGCAGGACGGACCGTCGCAGGCACGACGGGCCGTCACAAGTTGCGTAACCTAGACTGGGTAGGATTTTTGCTAAAAGTTTTAAGGGGTGTTTTGGACTATTCATGCTTATAATTAGGAAATTAGTGGGGTAAGTTAAATAATTTAATTACTTAGGGTTAAAGGACATAACCTTGAAATAAATAGTGGGTTAGTTTTACCATCTCTTATAATTAGTTATATGATAATTAGGGTAAAAGAAAAAGAGTCTGAAGAAGAAAAATTAAAAGAACAGAGAAAGGGAGAACGAGCGAGAAAAGGGAGAAGTGAAGAGGAAAGCAAAGGCATTAAGAAGTAGCTTGGTTGATCACGATTCTTCGGTGGAGGTACGTTATGATTTATTCTATTTCATAGTAAACTCTAAATAGCGATTGATATGTATTGGGTGGTATTGTAAAGTCTTCTATATGCTTAATTGTGTGGTTGCATGATCTGATTATGTAATTGTGATGGATTAGAATGATGAGGCTGTTGAATCTTAAAACTTAAATCCTCTCCACTTATGACGATGCCTTAACATAAAAGAAGGCTTGATGAACTAAAATAATGAGATTAATGGATCGGGTGTCACGTTCCGACACGTAGCATTAGGGGATCGGGTGTCACGAACCGATACGTAGTATTAGGGGATCGGATGTCACGAACCAACACGTAGTATTAGGGGATCGGGTGTCACGAACCGACACGTAGTAGTAGGGGATCGGAGTGTCACGTGCCAACACAGTAATAATGAAGAGAATGAATCTTGAATTATGGTAATATACTCAACTTTAATGAACCTATTTCCCAAATGAGAATGGTGTGGAGGCTTGAGTCCTCATAGATGTACTTGGTGTTGTTGTCAATGGTCCTTGTACGTGTTGTTGTCACCTGCTGAGTGTTGTAGTTGATTTTATATTATTATTTGATATGTATTGCTTTCTATTTTGAGTTGGCCGATGATACCTACTCAGTACGTGTTCCTTGTAATGACCCCTACTTGTATTTTTTCCCTTTGTTATCTGTGGAGTGCAGCAAACGTGCCATCAACTTCGACTCGTCCGCAACTCTAGCCAGTCTCCAGCATACCAGATTTCAGGGTCAGCTACTGTTCCTAGCTCGGACTGGATTCTCTCCTTTACGTCTTGATAACTTGAAGTTCGGACATGGACCATCTCTTTTACTTATTTTAGCTTCTTAAATACTCTTAGATTTAGAAATTTGAGGATAGATATTCTTGGTGTGATGACTTCCAGATTTTGGGGATAATAGTTAATAAACCTTTAGAAGTTTATTTATTTGTTATATTAATAAGATTTTGAGTCTTCCGCATTATATTCTGTTAATTATGGTTCGCTCACATAAGAGGATGAGTGTGGGTGCCACTCGCGGCTCGTTTTGGGTCGTGGCAATTACCTCATTTTTGTTATTTCTTCAGTTTTATAAGTTATTGTGATATCTATCTATTTATTATATGTAAGTAAATAAATATTGATTATGCTTAGCTCTTAATAATTATATATCAAGTATAATATTAGGTGGAATCAATCAAAATTAAATTAAAATTTATATTTATTTAAGTTTTGTGTATTGAAATATTTTTTAAATTTTGTTATCTTAAATATGATATATAAAAAAATTAAAATTTAGAAGTTATTTTATTTTGAAAGAAAAAATAATAATTTCATATAAATCGAAAAGGAGGGATGAATATATTAAAAATGAAATATAGATATGGTTAATTATTAAGAGAAGATTTCATATATTTTTTTTCAATAAATCGTTTGGCTTCCTTCTTTAATTTGTGCATATATGTGGAGTTTTGAAGATTTGAACATTTTAATATAGAAATATAATGATTTGAAAACTTTAATCTTCGTTCTAATTTCTAATTTGTTACAAATTTGAAAGTTACAATAAAAAGCTCAAAAACCTAATGTAACAATTCAAGATATTTTTAGTTAAAAACATAATGAAATTTGGTTGATTCCTTATTCTTATCGAAACAACAAAAGTTGCATATATTGTTTGAAAATAAAGTAAGAACTGAAAAGTACTTTGAATTACAATAACATGACAACTAAAAATATGTGAGACTTACTTAAGAAATTTCATTGACTTTCCTAAAATCACTTATCTCACATAAAATAAAACAGATGTAATAACATATATTATTTCAAAATGATACAAAAGGTATATAAATTAATAAAATTTAAAATATTTTTAAGAAACACATATAAAAAATTTAGTTCGCTTTTTCAAATTTCATTTTTATCATATAAATTGGAAGAAAAAAATCAACATACGTTGGGCTTGCGCTAGCGCGGGCACCTAATATCAAGTGTGTGTGTATATATATATATATATATATATATATATATATATATATATATATATATATATATATATATATATATATTATATATATATATATATATATATATATATATATATATATATAGAGCCAAGTTGAGGAAGACCAAGGGCAATTTTGTCATTTCACAAATATTTTAGAATGTTTTTATATGTATGGCACCAAAAAAAGTGGTAATATATTTATAATAACAATACAACCAAATATATGTTCTTAAATGACATGTGTATCCTAATGATTTGACGTTTAACTTGGATCCACATTTTTTATAGATTTTTTTCTTTGTTTTTTTTTGTGAAAATATCTATTTAACAATGGCATTTTAGTAATTTTATACTATTGAAGGGTGAAATAGTAATTGTATAATTAATGACCAAAATGATAATCTAGAAGAATTCATACATGTCTTTACTTTTAAAACTGACCCATAAAGATATTTTTATAATTGCGTTAAAATGAACAGTTTCTATTAATTAACTTTTTACAAACAATAATAAATGCTAATGTCACGACCCAAATCGAGCCGCGAGTGGCACCCACACTTACCCTCCTATGTGAGCGAACCAATCAATCTAAACCCCATCATTTCAAACCAATCGAACAAAATACAATGCGGATGACTTAAAACTCATTAACGAAATCAATCAATAACTTTTAATATTTATAAATCATTATCCCCAAAATCTGGAAGTCATCATCACAAGAACATCTATCCTCAAATTACTAAATCTACGAGTATCTAGGAAGCTAAAATAAATAAAAAGCTAGTCCATGCCGGAACTTCAAGGCATCAAGACATTAAGAAGAAGATCCAGTCCAAGCTAGAAGCATTAGCTCACCCTGAAATATGGTGTAATGAAGACTTGCTAGAGTTGCGGTTGAGTTGAAGACGACGGTACGTTTGCTGCACTCCACAAATAACAAAGAAAAACAAACACAAGTAGGGGTCAGTACAAACACAAGTACTGAGTAGATATCATCGGCCAACTCAAAATAGAAAACAGTATATATCAGATGATATCATAAAATCAACTACAATACTCAATAGGTAGCACAACATGTACATAAATCTTTGATAATAACGCCAAGTACACCCATGAGGACTCAAGCCTCCATACCATACTCGTTTGGGAAATAGGTTCATTAAGTTGAGTTTATTAACATATTTCAAGATTCATTCTCTTTACTATCCTGGTGTCGGAACGTGACACTCCGATCCTCATCATACTATCCTGGTGTCGGAACGTGACACTCCGATCCTCATATACTATCCTGGTGTCGGAACGTGATACACCGATCCATATACTATCCTGGTGCCGGAATGTGACACTCCGATCTTCATATGCTATCCTGGTGTCGGAACGTGACACCCGGTCCATATACTATCCTGGTGTCGGAACGTGACACCCGATCCATATACTATCCTGGTGTCGGAACGTGACACTCCGATCCTCATATACTATCCTGGTGTCGGAACGTGACACTCCGATCCTCTAACCTCATTATTTTAGTTCATCAAGCCTTCTTTTATACCAAGGCATCATCATTGACAAAGAGGTTTTCAAGATTTTGGATTCAATAGCCTCATCATGCTTATTTTATCACAATTATATAATCACATTCATGCAAGCATACAATTAAGCATATACAAGGGTTTGCAATACTACCCAATTCATATCATTCGCTATTAAGAGTTTACTATGAAATAGCATAAACCATAACCTACCTCCACCGAAGAATTCGTGATCAAGCAATCTACTTTTCAATGCCTTTGCTTTCCTCTTCGTTTCCTCCTTTCTTCTCGTATCTTCTTCCCTCTCTCTGTTCTTTCTATTTTTGGTATTCCAAACCCTTTTTCTTTTACCCTAATAAGCATATAATTAAGTATAAAAGATGATAAGACAACCCACTAATTAATTCAAGGTTATCTCTTTTAACCCCCAAGTAATTGAATTATTAACATTCAACCACTAACTTTATAATTATAAACAGGAATAGTCCAAAACGACCCTTAAAACATTTAACAGAAATCCGACACAGCCAGGGTTACGCAGCCTGTGACGGCCCGTCGTGCCTGCGATGGTCTGTCCTGCTGCTTTCGTTACAGAGTTCAGAGACTAAATTTTACCAAGGGTCTGTGACGGCCCGTCACGCCTGTGACGATCCGTCCTGCCACTTCGTCGCGAAGTTCAGAGAGTCAATTTCAGTACCCAAATTTCAGAATTCTAAGTGTTTTGGAACGAGACCCCCTCGACGGTCCGTCGTGCCCATGACGGTCCGTCGTGGGATCCGTCGACTCAGCCAGTTTTTCCATAAATAAAATCTGCTTCTCAAAACGACGAAACAGGTCGTTACAGCTAAGCTTGTTATGACATGTTTTTGAAAGAATATTTTGAACTAATTTAAAATAATATGTTTGAATAGTTAATAATTTTGTTCCTAAAAATACTTTAAAGAATTATTGAGTAAACATATTTTTAATATTTATTACAGAATATCATTACTAAATTCTTATCTTAATTATTAAAATAATCTTTAAAATGACGTATCAATTATTTTTAATTTATTTTGAGTACGTGACTAAAATAATAAACAATGTTTAACTATTTAACAGGAAAAATTTATATAAAATATTTTCTTATATCAAATATGATAAACTATTTGACAGGAAAAATTTGATAGTAGAAAAAATTAATATTCAAATTTTAAGGAATATTAAAATGCAAAATAAAGAAAAATGAGTAGTTAAAAAATAAAGAAAAAATTAAAAATAAATATGTCAATATAAAAGGGCTTGAGAAATATAGAGTAAGAAAAAAATTAAAAAATAAATAATAACTTGAAAAAACAAGTGTTTTGGTTATTTTGAGTGGGTACGATTCAAAGTTTGTTTTACGATATGATATTTAGAGTGTATCAAAAAAAATTATTAATGTAATTTAAAATATAACTTTATGTCAATACTTATTTTTGTGGAGTTAGAAATCGATATATTAATAAATGTTTTCAATATTTAGAATATAACGTTATGATAATTTTTATTGTATATAGAAATAAATTTGATTTCATGATTATTTTTATTGTTGTGGAAGTTAGAAATCAAGTTTTTAATAAATACTTTTAATATTAATACCAAAACAAATAACAAGTATTTCTACTATCGGAGACAAATAATGAAATGTAATACAAAATATACCGACAAAGCAAACTAAAAATACATTATAAATAAGTTGAAGCAGTAGAGATTTGAAAGGCTTTGAATCAATCTTTATGAAATGATTGATCAAAGATTAGTATTTTATCATATAAAAGCTTATGATAAAAATATTACAAAAAGAAGATGGTAATATTGTAGAAAATAGATACCACTTTCAAAATATATGAAGATTGATGAACTTTTTCAAATATATCAACATTTTATATATTCCTCGAATGCGAGATGTAACTCATAATCTAATGCAATTCCCTATTTCTTTGCTGCATAGATTTTCTGGAATTCAACTTTCTCAATTTGGATTGTAAATGACGCATTTATGTCGTATGAACATTTGAAAAAAATTATTAAGTAATATATTGAAGTTGATTACTATGAAATTAATTTATCACGAAATTATATACCATATGTTGGGTATGTAGCAAGAATTGATGGGAAATACAGGGAAGGAGAGGAATTTGAAAAGTTTAGAACTTGAAAGGTTGGGAACTTGAAAAGTCCTCGAATGCTTTATTGAAAAAGGCAATAGACCCTCATCGGTAATGGAAATGAAAATAGGAGGGTTTAAATAAATAAAACTTTTATTAATTGTTAAAAGGGTTGGAAAGAGGGACCCCCCTCGCGCCGTCGTTGTCGTCGCTCGCTCGCTTCAGCTTCGGCTTTGGCTTTGGCTTTGGCTTTGGAAAATGATCGATCGAGAGATAAATTTTAATTATTTATTAATTAATTTAAATAGCCAAAAATTATTTTCAATAAATTAGTTGATAACAGAATTTAACCGAAATGTTTTCAACTTTTTAGTTAACCCGACCCGACAAGGATCCGCGCGAGTGACCCGTTTTAAATTCCGTTATATTCAAAATTTCCCGCCATAACTGTTCTGAAAGGTTGCAACTTTCAGGGACAGTCAATACCATTTGAAAGTTTGCAACCTTTCATTAATGGTCGTGTCAATTCTGACAGGGTAGCAATCTTTCAGAATATATTATTCTTGCCTATAAATACCATTCAGTCTTCAGAATATTTCCTAACGAATTTTCTTATCTTCTTTCTTCTTAAAAACACATATATTTCTTCGTGACTTTCCTGCTGTGGATTGATTCGCTGACTGTAGAGTTTTTGGTATCTATACTATACTGATTAAGATCATTTTACCCTGGGAGGTTATATTCCAAATCAAACCTCGGACACTAGAGGGGAATAATTTCCTTAAGGGGACACTGTGAATTCGGTGGACTTGATTTTCTTTCTGAATTTTTAAAAAGAGTATTTTAGATTCTGGTAAGTTTTACAGATTAAATTATTTTTTACAAATAATTTCTGTTCATCTTATTTACTGGTTCTAAAAATCTCAGTTACTTCGTGTTTCTGAATGATTTTTTACAACCAGTAATTTCTGATTTTGTTAATACAGATTGGCGACAATCTTAAGAAAATTATATAAATATGTGTTTATGGTGGAGAAAAAAATCTTTGTGATTTTATACTCCTTTAAGTTTGCAATTATAATTTATTGCTTACTTATATTGTATCAATTTTGTTTATCAGAAATGGAAAACACTGGTGTTACAGTGGCTGTTGCTGCACCAACCCGAACTCTTGTATCACAAGCAGAGAAATCGGGTAAATTCACAGCTGTGAATTTCAAAGGATGGCAGAAACGAGTATTTTTCTGGTTTACCACTTTTGGTCTGCAGAAATTTACAAGTGAAGATACTCCAGTACCTGCTGATGATATGCCAGACAGGGAAAAATTTATGATTGTTGAAGCATGGAAACAGTTAGACTTCCTATGTAAAGGTCACATTTTGAGTGCTTTAGAGGATGACTTATATAATGTCTATAGTGCAATAACAACTTCAAAAGACTTGTGGAATGCACTTGAGAAGAAATATAAGACAGAAGATGCATGCTTGAAAAAATTTATGGTCGCAAAGTTTTTAGACAATAAAATGGTAGATAGTAAAACTGTTGGATCACAAGTGCAGGAACTTCAACTTATTCTCCATGATCTGATTGCTGAAGATATGGTAGTAAATGAAGCTTTTCAAGTGGCTGCAATGATCAAGAAGTTGCCTCCTTCGTGGAATGATTCAAGAATTATCTAAAGCACAAGCGTAAAGAAATGAAGCTTGAAGATCTTGTGATTCGCCTCAAGATTGAGGAAGATAACAGAAATGCCGAAAAGAAGTTGCGTAAGAGTTCAACAATCATTGGAGTTAATATTGTTGAAGAAGCTCCTACCAAAGACAAAAAGAGAAAGAAGTCCAACGGGCAGAAGTCAGAACAGGCCAAGAAGAAATTCAAAGGCAACTGTTATAATTGTGGCAAGGCTGATCATAGATCTTCTGATTGTCATGCTCCAAGAAAGGAAAAAAACAAAGGCAAAGGCAAAAGTCAAGCAAACATCGTGGAAAAGATGGAAGATGGAGATGACTTGTGTGCAATGATATCAGAATGTAACTTAGTTGGAAATCTCAAGGAGTGGTTTCTCGACTCAGGTTCTACTAGACATATTTGCTTTGCAAAAGAAGCTTTTGCAACGTACACTTCGGCTGAGTACGATGAAGATTTATTCATGGGAAACACAGCAACAACAAGGATTGCAGGGACTGGAAAGTAATGTTGAAAATGACATCCGGCAAAGTGTTGACTTTAAACAATGTTCTGCATGTCCCTACTATTAGGAAGAATATAGTTTCTGCTGAAGTACTCGTTAAGAACGGGTTTAAGTGTGTCCTAGTTAGTGATAAAACTGTAATAAGTAAGAATGAAATGTTTATAGGAAATGGCTACCTCAATGAGGGTCTTTTCAAACTAAATGTAATGGTTATTGACAGTATTAATAAAAATTCTGCTTCTGTTTACTTATTGGAGTTAAGTGATTTATGGCATGCCCGTTTGGGACATGTAAATTACAAAGCCTTGCGAAAATTGGTTAATCTAGAAGTATTGCCTGATTTTAAATGCGATAAGTCCAAATGTAAAATTTGTGTGGAAAGTAAGTTTGTTAAACATCCTTACAAGTCTGTTGAAAGAAATTCTAAAACTTTAGACTTAATTCACACAGATATATGCGATGTGAAGTCAACATCATCTCGTGGTGGGAAAAAGTATTTTGTAACTTTTATTGATGGCTGCACTCGATTTTGTTATTTATATTTTCTTAATAGTAAGGATGAAGCAATTGATGCATTTAAGCAATACAAAAATGAAGTGGAAAACCAATTGAATCTAAAGATAAAAATGATTCGGAGTGATAGGGGTGGAGAATTTGAATCTCCTTTTGCAGAGATATGTTTGGAATATGGTATTATTCATCAAACTACTGCACCTTATACACCACAGTCAAATGGTTTGGCAGAACGGAAGAACAGAACATTAAAGGAAATGATGAATGCCTTACTAATCAATTCTGGTTCACCGCGAAATCTTTGGGGGGAAGCCATCCTTACAGCTAATAAAATACTCAATAGAGTACCCCATGGAAAAACACAATCAATTCCATATGAGTTGTGGAAAGGAAGAAAACCCAACTTGAAATATTTCAAAGTGTGGGGGTGTTTAGCCAAGGTAGAGGTTCCTTTACCTAAGAGGGTGAAAATTGGACCCAAAACAATAGATTGTGTCTTTATTGGGTATGCTGTGAATAGTAAAGCCTGTCGATTTTTGGTTCACAAATCTGATAATCCTGAGATTCATGTTAATACGATAATTGAATCAGATAATGCAGAGTTTTTTGAAAACATTTATCCGTATAAAACTGAAAGTGAGTCAACAAGTGAAAGACCTAAACGACCACGAGAAGAATCAATGGAAAATATTCTAACTAGTGAGGAACCTAGGCGAAGTACTCGACAACGAAAATCTGTTTCTTTCGGACCAGATTTTGTAGCACTATGCTTGAAAATGAGCCTCAAACATTTAAAGCAGCTATGTCTTCGTCAGAGTCAACTTATTGGAAAAAAGCAGTCAATAGTGAGATTGATTCAATTTTAAGCAATCACACTTGGGAATTGACTGATCTTCCTCCAGGAAATAAACCTTTAGGATCAAAATGGATCTTTAAAAGGAAAATGAAACCTGATGGGACTATTGAAAAATATAAGGCTAGACTGGTAGTCAAAGGGTACAGACAAAACGAAGGTATGGACTACTTTGACACATATTTTCCAGTAACAAGGATAACATCAATTAGGATGTTAATAGCACTAGCAGCAGTGCATGATCTTAAAATCCACCAAATGGATGTAAAGACAGTCTTCTTAAATGGAGAGTTAGAGGAAGAAATTTACATGGAACAACCTGAAGGGTTTATAGTTGCTGGTAAAGAAAAGAAAGTGTGCAGACTTGTGAAGTCACTTTATGGACTCAAGCAAGCACCCAAACAATGGCATGCTAAATTTGATCAAATAATGTTGGCAAATGGATTCAAGATTAACGAATGTGATAAATGTGTTTACATTAAAAACGTTATGAATCATGAAGTCATTGTTTGTTTGTATGTTGATGACATGTTAATAATGAGTAAAGAAATCGACGATATAAATGCTACTAAGCGCATGTTGTCCAGCAAGTTCGATATGAAAGACTTAGGAGTTGCTGATTCGATCTTAGGGGTCAGGATTATCAAAACTCCCCAGGGACTAGCATTATCTCAATCTCATTATATTGAAAAAGTATTGGATAAGTTCAATTACTTGAATTTCAATGTAGTCAAAACTCCAATTCAATTAAGTTGTACATTTAAAAAGAATGAAGGTCAAAGTGACTCTCAATTGGAATATGCCAGAGTGTTGGGAAGTTTGATGTATATTATGAATTGCACGCGATCAGATATAGCATGTGCTATTAGTAAACTGTGTCGGTACACTAGTAATCCGAATCAAACTCACTGATGGCTATGAAACGTGTGTTGGGTTATCTAAAATGGACACAACATTATGCTTTGCATTATAATAAATATCCTGCTGTGATTGAAGGATATACTGATGCAAATTGGATCACCGGGTCAAATGATGTAAAATCCACGAGTGGTTATGTATTCATACTTGGTGGAGGAGCTGTCTCTTGGAAATCTTCCAAACAAACATGTATTGCTCGCTCCACAATGGAATTTGAATTCATTGCTTTGGATAAAGTTTGGTGAAGAAGCGGAATGGCTTCGGAATTTCCTAGAGGATATTCCATTCTGGCCCAAACCTGTTGGACCAATTTGCATACATTGCGATAGTCAAGCAGCAATAGGTAGGGCAGGGGGCGTTATGTTCAATGGGAAGTCTCTTCATATACGACGTAGACATAACACCATAAGACAACTGCTCTCTAGTGGAATTATCACTATTGACTATGTGAAGTCAAGCGATAATGTGTCAGATCCACTAACAAAAGGCCTAGTGAGAGAGGTAGTTGAAAGATCATCTAAGGGAATGGGTTTACGCCTTAGGACAAGTCAGCATGACAGTAACTCTATCTAGCATACTGGAGATCCCAAGAGCTAGATTCAAGGAGAAAAACAAAGTTGTGGCTGACGGTTCGACATTGTCAATTAACTCAATCCATTCTCATGATGAAGACAATGTTCAGGAAAAGGTTAAGACTTTAAGGCTTGTTAATGAGGTAATAAAGCTTAAAGTTTTTAATGATTTGCTAAGTTTGGTAGATTTGACCAAATAATGTATCTACGAGATGACACGGTTAGAAATCACCTAGGTGAGTGTGAAGTGGAAGCCGCTTCAAAGATAATTTTATGTCAAAAGCCTATTCTCTATACACTGTAACGACCTATTTAGTCGTTTTGAGCAGCAGATTTTAATTCTGGAAAAACTGGCCAAGACCACGGGCACTGCGACGGACCGTCACAGGCACGACGGCCCGTCGAGGGTGCATCGTTTCAGCATACTTAGAATTCTGAAATTGGATACTGAAAATCGACTCTCTGTAAATTGTGACGGACCTGCAGGACGTGCCGTCACATCCACGACGAACCGTCGTGAGTTCCCGTTGCAAAACACTTCAACTTTTGAGAATTTGGTACAAGAAACGAGTTTCTGGCCGTCAGGACGGAGGTGCAGGACGGCCCGTCACTGGTGTGACGGGCCGTCACAGTTCACCTGGATTTTGGGAGGCTGCGACGACCATCGTGACGGACCGTCGCAGGCACGACGGCCCGTCACAGGTTGCGCAAATCCCAGGCAGAATAGGATTCCTCTACACGTTTTAAGGGTCGTTTTGGACTATTCTTTCCTTAATTATAAAGATTGAGGGTTAATATTAATAAGTCTAATTACTTGGGGGTTAAAAGAGGTAACCCTAAGTTAATTAGTGGGTTCTATTGTCCTCTTTTAGTCTTAATTATATGATAATTAGGGTAAAGTAAAGAGGGTTTGAATAAAACAAACAGAAAGAACAAAGAGAAAGAGAGGGATCGATCGAGAGGGAGGAGAAAACGCAGCTTGAGGATTAGCTTGTTTGATCAATTCTTCGGTGGAGGTAGGTTATGGTTATTTTACGATACTCTTAGTGAACTCTTAATAGCGAATGATATGTATTGGTGGTATTGTAAACCTGTCTATATGCTTAATTGTATGCTTGCATGAATATGATTATGTGATTTTGATAAAAAAAGCATGATGAAAACCATTGAATCCCAAATCTTAAAGGAAACTTTAATCTACATATTAATGATAATGCCTTGGTATAAAAGAAGGCTTGATGAATTGAAGTAATGGGATTGATGATGACTTGGTATAGAGAAGGCTTGATGAACGGATAGAATGAGATTAGTGGATCGGAGTGTCACGTTCCGACACATAGTATTAGTGGATCGGAGTGTCACGTTCCGACACATAGTATTAGTGGATCGGAGTGTCACGTTCCGACACATAGTATTAGTGGGACGGGTGTCACGAACCGACATATAGAATTAGGGGATCGGAGTGTCACGTACCGACACATATAGGGGATCGGAGTGTCATGTTCCGACATATGTAGGGGATCGGAGTGTCACGTTCCGACACATATAGGGGATCGGAGTGTCACGTACCGACACATAGTGGTAGGGGATCGGAGTGTCACGTACCGACACAAGAGGAAGAAAGATAATGAATCTTGGAAGATGAATATACTCAACATAATGAACTTAATTCCCAAATGAGCATGGTATTGAGTCTTGAGCCCTCATGGATGAACTTAATGGTACTTATTGATGATTATGGTACTTGTTGTTGTTACATGTTGAGTTTATAGTTGATTTACATTATTATTGATATATATACTGTTCCCTATTTTTGAGTTGGCCGATGATATCTACTCAGTACTTGTGGTTGTACTGACCCCCTACTTTTATGTCTTCTTCTTTGTTATTTGTGTAATGCAGCAAACGTTCCATCAACTTCAACTCAACAGTAGATCTAGCCAGTCTTCACTACCTTCGGAAATTCAGGGTGAGCTAATGCGTCTAGCTTGGACTGGGTCTTCTTCTTCAAGTCTTGATGCCTTGAACTTCCGGCATGGACTAGCTAGTATTTGTTCTAGCTTCTTAGACAGTTTTAGTTTAGCAATTTGAGATAGATGTTCTTGTGATGATGACTTCCAGATTTGGGGGATATTAATAATACTTTGAATTGTTTTATTAATGAGTTTAAGTCTTCCGCATTTCTTTTGTTGATATCGTATTAAAATGTTAAAGGTTAGATTGGTTGGTTCGCTCACATAGGAGGGTAAATGTGGGTGCCAGTCGCGTCCCCGATTTGGGTCGTGATAAACTTGGTATCAGAGCATTAGATTCATTGGTCTCATCACACAAGAACGAGTCTAGTAGAGTCTTAAGGAACGGTAGGGGGACGCCTTTACTTTTCTTTGAGAGGCTATAAGACTTTAGGAAAATTCCATTCTTTCATTCTTCTTTCGTGCTACTACTTGAGTCCAATTGGTATCTAGGTGATACAAATTGGTATCTGACCATCTTCATTCTATTTCGCAGATGGTTAGAACTAGAGCAACGACCGCACCAGCCGCAACAACGGAAAGACAAGAAACGACTGAGCCAGCCACTGGGGCTGTAGCTCGAGGAAGAGCAGTGGCAAGAGGCCGTGGAAGAGGTCGTGGGAGGACGTCCTCTAGAGGAAGAGGACGAGCCCCTAGCCCATCTGATGCTAGGGCGGTGACTCCTCCACCGACTGAGGAGGTAGTTAGAGAGGGTGAGGAAGGGAAACTGAACAAGGGCACCATGAGGGAATGCCACCCCAACCTACCCCAGAGATGATCAACGAGGTACTTGCTTATCTTAGCGGGTTATCCGATCAGGGTCAGGCACCTCCAGTGGTTTCTGCACCAACACCTCCGGTTTCAGAGGTACGACATGCGGCTACTATGGCTCCCCGCATGGATGCCTCATTGGAGATAGGCACATTTCCACGTCTGACTACTGGGACCGATAATGACAAACGATCAACACGAACTTTTCAGTAAGTTCTTGAAATTGAAACCTCCAGTCTTCAAGGGTGTAGAATCTGAAGATGCTTATGATTTTCTGGTCGATTGTCATGAGCTACTACACAAGATGGGGATAGTAGAACGGTTTGGCGTTGAGTTCGTAAGCTATCAGTTTCAAGGGAACGCCAAAATGTGGTGCCGTTCACATGTTGAGTGTTAACCGACAGAGGCACCACCTATGACTTGGGCCTCATTCTCTAGCTTGTTTATGGAGAAATACATCCCACGGACTTTGAGGGATAGGAAAACAGATGAATTCTTGAGCCTAGAGCAAGGTAGGATGTCGGTTAATGCATACGAGGCTAGGTTTCGTGCTTTATCAAGGTTTGCCACTCAACTCTGTTTCAGTCCACAAGAACGGATTCGCCGTTTTGTGAAGGGGTTGAGGTCAGAGTTGCGGATTTCAGCCTTACAGGTAGCGGCTACGGCAAAATCCTTCCAAGAGGTAGTGGACTTTGTGATAGAGGTGGAAGGAGTGAAGCCAGATGACTTCACCACGACATCGACATCAAAAAGGTTTCGAAGGGGAGGTGAGTTTAATGGTTCTTACTCTAGAGGACAGAGCTCCGGAGGTTACTCAAGTCGACCAATTCAGTCTTCACTACAGACTGTAGTTGGGGGTCCACCTCAGAACGGTCAACACTACTCCGAGAGACCTATGCCTGACTCCAGAGAGTGTTATGGTTATGGGGAGATTGGACATGTTAGGAGAAATTGTCAAAAACAGAGTTACAGACCCCCAATGGCTAGAGGTAGAGGTGGTCATGGTAGAGGCCGCTTTTCTGGAGGACGTGGTGGTCGAGGTAATGGTGGTCACCACAACGGCAGAGGAGATGGGCACATTGGGGCCACTACGACACAACATGGTAGGGGCAACGGACAGACTGGTGATAGGGCCCATTGTTACGCTTTCCCTGGGAGATCCGAAGCAGAGGCGTCTGATGCTGTTATCACAGGTAATCTTTTGGTTTGTGATTGCATGACAACTGTATTATTTGACCCTGGCTCCACGTTTTCATATGTATCTTCATCATTTGCTAATGGTCTAAATCTACATTGTGAATTACTTGATATGCCTATTCCTGTTTCTACTCCGGTGGGTGAGTCTGTGGTAGTTGAAAGGGTATATAGGTCTTGTTTGGTGAACTTTGTGGGGAGCAACACTTATGTAGATTTGGTTATTTTAGAAATGGGTGACTTTGAGGTAATTCTGGGTATGACTTGGCTTTCCCCGAATTTTGCGATCTTGGATTGTAAGGCTAAAACGGTGACGTTAGCCAAGCTTGGGACAGATCCATTAGTGTGGGAGGGTGACTACACTTCCAATCCGGTGCGTATCATATCCTTTCTTCGTGCTAAGAAAATTATTAGTAAAGGGTGTTTAGTTTTCTTGGCACATCTCAAGGATGACACTACCCAAGTACCTTCGATTGAGTCGGTTTCGGTAGTCTGTGAGTTTTTGGATGTGTTCCCTGCAGATCTTCCTGGTATGCCACCAGATAGGGATATTGACTTTTGTATCGATCTTGAACCGGGCACTCGCCCCATTTCTATACCCCCTTATAGAATGGCTCCCGCGGAGTTAAGAGAGTTAAAGGCACAACTTCAAGAGTTGTTGAGCAAAGGCTTCATTAGACCTAGTGCATCTCCTTGGGGTGCTCCAGTTTTGTTTGTGAGGAAGAAGGATGGGAGTTTTCGAATGTGCATAGATTACCGGCAGTTGAATAAGGTAACTATTAAGAACAAATATCCTCTTCCTCGCATTGATGACTTATTCGATCAACTACAAGGTGCTGGTGTCTTCTCGAAGATCGACTTGAGATCCGGTTATCATCAATTGAAAATACGGGCAGCAAATGTGCCAAAGACTGCTTTCCGAACCAGGTATGGGCATTATGAATTCGTAGTGATGTCTTTTGGTCTCACAAATGCCCCCGCTGCTTCCATGAGCTTGATGAATGGGATTTTTAAGCCATATTTGGATCTCTTTGTGATCGTATTTATAGATGATATACTGGTATATTCTAAAAGTAAGAAGGAACATGAGGAGCATTTGAGAATGGTGTTGGAGTTATTGAGTAAGAAGAAGCTTTATGCGAAATTCTCTAAGTGTGAGTTTTGGCTAGATGCGGTGTCCTTCTTGGGGCACGTGGTTTCTAAGGATGGAGTGATGGTGGATCCTTATAAGATTGAGACAGTGAAGAATTGGGTAAGACCCACTAATGTGTCAGAAATAAGAAGCTTTGTTGGGTTAGCTAGCTACTACCGCCGCTTTGTCAAGGGATTCTCTTCTATTGCTTCCCAACTGACGAACTTGACAAAGCAAAATGTTCCATTTGTATGGTCGGATGAGTGTGAGGAAAGCTTTCAGAAACTGAAGACCTTGTTGACTACCGCGCCAATCCTTACCTTGCTAGGGGAAGGTAAGAATTTCATTGTTTATTGTGATGCATCCTATTCGGGTTTGGGCGCAGTGCTAATGCAAGAGAAGAACGTGATTGCTTATGCTTCAAGACAATTAAAAGTGCATGAACGTAACTACCCAACTCATGACTTTGAATTGGCCGCGGTAGTATTTGCATTGAAGCAATGGAGGCACTATTTATATGGGGTTAAGTGTGAAGTCTATACGGATCATCGTAGCCTACAGTATGTCTTTACTCAGAAAGATTTGAACTTGAGACAAAGGAGATGGATGGAACTACTGAAGGACTACGATATCACTATCCTGTATCATCCGGGGAAGGCGAAAGTTGTGGCAGATGCTTTGAGTAGAAAGGCGGGAAGCATGGGAAGTCTAGCTCATTTGCAAGCTTCTAGACGCCCATTGGCTAGAGAAGTGCAGATTTTGGCTAATGACCTTATGAGGTTAGAAGTAAACGAGTAGGGAGGATTGTTAGCTTGTGTGGAGGCAAGATCCTCCTTCCTCGACAAGATTAAGGGGAAGCAGTTTGATGATGAGAAATTGATCCAGATTCGAGATAAAGTGTTGCATAGAGAGGCTAAAGAAGCAACAATCGATGAGGAAGGTGTGTTGAGAATTAAGGGAAGGGTATGTGTACCCCGAGTTGATGATTTGATCAACACTATTCTGACAGAGGCTCATAGTACAAGATATTCTATACATCCGGGTGCAACCAAGATGTATCGTGACCTAAAGCAACACTTCTGGTGGAGTAGAATGAAGCCTGATATTGTTGACTTTATTGCCAAGTGTCCAAACTGTCAACAAGTGAAATATGAACACCAAAGGCCCGGAGGAACACTTCAGAGAATGCCCATTCCTGAATGGAAGTGGGAGAGAATCGCAATGGACTTTGTGGTTGGTCTTCCGAGGACAATGGGTAAGTATGACTCCATTTGGGTGATTGTTGATAGGTTAACTAAGTCTGCTCATTTCATTCCGGTCAAGGTGACTTACAATGCAGAGAAGTTAGCAAAAATCTACATCTCAGAAATCGTTCGATTGCATGGGGTTCCACTATCCATCATATCAGATAGAGGTACGCAGTTTACTTCTAAGTTTTGGAAAACATTGCATGCTGAATTGGGTACTAGGTTGGACCTTAGCACGGCATTTCACCCTCAGACTGTTGGTCAGTCTGAGCGAACGATTCAAGTGTTGGAGGATATGCTTCGTGCATGCGTGATAGAGTTTGGTGGCCATTGGGATAGCTTCTTACCTTTGGCAGAGTTTTCATACAATAATAGCTATCACTGTAGTATTGATATGGCTCCATTTGAAGCATTGTATGGGAGGAGGTGTAGATCTCCCATTGGTTGGTTCGATGCATTTGAGGTTAGACCTTGGGGTACTGACCTCTTGAGGGATTCGTTAGATAAGGTGAAGCGCATTCAAGAAAAGCTTCTAGCGGCGCAAAGTAGACAAAAGGAGTACGCAGACCGAAAGGTTAGAGACTTGGAGTTCATGGAGGGTGAACAAGTCTTGTTGAAGGTTTCACCCATGAAAGGGGTGATGCGGTTTGGCAAAAGAGGTAAGCTAAGTCCAAGGTATATTGGACCATTTGAGGTACTAAAGCGAGTAGGGGAGGTGGCTTATGAATTAGCCTTACCTCCAGGGCTGTCCGGAGTGCATCCGGTGTTTCATGTGTCCATGTTGAAAAGATACCATGGAGATGGAAACTACATTATCCGTTGGGATTCAGTTTTGCTTGATGAGAATTTGACTTATGAGGAGGAACCGGTTGCTATACTAGATAGAGAGGTTCGCAAGTTGAGGTCGAGAGAAATTGCATCCATCAAGGTCCTATGGAAGAATCGACCGGTTGAAGAAGCTACTTGGGAGAAGGAGGCAGATATGCAAGAAAAATACCCACATCTGTTTACAGATTCAGGTACTCCTTTTCGCCATTATTTTTCTTCTTTTGATCGTTCGGGGACGGACGATGGGTAAATTGGTATCTATTGTAACGACCTGTTTAGTCGTTTTGAGCAGCAGATTTTAATTCTGGAAAAACTGGCCAAGACCACGGGCACTGCGACAGACCGTCACAGGCACGACGGCCCGTCGAGGGTGCATCGTTTCAGCATACTTAGAATTCTGAAATTGGATACTGAAAATCGACTCTCTGTAAATTGTGACGGACCTGCAGGACGTGCCGTCACATCTATGAAGAACCGTCGTGAGTTCCCGTTGCAAAACACTTCAACTTTTGAGAATTTGGTACAAGAAACGAGTTTCTGACCGTCAGGACGGAGGTGCAGGACGGACCGTCACTGGTGTGACGGGCCGTCACAGTTCACCTGGATTTTGGGAGGCTGCGACGACCATCGTGACGGACCGTCGCAGGCACGACGGCCCGTCACAGGTTGCGCAAATCCCAGGAAGAATAGGATTCCTCTACACGTTTTAAGGGTCGTTTTGGACTATTCTTTCCTTAATTATAAAGATTGAGGGTTAATATTAATAAGTCTAATTACTTGGGGGTTAAAAGAGGTAACCTTAAGTTAATTAGTGGGTTCTATTGTCCTCTTTTAGTCTTAATTATATGATAATTAGGGTAAAGGAAAGAGGGTTTGAATAAAACAAACAGAAAGAACAAAGAGAAAGAGAGGGATCGATCGAGAGGGAGGAGAAAACGCAGCTTGAGGATTAGCTTGTTTGATCAATTCTTCGGTGGAGGTAGGTTATGGTTATTTTACGATACTCGTAGTGAACTCTTAATAGCGAATGATATGTATTGGTGGTATTGTAAACCTGTCTATATGCTTAATTGTATGCTTGCATGAATATGATTATGTGATTTTGATAAAACAAGCATGATGAAAACCATTGAATCCCAAATCTTGAAGGAAACTTTAATCTACTTATTAATGATAATGCCTTGGTATAAAAGAAGGCTTGATGAATTGAAGTAATGGGATTGATGATGCCTTGGTATAGAGAAGGCTTGATGAACGGATAGAATGAGATTAGTGGATCGGAGTGTCACGTTCCGACACATAGTATTAGTGGATCGGAGTGTCACGTTCCGACACATAGTATTAGTGGATCGGAGTGTCACGTTCCGACACATAGTATTAGTGGGACGGGTGTCACGAACCGACACATAGAATTAGGGGATCGGAGTGTCACGTACCGACACATATAGGGGATCGGAGTGTCACGTTCCGACACATATAGGGGATCGGAGTGTAACGTTCCGACATATATAGGGGATCGGAGTGTCACGTACCGACACATAGTGGTAGGGGATCGGAGTGTCACGTACCGACACAAGAGGAAGAAAGATAATGAATCTTGGAAGATGAATATACTCAACATAATGAACTTAATTCCCAAATGAGCATGGTATTGAGGCTTGAGCCCTCATGGATGAACTTAATGGTACTTATTGATGATTATGGTACTTGTTGTTATTACATGTTGAGTTTATAGTTGATTTACATTATTATTTATATATATATTGTTCCCTATTTTTGAGTTGGCCGATGATATCTACTCAGTACTTGTGGTTGTACTGACCCCCTACTTTTATGTCTTCTTCTTTGTTATTTGTGTAATGCAGCAAACGTTCCGTCAACTTCAACTCAACAGTAGATCTAGCCAGTCTTCACTACCTTCGGAAATTCAGGGTGAGCTAATGTGTCTAGCTTGGACTGGGTCTTCTTCTTCAAGTCTTGATGCCTTGAACTTCCGGCATGGACTAGCTAGTATTTGTTCTAGCTTCTTAGACAGTTTTAGTTTAGCAATTTGAGATAGATGTTCTTGTGATGATGACTTCCAGATTTTGGGGATATTAATAATAGTTTGAATTGTTTTATTAATGAGTTTAAGTCTTCCGCATTTCTTTTGTTGATATTGTATTAAAATGTTAAAGGTTAGATTGGTTGGTTCGCTCACATAGGAGGGTAAATGTGGGTGCCAGTCGCATCCCCGATTTGGGTCGTGACATACACTCATGAAACCAGGAGGTGTTCATGGCTGAAACGAACACAACCGTAAGAATCATAAAGAGTAAAGGGTTAATTGTGTGACATATGGTTGTCTAGGTATACACCAAAGTTCGACGATTCAAAGATATCACATCTACCGACTGACCGAGTATATCCGACATATGTTCACTACGGAAAGTCCAAGGGGAAACCTACTTATCCAGATGCAATTAATCCTTGCTTGTAAAGTACACAACTGTCCGTGCATTCCTATGTTATAACTATTCCCCATCAATGTGGGGGATTGTTGGGTATGTAGCAAGAATTGATGGGAAATAGAGGGAAGGAGAGGAATTTGAAAAGTTTAGAACTTGAAAGGTTGGGAAGTTGAAAAGTCCTCTAATGCTTTATTGAAAAAGGCAATAGTCACTCATCGGTAATGGAAATGAAAATACGAGAGTTTAAATAAATAAACACTTCTATTAATTGTTAAAAGGGTTGGAAAGAGGGACTCCCCACGCGCCGTCGTCGTCGTCGGTCGCTCGCTTTGGCTTCGGTTTCGGCTTTGGCTTTGGCAAACGATCGAGAGATAATTTTTTGGACAAAATTTATTTTAATTATTTATTAATTAATTTAAATGGCCAAAAATTATTTTCAATAAATTAGTTGATAACAGAATTTAACCGAAATGTTTTCAACTTTATAGTTAACCCGACCCGACATGGATCCGCGCGAGTGACCCGTTTTAAATTCCGTTATATTCAAAATTTCCCGCCATGACTGTTCTGAAAGGTTGCAACTTTCAGGAACAGTCAATACCATTTGAAAGTTTGCAACCTTTCATTAATGGTCGTGTCAATTCTGAAAGGGTAGAAACCTTTCAGAAAATATTATTCTTGCCTATAAATACCATTCAGTCTTCAGAATATTTCCTAATGAATTTTCTGATCTTCCTTCTTCTTAAAAACACATATATTTCTTCGTGTACTTTCCTGCTGTGGATTGATTCGCTGACACTAGAGTTTTTGGTATCTATACTCTACTGATTAAGATCATTTTACCCTGGGAGGTTATATTCCAAATCAAACCTCGGATACTAGAGGGGAATAATTTCCTTAAGGGGACACTGTGAATTCAATGAACTTGATTTTCTTCCTGAATTTTTAAAAAGAGTATTCCAGATTCTGGTAAGTTATACAGATTAAATTATTTTTTACAAATAAATTTCTGTTCATCTTATTTACTGGTTCTAAAAATCTTAGTTACTTCGTGTTTCTAAATGATTTATCACAACCAGTAATTTCTGATTTTCTTAATACAGATTGGCAACACCATATACTTAGAAAACTTCCACAATAGATAAACTACGGATTGACCTTCATATAATAGTGATTTGCACTTTTTAGTATTGATTTCTACTTCTTACAATCTTGGATTATTATAAATTAGTGTCATTCGTTTAGGGTAAGAACCATATCAAATATTAGATTATGAATGCTTTGCAATTTATAAATAAAGATTTTCTCTATTAATATCAATACTTGAATTTTAGAATTAGTTACTTTATTACCTTATTTATATTAAGATTTTGGTTATTATTGACTAGATATTGATAAAAACAAATATATAACATAATTGTGAAAAAGGTTTAACATTTTCATTTTAAATTTTATTAAACAGTAAAATAGTTTTTTTTTAAAAAAACGTAACTAAAGTTTGTACTCACTCCATTTAGATTTATTTAATGTTTATTTGACTTAAAATGATGTTTTTTTTTAAAAAAAAATACTTTTAAAATTGGTGGTCTAAAACAAACCATAGATGTTCATATGTGATAAGACTAAAAATCTTCTTACTAAGAATAAAATGAACATGCAAAAGTCAAAATGTTATTTAATAAACTAATGCATCATTCTTTTGAAATTGACTACTGAGAAAAATATGTTTCATATATTAAAGTTAAAAGAAATAAATTTTCATAGTTTTAAGAGTTAATTACATGATATCTCTACTCTTTTTTCAAATTATAACAAAAGTCTTAGAATTAAAAAATTTAAATTTATCAGCAGACATACAGATACATCGGTCATGATACATTGCAGTTCAGAAAACTTGCAGACACATAGCTCACGGATGAATCCGAGAGTAGAGAGCTATATTTGAGAGGGAATATGGATGTACCCGAGAGGAGAGAGACGTATCCAAGAGACGATAGAGATGTATTGAAGAGGGGATGAAGATGTACCCCTTTAAAGTCACATTTCGTGAAACTTCAAATGGCCGTAGATTTTTCGTCGAGCATCTTTTGAGGGTGATTATGTGCTTAGTTTTTCAAGATCTACGAGGTAGACCCAATCCCTTTGACTGATTTGACTTTCGGTTTTTCATTATAATTTTGCCATATATATTGTTAAATTCCGATAAACGTTAAACTATAAGTCCTAAGGTAGTGCGTGGTGGTTTTCGCTTAGATATCAAAAAAATTATCAGGTTGAAAAAAAATCAGCTCGATCAAACATCAGATGCGCGTTTATGTCCGTCTGAAGTTCAAATTTTAACAAGTACACCTTTAAAGTCACATGCAAAATTTTTTGTGGACGTCTATGTAGACCTTCGCTATGCAGCCGGTTGGCTATCACGACAAATTCGACCCATTTTAAAGGTCAACGAGCCCTGAAACATGCATACCCCCCATTTAGATGATTTTTGTGACCTATAGCAAACCATTTTTTGGGTGATCCAGATTCCGATGTCAAAAATGTCAAATGTATTTGAGAGAGGATATGTATGTATCCGAGAGGAGATAGTTATATATATGATAGAGGATAGAGATGTGTCTGACAGGGGGTTTCTGTAATTTTTTTAAAATGCTATTTTTTTTTAGAAATGATAATTATATAATATGTGAATTTAGGTGTAAAAAATTAAAAATGTAAAGATAATTAATTAAATTGGACCCATGAACGGACCATCAGTTATGTAGTTATTTATTATTTTTTTTCTATTATATAGAAGAGTGAAGTGGTAGGACGAAAATGGGTAAAAATGTAATTGTATACTTACAAAAAATCTTTTAATAAAGATAGCTAGAGAAATAAATAATTCTACAAACATCTCTTTGTATATGAAAGTAAATGGTGATCAAGGGTAAAAATGTAATTTCATACTTATAAAAATCTAACAAGAATAATAATAAGAAAATAAATAGTTCTAGTGACATCTTTGATTAATGTTATTTTTATCAACACATTTTGTTATCACTTCACATTTTTTATGAGTTATTGTGATATCTATTCATTACACTATCTAATTATTATTTTAATTAATTCCTAATATTTTTATATTGATTATGCTTACTAAAATGCCTACTTTAAGATATTTCGAATTTTTTTATAGAGAAGAGTGAAGTGGTAGGACGATCAAGGGTAAAAATGTAGTTTTATACTAATAAAAATCTTTTAATAGAGATAGCAAGAGAAACAAATAATTTTAGAAACATTTCTTTGTATATGAAAGTTATTGTCAATTCATTAAGATTCTAGAATGTTTCTTTCTATGCTATGATATCAAGTAAGTTGTAATAGATTTATAATGAGAAAACAACCAAATATATTTTTCTAAAGGGCATGTGTATCCTAATGATGTGACATTAATATGAACCCACATTTTCAATCATACATTAATAATATAGACTTATTTTAATGAGATAGTTGTCATGACCCAAAAATGGACGTGATGACACTCGTCTTATCCCACCAAGACAAGTCAGCCTAATACTCGACCATGACAATAAAATGCGAAACTTTCATAATTTTCTCAAAATATGCCCCGAAATCTGGTTGTCACGTGTACAAGCCTCTAAAATATTAACAATTGATTCAAAGAAAAAAAATAAGTCTCAAATGAAATTGTTTCTCGAGTAGAACAAGATCATAAATAGGAGTAATTAGGTTTGCTGATATAACATGCATCTACCTCAGAATTCTCCACAAGAAGCCTCGGACAAAGAGAAGAGAAATATTACAAAGGTCCAGGATAATAACCAACAAAAAATTGTAGAAGCAAAGGGTGAGTACCAAACCACAAGGTACTCAATAAGTAAACTTCTAAACAAAACTACGGGGATAAAATACGGATACTCCTTATATACCAACCGAACCTCCACAACTACAACCTGCATAAAACTCAGCCCAACTGTTTACACTTTTCATAGCACCCAACTTATCAAAAATCATTTGAACAAATTTGCACATTCTCAACTACAAACTCAATATTCAACAATTACAACTTTCACAAAAAGTCACCCACAATACCAGCAATATACAAGATCAAGTTCGTCAAAAAGAGGTAATCAAATATCAAGTACTTTACAACCACCAGTAAAACATATGATCATAAAAAATGAAGGATGTTATGGGATGCAATGCAATATGATACCATGAAATGATATGCCTCAGAATATCAATTTCTGTCTCAAACGTATATACATGATACTCCTCGGAAATACACCGAGAATTCATGACTCATGGGGGACTCGCGTAGTCCATATACCGATACAGACGATCTCCATGTGTCTGTGTGGACAATCTCAACGTACTATCATAATCCAATAAATTTTGCACGACGATCTCCACGTGCCCAAATCATAATCATAACTTTTCTATCGCACAGACGATCTCCACGTGTCCAAATAATCATAACTCGATCTCAACACAGACGATCTTCACGTGTTATCCTTTACTCACCCAATCTCATATCAATGCATGTGCAAAAATGATGTCAAATAAAGGAGATCATGCAACATCTCAATAAATCTGTAACGACCTGTTTAGTCGTTTTGAGCAGCAGATTATAATTCTGGAAAAACTGGCTGAGACGACGGACCCCACGACGGACCGTCATGGGCACGACGGACCGTCGAGGGGGTCTCGTTTCAAAACACATAGAATTTTGAAATTTGGGTACTGAAATCGACTCTCTGAACTTCGTAACGGAATGGCAGGACGGACCGTCGTGGTCACGACGGACCGTCACCGAAACTTCGAGGAAATTGAGTCTCTGAACTTTGTGACGGACCGTCACAGCCATGACGGACCGCCACAGGTTGCGTAATCCCAGATTTGGTCGGATTTCTGTAAATATTTTAAGGGGCGTTTGGACTATTCCTGCTTTTAATTATAAAGTTAGTGGGTTAATGTTAATAGTTTAATTACTTGAGGGTTAAAGGAGATAACCTTGAATTAATTAATGGGTTAATTCATCATCTTTTATAATTAGTTATATGCTAATTAGGGTAAAGGAAAGAGGGTTTGAATAAGAAAAATAGAAAGAACAAGGAGAGGGAAAGAGAATCGATCGAGAGAGAGAAACGAAGAAGATAGCGAAGCTTTGGGGAATTTGCTTTCTTGATCAGTAATCTTCGGTGGAGGTAGGTTATGGTTTTATGCTATTCGTAGTAAACTCTTAATAGCGAATGATATGTATTGGTTGTATTGTAAACCCTTCTATATGCTTAATTGTATGCTTGCATGAATGTGATTATATAATTGTGATAAAATAAGCATGATGAAGCTATTGAATCATAAATCTTGAAAAACCACTAATCTCCTTGTTAATGATGATGCCTTGGTATAAGAGAAGGCTTGATGAACTAAAGTAATGTTAATGATGATGCCTTGGTATAAGAGAAGGCTTGATGAACTAATGTAACGGGATTGATGATGCCTTGGTATAAAAGAAGGATTGATGAATTGATAGAATGAGATTAGTGGAGCGGGTGTCACGAATCGACACGTAGATTTCGGGGATCGGATGTCACGAACCGACACGTAGAATTAGGGGATCGGGTGTCACGAACCGACACGTAGATTTAGTGGATCGGGTGTCACGAACCGACGCGTAGAATTAGGGGATCGGGTGTCACGAACCGACACGTAGAATTAGGGGATCGGAGTGTCACGTTCCAACACATAGTAGTAGGGGATCGGAGTGTCACGTTCCGACACATAGTAGTACGGGAGCGGAGTGTCACGTACCGACACAAGAGAAATAAAGATATTGAATCTTGAAAGATGTTAATATACTCAATCTAATGAACCTAATTCCCAAATGAGTATGGTATTGAGGCTTGAGTCCTCATGGGTGAACTTGGCGGTACTTATTAATGAATTATAGTACTTGTTGTTGCCACATGTTGAGTATTGTAGTTGATTTATGATATTATCTGATATATACTGTTTTCTATTTTGAGTTGGCCGATGATATCTACTAAGTACTCGTGTTTTATACTGACCCCTACTTGTATGTTTCTTTTTTTTGGTTATATGTTGAGTGCAGCAAACCTACCGTTGTCTTCAACTCAACCGCAACTCTAGCCAGTCTTCATTACACCGGATTTCAGGGTGAGCTAATGCTTCTAGCTTGGACTGGATCTTCTTCTTCAAGTCTTGATGCCTTGAACTTCCGGCATGGACTAGCTTTTTATTTATTTAGCTTCTTAGAATACTCTTAGTTTAGTAATGTGAGGATAGATGTTCTTGTGATGATGACTTCCAGATTTTGGGGATAATAATAGTTGTTGAGTTTTTAGAAGTTATTTAATTGATTTTCATTAATGAGTTAAGTCTTGTGCGTTATATTCTGTTATTATATTGAAATGTTGGGGTTAGATTGGTTGGTTCGTTCACATAGTAGGATAAGTGTGGGTGCCACTCGCGGCTCGGTTTTGGGTCGTGACAAACTTGGTATCAGAGCATTAGGTTCGTTGGTCTCATCACTCAAGAACAAGTCTAGTAGAGTCTTAAGGAACGGTAGGGGGACGCCTTTACTTTTCTTTGAGAGGCTATAAGACTTTAGGAAAATTCCATTCATTCTTTCTTTCTTTCGTGCTATTACTTGGATCCAATTGGTATCTAGGTGATACAAATTGGTATCTGACCATCTTCACTCTATTTCGCAGATGGTTAGAACTAGAGCAACGACAACGCCAACACCAACACCAGCAAGACAGGATGCGTCTGAGCCAGCCACTAGGGCTGTAGCTCGAAGAGGAGTAGTGGCAAGAGGCCGTGGAAGAGGTCATTGGAGGACGTCCTCTAGAGGAAGAGGACAAGGACCTAGCCCATCTGGTACTAGGGCGGTGATTCCTCCACCAACTGAGGAAGTGGTAAGAGAGGGTGAGGAAGTGGAGAATGAACAGGTACCGAGTGAGGGATTGCCACCCCAACCTACCCCAGAGATGATCAATCAGGTTCTTGCTTATCTTAGCGGGTTATCTGATAAGGGTCAGACACCTCCAGTGTTTTCTGCACCAGCACCTCAGGTTCCGGAGGTACAACATGCAGCTACTGTGGCTCCCCGCATGGATGCCTCATTGGAAATAGGCACGTTTCCTCGTCTGACTACAGGGCCTATAATGACAAATGATCAGCATGAACTTTTCACTAAGTTCTTGAAATTGAAACCTCCAGTTTTCAAGGGTGCTGAATCCGAGGATGCCTACGACTTTCTGGTTGACTGTCATGAGCTACTACACAAGATGGGCATAGTAGAACGGTTTGGTGTTGAGTTTGTGACTTATCAGTTTAAAGGGAACGCCAAAATGTGGTGGCGGTCACATGTTGAGTGTCAACCAACAGAGGCACCACCTATGACTTGGGCATCATTCTCTAGCTTGTTTAGGAGAAGTGTATCCCCCGGACTTTGAGGGATAGGAAAAGAGATGAGTTCTTGAGCCTAGAGCAAGGTAGGATGTTGGTTACTGCATATAAGGCTAATTTTCATGCATTATCTAGTTATGCCACCCAACTTTGTTTCAGTACACAAGAGCGGATTCGCCGTTTTGTGAAGGGGTTGAGGTCAAAATTGCGGATTTCAGCCTTACAGGTAGCGGCTACGGCAAAATCCTTTCAGGAAGTGGTAGACTTCGTGATAGAGGTGGAAGGAGTGAAACCAGATGACTTCACCATGGCATCGACATAAAAAGGTTTCGAAAGGGAGGTGAGTTTAATGGTTCTTACTCTAGAGGACAGGGTTCAGGAGGTTATTCAGTCCGACCAATTCAGTCTTCACTACAGACTTTAGTTGGGGGTCCACCTCTGACCGGTCAACACTTCTCTAAGAGACCTATGCTTGACTCTAGAGAGTGTTATGGATGTGGGGAGACTGGACATATTAGGAGGAATTGTCCAAAACAGAGTTATACACCCCCAATAGCTAGAGGTAGAGGTGGTCATGGTAGAGGCCGTTATTCTGGAGGATGTGGTGGCCGAGGTAATGGTGGTCATCAAAATGGCCGGGGTGACGGGCAAACTGGAGCCACTACAGCACAACATGGTAGGGGCAACGGGCAGACAGGTGATAGGGCCCATTGTTACGCTTTCCCTGGGAGATCTGAAGCGGAGACATCTTATGCTGTTATCACAGGTAAACTTTAGGTTTGTGATTGCATGGCTTCTGTATTGTTTGACCCTGGATCCACGTTTTCTTATGTATCTTCTTCATTTGCTACTGGTCTTAATTTACCTTGTGAATTGCTTGACATACCTATTCGTGTGTCTACTCCGGTGGGTACTATGTGATAGTTGAAAAAGTATATAGGTCTTAATTGGTAACTTTTGTGGGGAGCAACACTTATGTAGATTTGGTTATCTTAGAAATGGTTGACTTCGATGTAATTTTGGGTATGACTTGGCTTTCTCCAAATTTTGCAATTTTGGATTGTAATGCTAAAATCGTGACGTTAGCCAAGCATAGGACAGATCCGTTAGTGTGGGAGGGTGACTATACTTCCACTCCGATTCGTATCATCTCCTTTCTTCGTGCTAAGAGAATGGTTAGTAAAGGGTGTTTAGCTTTCTTGGCACATCTCTGTGATGACACTACCCAAGTACCTTCAATTGAGTCGGTTTCGGTAGTCCGTGAGTTTCTGGATTTGTTCCCTGCAGACCTTCCTAGTATGCCACCGGATAGTGATATTGACTTTGGCATTGATCTGGAACCGGTTACTCGCCCCATTTCTATACCCCCTTAAAGAATGGCTCCCGCGGAGTTAAGAGAGTTAAAGGCCCAACTTCAAGAGTTGTTAAGCAAAGGCTTTATTAGACAAAGTGCATCTCCTTGGGGTGCTCCAGTTTTGTTTGTGAAGAAGAAGGATGGATGTTTTTGGATGTGCATAGACTATAGACAACTGAATAAGGTAACTATTGAGAACAAGTATCCTCTTCCTCGCATTGATGATTTGTTCGATCAGTTACAGGGTGCTTGTACCTTCTCAAAAATCGACTTGAGATCTGGTTATCATCAATTGAAAATACGGGCAACAGATGTGCCCAAGACTGCTTTTCGGACCAGATATGGGCATTATGAGTTCTTAGTGATGTCTTTTGGGCTTACGAATGCCCCTGCCACTTTCATGAGCTTGATGAATGGGATTTTAAGCCATATTTGGATCTCTTTGTCATCGTATTCATTGATTATATATTTGTATACTCAAAGAGTAAGGAAGAACATGAGGAGCACTTGAGAATTGTATTGGAAATGTTGAGGGAGAAAAAGCTTTACGCCAAATTCTCCAAGTGTGAGTTTTGGATAGATTCAGTGTCCTTCTTCGGGCACGTGGTTTCTAAGGATGGAGTGATGGTAGATCCCTCTAAGATTGAAGCAGTGAAGAATTAGAAGAGACCTACAAATGTTACAGAGATAAGGAGCTTTGTTGGTTTAGCTAGCTACTACCGCCCATTTGTCAAGGGGTTCTCTTCTATTGCTTCCCAATTGACAAGCTTGACTAAGCAGAATGTCCCATTTATTTGGTCGGATGAGTGCGAAGAAAGCTTTCAGAAGCTGAAGACCTTGTTGACTACTGCACCAATTCTTACCTTGCCAGTGGAAGGCAAGAATTTCATTGTTTATTGTGATGCATCCTATTCAGGTTTGGGTGCACTGCTAATGCAAGTAAAGAATGTAATTGCTTATGCTTCAAGGAAATTAAAGGTGCATGAACGCAATTACCCGACCCATGATTTGGAGTTGTTCGCAGTAGTATTTGCATTAAAGCAATGGAGGCACTATTTATATGGGGTTAAGTGTGAGGTCTATACGGATCATCGTAGCCTACAGTATGTTTTTACTCAGAAGGATTTGAACTTGAGACAGAGGAGATGGATGGAACTACTGAAGGACTACGATATCACAATCTTGTATCATCCGTGAAAAGCTAAAGTCGTGCCAGATGCTTTAAGTAGAAAGGCAGGAAGCATGGGAAGTCTAGCTCACTTGCAAGTTTCTAGACGCCCATTGGCTAGAGAAGTTCAGATTCTTGCTAACGACCTTATAAGATTAGAAGTAAATGAGAAGGGAGGATTTTTGGCTTGCGTGGAGGCAAGATCTTCCTTCCTTGACAAGATTAAGGGAAAGCAGTTTAATGATTAGAAATTGATCCGGATCCGAGATAAAGTGTTGCGAGGAGAGGCTAAGGAAGCAACAATCGATGAGGAAGGTTTGTTGAGGATTAAGGGAAGGGTATGTGTACCCCGCGGCGATGATTTGATCCACACTATTCTTACAGAGGCTCATAGTTCAAGGTATTCTATACATCCTGGTGCAACCAAGATGTATCGTGACCTAAAGCAACACTTTTGGTGGAGTAGAATGAAGCGTGATATTGTTGATTTTATTGCCAAATGTCCAAATCGTCAACAAGTAAAGTATGAAAACCAGAGGCCTGGAGGAACACTTCAGAGAATGCCCATTCCTGAATGGAAGTGGGAGAGAATCGCAATGGACTTTGTGGTTGGTCTTCCAAAGAAAATTGGTAAGTATGACTCTATTTGGGTGATTGTTGATAGGTTAACTAAGTCTGCTCATTTCAATCCGGTCAAGGTGACTTACAATGCAGAGAAGTTAGCGAAACTTTACATCTCGGAAGTGGTGCGATTGCATAGAGTTCCACTTTCCATTATATCAGATAGGGGTACGCAGTTTACTTCTAAGTTTTGGACAACATTGCATGCTGAATTGGGTACTAGGTTGGATCTGAGTACCGCATTTCACCCTCAGACAGATGGTCAATCTGAGCGAACGATTCAAGTGTTGGAACATATGCTTTGTGCATGTGTGATAGAATTTGGTGGCCATTGGGATAGCTTCTTACCTTTGGCAGGGTTCTCCCACAAAAATAGCTATCACTCAAGTATTGATATGGCCCCATTTGAAGCACTGTATGGGAGAAGATGTAGGTCTCCCATTGGTTGGTTTGATGCATTTGAGGTTAGAGCTTCGGGTACTGACCTTTTGAGGGAATCGTTAGATAAGGTGAAATGCATTCAAGAAAAGCTTTTAGCAGCTCAAAGTAGGCAGAAGGAATATGCAGATCGAAAGGTTAGAGACTTGGAGTTTATGGAGGGTGAGCAAGTCTTACTGAAGGTTTCGCCCATGAAAGGGGTGACGCGGTTTGGTAAAAGAGGTAAGCTAAGCCCAAGGTATATTGGACCATTCGAAGTACTTAAACGAGTAGGGGAGGTGGCTTACGAATTAGCCTTGCCTCCAGGGCTGTCCGGAGTGCATCCGGTATTTCATGTGTCTATGTTGAAAAAGATACCATGGGATGGAAAACTACATTATCCGTTGGGATTCAGTTTTTCTTTGATGAGAATTTGTCTTATGAGGAGGAGCCTGTTGCTATTTTAGCTAGAGAAGTCCGCAAGTTGAGGTCAAGGGAGATTGCATCCATCAAGGTGCAATGGAAGAATCGTCCGGTTGAAGAAGCCACTTGGGAGAAGGAGGCAGATATGCAAGAAAGATACCCACATCTGTTTACAGATTCAGGTACTTCTTTTCGCCCTTGTTTTTCTTCTTGTGATCGTTCGAGGACAAACGATGGGTAAATTGGTATTTATTCTAACGACCTGTTTAGTCGTTTTGAGCAGCAGATTTTAATTCAGGAAAAACTGGCTGAGATGACAGACCCCACGACGGACTGTCATGGGCACGACAGACCGTCCAGGGGGTCTCGTTTCAAAACACTTAGAATTCTGAAATTTGGGTACTGAAATCGACTCTCTGAACTTCGTAACGGAATGGCAGGACGGACCATCATGGTCACGACGGACCGTCACAGACTCTTCGAGGAAATTGAGTCTCTGAACTTTTTGACGGACCTACAGGACGGACCGTCACAGCCATGACGGACCGTCACAGGTTGCGTAATCCCAGATTGGGTCGGATTTCTGTAAATATTTTAAGGGGCGTTTTGGACTATTCCTGCTTTAATTATAAAGTTAGTGGGTTAATGTTAATAGTTTAATTACTTCAGGGTTAAAGGAGATAACCTTGAATTGATTAATGAGTTAATTCATCATCTTTTATACTTAGTTATATGCTAATTAGGGTAAAGGAAAGAGGGTTTGAATAAGAAAAATAGAAAGAACAAGGAGAGGGAAAGAGAATCGATCGAGAGAGAGAAACGAAGAAGATAGCGAAGCTTTGGGGAATTTGCTTGCTTGATCACTAATCTTCGGAGGAGGTAGGTTATGGTTTTTATTCTTCTCGTAGTAAACTCTTCATAGTGAATGATATGTATTGGTAGTATTGTAAACCCTGCTATATGCTTAATTGTATGCTTGCATGAATGTGATTATATAATCGTAATAAAATAAGCATGATGAAACTATTGAATCATAAATCTGAAAAAACCCTAATCTTTTTGTTAATGATGATGTCTTGGTATAAGAGAAGGCTTGATGAACTAAAGTAGTGTTAATGATGATGCCTTGGTATAAGAGAAGGCTTGATGAACTAAAGTAACGGGATTGATGATGCCTTGGTATAGAATAAGGATTGATGAATTGATAGAATGAGATTAGTGGAGCGGGTGTCACAAACCGACACGTAGATTTAGGGGATCGGGTGTCACGAAACCGACACGTAGAATTAGGGGATCGGGTGTCACAAACCGACATGTAGATTTAGGGGATCGGGTGTCACGAACCGACACGTAGAATTAGGGGATGGGGTGTCACGAACCGACACGTAGAATTAGGGGATCAGAGTGTCACGTTCCGACACGTAGTAGTAGGGGATCAGAGTGTCACGTTCCGACACATAATAGTAGGGAGCGGAGTGTCACGTACCGACACAAGAGAAATAAAGATAATGAATCTTGAAAGATGTTAATATACTCAATCTAATCAACCTAATTCCTAAATGAGTATGGTATTGAGGCTTGAGTCCTCATGGGTGAACTTGGCGGTACTTATTAATGAATTATAGTACTTGTTGTTGCCACATGTTGAGTATTGTAGTTGATTTGTGATATTATCTGATATATACTGTTTTCTATTTTGAGTTGGCCGATTATATCTACTCAGTACTCGTGTTTTGTACTGACCCCTACTTGTATGTTTCTTTTTTTTTGTTATATGTGGAGTGCAGCAAACCTACCGTAGTCTTCAACTCAACCGCAACTCTAGCCAGTCTTTATTACACCGGATTTCAGGGAGAGCTAATGCTTCTAGCTTGGACTGGATCTTCTTCTTCAAGTCTTGATGCCTTGAACTTCCGGCATGGACTAGCTTTTTATTTATTTAGCTTCTTAGAATACTCTTAGTTTAGTAATGTGAGGATAGACGTTCTTGTGATGATGACTTCCAGATTTTGGGGATAATAATAGTTGTTGAGTTTTTAGAAGTTATTTAATTGATTTTCATTAATGAGTTAAGTCTTCCGCATTATATTCTGTTATTATATTGAAATGTTGGGGTTAGATTGGTTGGTTCGCTCACATAGTAGGATAAGTGTGGGTGCCACTCGCGGCTTGGTTTTGGGTTGTGACAAAATCAAATGTATCTATGACATATAATCACCTCAATTATAACAATTATACGGGTTCAATAAGAAACATAATCACACACAAAAAATCAAGTTAGCAATATATCAACTAATACCCATATGCTTTGACATTTTCGGATTACAATCCTCATTCTATAGTAATAAACCTTGCCTTTATACACTGGTACTCGTACCATTCTCAACCCATCACACATATAATCAATCACATTGCCTTTTTTTTAATCCCTTTTCATCATTAGAATTAATAAAGGTCGAAAAGTCAACCCCACAAATTCCTATTACTCCGAAACACATACCATAAGGAAGTACACGCATTCTATACACTTAGCAAGAGTTTAGAAATTCACTTGCATGAAATAGTCGAACAATCACTTTGAGACTTGAGTCTTCCCCTTTCCTTGAAGTTCCAACTCAAAGAAATCTATTCAAATAATTGTCCATTATAAGATTTCTAAACTAACAAGACCCATACCACTACAGGTCTTTACTAGACCAAAAAACTAATATCAGATTTATAATCAAGTTATCCTAATCTGGACATGTAACGACCTGTTTAGTCGTTTCAAACAGAAGAATTACTTTTGATAAAAACTGACTGTGTCGACGGACCACATGACGGACCGTCATGGTCACAACGGATCGTCGGGGATCACCGTCCCAAAACACTTAAACTCTGAAATTTGGGTACGGGGATCAACTCTCTGAACTTCACGATGGAACTGCAGCACGGACCGTCGTAGCCACGACGGACCGTCACAGACCTTCTACTTAAATTGAGTCTCTGAACTTTGTGACGGACATGCAGGACGGACCGTCGCAGGTACGATGGGCCGTCACGAGTGGCATAACCTCGACTGGGTCGGATTTCTGCTAAAAGTTTTTAAGGGGCGTTTTGGACTATTCATGTCTATAATTATGAAATTAGTGGGGTAAGTTTAATAATTTAATTACTTGGGGGTCAAAGGAGATAACCTTGAAATAAATAGTGGGTTACTTTTATCTTCTTTTATACTTAATTATATGATAATTAGGGTAAAAGAAAAAGAGTTGAATAAGGAAAAATAGAAAGAACAGAGAGAAGACGGGAGAACGAACGAGAGAGGGAGAAGAGAGGAAAGCAAAGGCATTGAGAAGAAGCTTGTTTGATCACGAATTCTTCGGTGGAGGTAGGTTATGGTTTATGCTATTTCATAGTAAACTCTAAATAGCGATTGATATGTATTGGGTGGTATTGTAAAGTCTTCTATATGCTTAATTGTGTTGTTGCATGTTGTGATTATGTAAATGGTGATGGATTATAATGATGATATGGTGGAATCTTAAAAACCTTAAATCCACTCTATTAATGATGATGCCTTGGTATAAAAGAAGGCTTGATGAACTAAAAGAATGAGGTTAATGGATTGGGTGTCACGAACCGACACGTAGTATTAGGGGATCGGGTGTCATGAACCGACACGTAGTATTAGAGGATCGGGTGTCACGAACCGACACGTAGTATTAGGGGATCGGGTGTCACGAACCGACACGTAGTATTAGGGGATCGGGTGTGACGAACCGACACGATGTAATAGGGAATCATAGTGTCACGTGCCGACACAGTAATAATGAGGAGAATGAATCTTGAATTATGGAAATATACTCAACTTTAATGAACCTATTTCCCAAATGAGTATGGTGTGGAGGCTTGAGTCCTCATAGGTGTGCTTGGCGTTGTGGCCGATGGTTCTTGTACTTGTTGTTGTCACCAGTTGAGTATTGTAGTTGATTTTATGTTATTGTTCGATATATATTGCTTTCTATTTTGAATTGGCCGATGATACTTACTCAGTACGTGTTCATTGTACTGACCCCTACTTGTATTTTTCCCTTTGTTATTTATGGAATGCAGCAAACGTGCCATCGAATTCGACTCGTCCGCAACTCTCGCAAGTCTTCAGCATATAAGATTTCAGGGTGAGCTACTGTTCCTAGCTCGGATCGATTCTCTCCTTCACGTCTTGATGTCTTGAAGTTCGGACATGGACCATCTCTTTTCCTGTTTTAGTTTCTTAAATACTCTTAGAATTAGAAATTTGAGGATAGATGTTCTTGGTGTGATGACTTCCAGATTTTGGGGATAATAGTTGATAAACTTTTAGAAGCTTATGTACTGGTTATATTAATAAGATTTTGAGTCTTCCGCTTTATATTTTGTTCATTATGGTTGAAATGTTGGGGTTTAGAATTGTTGGTTCGCTCACATAGTAGGATAGGTGTGGGTGCCACTCGTGGCTCGTTTTGGGTCGTGAAAAATTTGGTATCAGAGCATTAGGTTCGTTGGTCTCATCACACAAGAACGAGTCTAGTAGAGTCTTGAGGAACGATAGGGGGACGCCTTTACTTTTCTTTGAGAGGCTATAGGACATTAGGAAAATTCCATTCTTTCTTTCTTTCGTGCTATTACTTGGATCTAATTGGTATCTAGGTGATACAAATTCGTATCTGACCATCCTCACTCTATTTCGCAGATGGTTAAAACTAGAGAAACAACTGTGCCACCACCAACACCGGCAAGACAGGATGCGTCTGAGCCAGCCACTGGGGCTGTAGCTCGAAGAGGAGCAGTGGCAAGAGGCCGTGGTAGAGGTCGTGGGAGGACGTCCTCTAGAGGTAGAGGACAAACACCTGGTCAAACTAGTACTAGGGCAGTGACTCCTCCACCGACTGATGAGGTAATAAGAGAGGGTGAGGAAGGGTAAAATGAGCAAGTGCAAGATGAGGAATTACCACCCCAACCTATCTCAGAGATGATTAACCTGGTTCTTGATTATCTTAGCGGGTTATCTGATCAAGGCCAGACACGTCCAGTGTTTTCTGCACCAGCACCTCAGATTTCAGGAGTACAATATGCCACTGCTGTGGCTCCCCGCATGGATGCCTCATTGGAACTAGGCACGTTTCCTCGATTGACTACGGGGCCTGTAATAACGAGTGATCAGCATGAACTTTTCACTAAATTCTTGAAGTTGAAGCCTCCAGTGTTCAAGGGTGCTGAATTTGAGGATGCCTACGATTTTCTGGTTGATTGTCATGAACTTCTACATAAGATGGGAATCGTAGAATGATTTCGCGTTGAGTTTGTGACCTATCAGTTTCAAGGGAACGCCAAAATGTGGTGGCGGTCATATGTTGAGTGTCAACCAGCACAAGCACAACCTATGACTTGGGCATCATTCTCTAGCTTATTTATGGAGAAGTATATACCCCGGACTTTGAGGGATACGAGGAGATATGAGTTCCTAGGCCTAGAGCAAGGCAGGATGTCGGTTACTGCTTATGAGGCTAAGTTTCGTCCACTATCCAGGTATGCAACCCAGCTTTGCTTCAGTCCACAAAAGAGGATTCATCATTTTGTGAAGGGATTGAGGTCAGATTTGCAGATCCCAGCCTTACAGGTAGTTGTTGCAGCAAAATCCTTTCAAGAAGTGGTTGATTTTATGATAGAGGTGGAAGGGGTGAAGCCAGACGACTTCACCATGGCATCGACATCTAAGAAGTTTCGTAAGGGAGGTGAGTTTAATGGTTCTTACTCCAGAGGGCAGGGTTCAGGAGGTTACCCAGCCCGACCCATTCAGTCTTCACTGCAAGCTGTAGATGGGGGTCCATCGTAGACCAGTCAGCATTTCTCTGAGCTTGGAGGTTATCCCCAGACTTCGTCGTTCTCACAGAGACCTATGTTTGACCCTAGAGTGTTATGGATGTGGGGAGACTGGACATATTAGGAAGTTTTGTCTGAAACAGAGATACAGACCCCCAGTAGTTAGAGGTAGAGGTGGTCATGGGAGAGGTCGCCATTCTGGAGGACGTGGTGGTCAAGGTAATGGTGGTCGCCAAACCAACCGGGGTGGAGGGAAAGCTGGAGCTACTACAGCACAACATGATAGGGGCAAGGGACAGACGGGTGATAGGGCCCATTGTTATGCTTTCCCGGAAGGTCTGAAGCAGAGACATCTGATGCTGTTATCACAGGTAATCTTCTGGTTTGTGATTTCATGGCTTCTGTATTATTTGATCCTGGATCCACATTTTCATATGTATCTTCCTTATTTGCTACTGGTCTTGATTTGAACTGTGATTTGCTTGACATGCTTATTCGTGTTTCTACTCCGGTGGGTGAGTCTGTGATAGTTGATAAGGTGTATAGGTCTTGTCTTGTGACTTTTGTGGGGAACAATACTCATGTAGACTTGATTATTCTAGAGATGGTTGATTTCGATGTAATTCTGGGTATGACTTGGCTTTCTCCAAATTTTGCAATCTTGGATTGTAATGCTAAAACTATGACATTGGCCAAGCCTGGGACAGATCCGCTAGTGTGGGAGGGTAACTATTCTTCCACCCCAGTTCGTATCATCTCTTTTCTTTGTGCTAAGAGGATGGTTAGTAAGGGTTGTTTAGCATTCTTGGGACATCTCAGGGATGATACTTCCCAAGTACCTTCGATTGAGTCGGTCTCGGTAGTCCGTGAGTTTCTGGATGTGTTTCCTGCAGACCTTTCTGGTATGCCACCGGATAGGGATATTGACTTTTGCATTGATCTGGAGACGGGTACTCGCCCCATTTCCATACCCCTTATAGAATGGATCCCGTTGAGTTAAGGGAGTTAAAGGCCCAACTTCAAGAGTTGTTAGGTAAAGGCTTCATTAGACCAAGCGCTTCCCCTTGGGGTGCTCCTGTTTTATTTGTGAAGAAGAAGGATGGAAGTTTTCGGATGTGCATAGACTACAGGCAACTGAATAAGGTAACTGTTAAGAACAAGTATCCTCTTCCTCGCATTGATGATTTGTTCGATCAGTTACAAGGTGCTTGTACCTTCTCAAAAATCAATTTGACATCTGGTTATCATCAATTGAAAATACGCAACGGATGTGCCAAAGACTGCCTTGCGAACCAGATATGGGCATTATGAATTCTTGGTAATGTCTTTGGGATTACGAATGCCCTGCTGCTTTCATGAGTCTGATGAACGGGATTTTTAAGCCATATCTAGATCTCTTTGTCATTGTGTTCATTGATGATATACTGGTATACTCAAAGAGCAGGAAAGAACATGAGGAGCATTTGAGAATTTTGTTGGAAGTGTAAAGGGAGAAAAAGCTTTATGCCAAATTATCCAAGTGTGAGTTTTGGCTAGATTCAGTGTCCTTCTTGGGGCACGTAGTTTCTAAGGATGGAGTAATGGTGGATCCTTCTAAGATTGAAGCGGTGAAGAGTTGGGTAAGACCTACTAATGTTACATAAGTAAGGAGCTTTGTTGGTTTAGCTAGCTATTACCGTCGATTTGTCAAGGGATTTTCTTTGGTTGCTTCCTAATTGACACACTTGACTAAGCAGAATGTTCCATTTGTATTGTCGGACGAATGTGAAGAAAGATTTCAGAAGCTCAAGACCTTGTTAACTACTGCACCAATTCTGACCTTGCCAGTGGAAGGTAAGAATTTCACTGTTTATTGTGATGTATCTTATTCTGGGTTGGGTGCGCTGCTAATGCAAGAGAGAAATGTGATTGCTTATGATTCAAGGCAATTAAAAGTGCATGAACGTAACTATCCGACCCATGATTTGGAGTTGGTCGCGGTCGTGTTTGCATTAAAGCAATGGAGACATTATCTATATGGGGTTAAGTGTGAAGTCTATAGAGATCATCGTAGTTTATAGTATGTCTTTACTCAGAAAGATTTGAATTTGAGGCAGAGGAGCTGGATGGAACTGCTGAAGGACTATGATGTTACTAAATTGTATCACCCAGGAAAAGCTAATGTGGTGGCAGATGCTTTTAGTATAAAAACAGGGAGCATGGGAAGTCTAGCCCACTTACAGGTTTCTAGACGCCCATTGGCTAGAGAAGTTCAGACTCTGGCTAATGACTTTATGAGGCTGGAAGTACTAGAGAAAGATTTTTGTCCTGTGTGGAGTGAAGATCTTCTTTTCTTGACAAGATTAAGGGAAACCAGTTTACTGATGAGAAGCTGAGCCAAATTCGAGATATGGTATCGCGAGGAAAGGCTAAAAAGGCAATAATTGATGAGGAAGGCGTTTTGAGAATTAATGGAAGGGTATGTGTGCCCCGTGTTGATGATTTGATCCACACTATTCTTACAGAGGCTCATAGTTTAGGATATTCTATACATCCTGGTGCAACCAAGATGTATCGTGACCTAAAGCAACATTTTTGGTGGAGTAGAATGAAGCGTGACATTGTTGATTTTGTCGCCCAATTCCCGAATTGTCAGCAGGTAAAGTATGAACACCAGAGGCCTGGGTGGACATTTCAGAGAATGCCCATTCCCGAATGGAAATGGGAGAGAATTGCAATGGATTTTGTAGTTGGTCTTCCAAAGACATTGCGTAAGTTCGATTCTATTTGGGTAATTGTTGACAGATTAACTAAGTCTGCTCACTTCCTTCTGGTTAAGGTAACTTACAATGCAGAGCAGTTAGCCAAACTTTATATCTCATAAATTGTTCGATTGCATGGGGTTCCACTTTCCATCATATCAGATAGAGGTACTTAATTTACTTCTAAGTTTTTGAGGACATTGCATGCTGAATTAGGTACTAGGTTGGACCTTAGTACTGCGTTTCACCCAACGATGGTCAGTTTGAGCGAACGATTCAGGTTTTGGAGGAAATGCTTCGTGCATGTGTGATAGAATTTGGTGGTCATTGGGATAACTTCTTACCCTTAGCAGAATTCTCATACAATAATAGCTATCACTCAAGTATTGATATGGCCCCATTTGAGGCACTGTATGGGAGGAGATGTAGGTCTCCCATTGGTTGGTTTGATGCATTTGAGGTAAGACCATGGGGTACCGATCTCTTGAGGCAATCATTAGAAAAAGTGAAATTTATTCAAGAAAAGCTTTAAGCGGCTCAAAGTAGGCAGAAGGAATATGCAGATCGAAAGGTTAGAGACTTGGAGTTCATGGAGGGTGAACAAGTCTTGCTGAAGGTTTCACCCATGAAAGGGTTGATGCGGTTTGGTAAGCGAGGTAAGCTTAGTCCGAGGTATATTGGTCCATTTGAAGTTCTGAAGCGCGTGGGGGAGGTGGCTTATGAATTGGCATTACCTCCAGGACTCTCAAGAGTACACCCGGTATTTCATGTGTATATGATGAAAAGATACCATGGGGATGGAAACTACATTGGTCATTGGGATTCGGTTCTTCTTGATGAGAATTTGTCTTATGAAGAGGAGCCTGTTTCTATTCTAGATAGAGAAATCCGCAAGTTGAGATGAAGGGAGATTGCATCCATCAAGGTTCAATGGAAGAATCGGCCAGTTGAAGAGTCCACTTGGGAGAAGGAGGTTGATATGCAAGAAAGATACCCACACCTTTTTACAGATTCAGGTACTCTTTCTCGCCCTTATTTTTCTTCTTGTGATCGTTCGAGGACGAACGATGGGTAAATTGGTATCTATGATAATGACCTGTTTAGTCATTTTGAACAGCAGAATTACTTTTGATAAAAACTTACTGTGTCGACGGACCACATGACGGACAGTCATGGTCACGATGGATCGTCGGGGATCCCGTCCCAAAATACTTAAACTCTGAAATTTGGGTACGGGGATCAACTCTCTGAACTTCACGACGGAACTGCAGCACGGACCGTCGTAGCCACGACGGACCGTCACAGACCTTTTACTGAAATTGAGTCTCTTAACTTTGTGACGGACATGTAGGACAGACCGTCGCATGTACGATGGGCCGTCACGAGTGGCGTAACCTCGACTGGGTCGGATTTCTGCTAAATGTTTTTAAGGGGCGTTTTGGACTATTCATGTCTATAATTATGAAATTAGTGGAGTAAGTTTAATAATTTAATTACTTGGGGGTCAAAGGAGATAACCTTGAAATAAATAGTGGGTTACTTTTATCATCTTTTATACTTAATTATATGATAATTAGGGTAAATGAAAAAGAGTTGAATAAGGAAAAATAGAAAGAACAGAGAGAAGAGGGGAGAACGAACGAGAGAGGGAGAAGAGAGGAAAGCAAAGGCATTGAGAAGAAGCTTACTTGATCACGAATTCTTCGGTGGAGGTAGGTTATGGTTTATGCTATTTCATAGTAAACTCTAAATAGCGATTGATATGTATTGGGTGGTATTGTAAGGTATTCTATATGCTTAATTGTGTTTTTGCATGTTGTGATTATGTAAATGGTGATGGATTATAATGATGATACTGTGGAATCTTAAAAACCTTAAATCCACTCTATTAATGATGATGCCTTGGTATAAAAGAAGGCTTGATGAACTAAAAGAATGAGGTTAATGGATCGGGTGTCACGAACCGACACGTAGTATTAGGGGATCGGGTGTTACGAACCGACACGTAGAATTAGGGGATCGGGTGTCACGAACCGACACGTAGTATTAGGGGATCGGGTGTCACGAACCGACACGTAGTAGTAGGGGATCAGAGTGTCATGTGCCGACACAGTAATAACGAGGAGAATGAATCTTGAATTATGGTAATATCTCAACTTTAATGAACCTATTCCCCAAATGAGTATGGTGTGGAGGCTTGAGTCCTCATAGGTGTGCTTGGCGTTGTGGCCGATGGTTCTTGTACTTGTTGTTATCACTTGTTCAGTATTGTAGTTGATTTTATGTTATTGTTCGATATATATTTCTTTCTATTTTGAGTTGGCCGATGATTCTTACTCCGTACGTGTTCCTTGTACTGACCCCTACTTGTATTTTTCCCTATGTTATTTATGGAATGCAGCAAACGTGCCATCGACTTTGACTCGTCTGCAACTCTAGCCAGTCTTCAGCATATCAGATTTCAGGGTGAGCTACTGTTCCTAGCTCGGACTGGATTCTCTCCTTCACGTCTTGATGTCTTGAAGTTCAGACATGGACCATCGCTTTTACTGTTTTAGTTTCTTACTGTTTTAGTTTCTTAAATACTCTTAGAATTAGAAATTTGAGGATAGATGTTCTTGGTGTGATGATTTCATGTTTTTGGGGATAATAGTTGATAAACTTTTAGAAGCTTATGTACTGGTTATATTAATAAGATTTTGAGTCTTCCGCTTTATATTTTGTTCATTATGGTAGAAATGTTGGGGTTTAGAAATGTTGGTTCGCTCACATAGTAGGATAGGTGTGGGTGCCAATCGCGGCTCGTTTTGGGTCGTGATAGGACACTAACTAATAGGTCAACTCTACGAGGTTCTTTTCCAAATTTCAAGCCTAAGATTTTGTCTTAATATACAAATAATATAAAGTTAGTTGTATATCTTAATATATCAAAACATAATTCATAATGTGATAACTACAAAAAGAAATTCAAATCAAAGTTTATTAAGTGACTTAAACATATTAAATCTAAATCACAGGAACCCTAAAATCAATCCCTCAAAATTTCCTATACGTATGACTATTGGATTTATCTTATAATATAACATATTCCCTAATTACATTGCGATCATCACGCCACCCAAATAATTAAAAATTCAGCCTAATACATGTGACTCTTCATGCTGCACACAAACCCACATATAATATTTAATCCATACTATTAATTTTCTTCTTTTTTTTTCTAAATTTCAAAATCACTTTTTCCTATTTTCTTTTTGACTCCAACATTAAAATAATAATTATGATTATATGGCTGCACAATAATTAGAACAATACTTTGTTACCTCAAAATTCTTATATTTCTAGTATTATATAGAAGCATGATGAAGTAGGACGATCAACTACATTTTATAATTATGTTATGATACAAGGGTAAAATAGTAATTACACATGATTGATATTTTAGCAAACCAAATTACACTTTCTTTTCATTTCTAATTGTTCTAGATCTTTTTCCTCAACTTCTAGATTATTATTATTAATAAACAATTGCCAACGCCTAATAGACAAAATGATGGATCATCTCCCTCAAATCTGTTCTTCTCTTAACGGTTCAAAGCTTATGGATTACGAGTTAAATCAGCTATACTGTTAAATATCCCAATTGGAAACACACGACATGGAAGAGGAAGAGAATTCATAAAGCATAAACGCCAAATATTTATGAAATTTATCCATGTCTGGTGAAGATCAATATGATACAATTTTGGTTCTTTAGATACTTGATTTATTTTATGTCACGACCCAAAAATGGGCGTGATGGCACTCGTCTTATCCCACCAAGACAAGTCAGCCTAAAACTCAACCATTACAATAAAAATGCGGAAAATTTACTATCAACTTACATTATACCCCAAAACCTGGTTGTCACGTGTACAAGCCTCTAAAGTATTACAATCGGATCAAAAGAAAATATAAGTCTCATATGATATTGTTTCTAGAGTAGAACAAAATCATAAACAAGAGTAAGGAGGGAAGCTGAGATGACCAACAACTACCTCACAAAATCTCCAGGAAGCCTCGGTAAAGAAGAGAATATATCATAAAAGTCCGGGCTAGTAACCTACAAAAATTTGTAGAAGCAAGGGGTGAGTACCAAACCACACGGTACTCAGCAAGTAAACCTCTAAACACAAGCTAAGGGGATGAAATACGGGTACTCCTACCACCCCCAACCGAACCTCCACAACTACAACCTGCATAAACATCAGCCCAACCTAACAGCTCACAATTTACATAGAACGTAACTCAACAAAAACATTTAGACAAATTACATATCCTCCACAACAACACTTTAACAAATTACATATCCTCCACAACAACACTTTAACAAATTATATATCCTCAACATCAACACTTAAACTAATTATATATCCTCAATAACAAGCTCAGTATTCAACAATCACAAGTTCCGCAAAAAGTCAATCACAAGATCAGCAAAACACAATATCAAGTTCATCAATGATAAGTATGTGTAATGCAATGGAATGCAATGTCAAGTATAATGATGCATGTCTGACCTAGTGATACACACCCGCTGTCTCTCAGTCCGGGACCCATGGGGGACATATCTGTCCATGCATCTGTCGCGGCGCACGACACGACCCTCGATAATAGTAACCGTCGCGGCGCGCGATACGTCCCTCGAAATATAGTATCCATCGCGGCGCGCGATACGTCCCTCGAAATGGTACATCCTCTTTAGTACCCATTCTTTCTCAATGCACATAACACTTGTCACAACCAATGCCTCAGAATAATGCAGATGACAAGTTCACACAAATAATGAGGAGATGACCATTTTCATAACATTGCACAGTTCACAACCAGACAAACATAAAGTTACATCAACAATGATTCAACAAGACTTCAACCCTTTCTCAACACAACACACATAAACAATTAATCACATTGCCTTTTGTTATCCCCATTCTTTTCATCATTAGAATTAGTCAATGTGGACAAATCGACCCATCACCAATCCCGTTACTCCCAACATATACCACAAGGACATACACGCATTTCATACACTTAACAAGAGTTTAGAAATCCACTTGCCTCAAGTAGTCGAACATCACTCCAGGACTTGAGTCTTGCCTTTTCTTTAGACTTCCAAATAAATGCAACCTATTCAAATGTGTAATCACCATAAGATTCCAAACTAAAAACACCCATATGCTATATGTCAAGCTTAGACCCAAAAACCTAATCAATTTATAATCAAGTCCTAATCTTGATGTCAATTAATATTTAAATTCCTTCAAGTTCTTTTCCAAATTTCAAGCCTAGGGTTTAGCATCAATATCTCCAAATAACATAAATTTAATGATCTTCATATACTACCATACACCCACTATTTAATTATATATCTTTATATATATCAAAACTTGAATCATAATATAATAAATAAATAATTAAGTAACACCCTATATTAGTCGCGTACCTGGAACCAAATTTTTCCAAACTAACATATTTCTTTGTTTCAATAATAAGCACTAATCCATGTGCCACCGATGCACATTAATTTATTTCCCATTTTTTTTCTTATCTCCTTTTTGTTTCACTATATTATATTATAATATTATTAATAATAACCTAACCTATAACTATATACTTTAATAGATCAATTGAAACATTACCTGATGTGCAGAAGTCAAGCTCTATGCTGGCGGCCAGTTTGCACAGGTTAGTGTTTCTTTTTCCCTTTTTTTTTTTTTCTAAAATAAATATATACTAAAAGTGATAAATTTTACTAACTTAATTTAATTATATGGAACAAATGGTATAAGATCTTAAATAAATGATATTTTAGTCCATTAACTATCAATTAAGTCAATTATCCACAATTACCCATCAAATAATTAACTAAAGTCAATGAATAGCTCAAAATTATCAAAAATAACTTTCGGGGTCATTACATTATCCACCACTAAAAATCATGTTCGTCCTCGAACATAAAGAAGAAGAACTAAGAGTAATTGCTATTACCAAAAGCCTGAGTTATGACCTAACAGTCAGTGTTCATCTCTCTAAGTGGGCTTATCCTTAAAATCATTCCATCCAAATCAACTACTAACAATTGAACTATTAAACAAACTTTGTAAGATCTATAAATTAAGAGTGATTATCAAGTCACAAACTAACTCATGAACCCAATCTAAAGTGAGACTCATTGGACCACAACACAACCATCATGACGAATCTTTTCTTACATAACCAAGAATAACTTCTGAATCAATACTGGCTACAACCAGAAGTGGACCTTAACCAACCATGAAACACTCATAATGCCCGAATCATTACAGATCTTGTCAAAATTCTTTGCTCAAAGCGTCATCTTTTCCCGAGCTTAAGTTATGAACATCTAATATTTAGACATTGGGTACTCATCAAGGAGAATTGAACTCATATAGTCCAAAGAATGAAATGATTATGAAACACCCAACAAGCGATACACTCTATGATGAAAACCTTTAACACCATTGTTAGATAACCATAACTATTCACAGAAGCCTTTTTATAAATCCTCATAAGCAAAGTTGTTCATGTAGAATCACTGGTATATTTCAACTATCCCAAACAACACTAAATCTCCCTTAACTGAAATGATTAATTTTGTCCAAGGATCCTATCATATCAAGAGGACATAAGAGGATCGGCACATCCGATCCACCACTAAGAATTCACTCATAGGTGTGGAACCACGCATAATATAAGTAATGAATCATACTATAAATAGTGTCCAATACGAAGAAGGTTGTCACATAAGAATTTACAAAACCAAGGTTGAATAACACTAAAAACTTCTTCCATAATTCCCACATCAAATATTCCATTCATTTGAGTACATCTCTCGATTTTTATCCACACACAACCAACCAGTTTGATCCCCGTTTTGTTAGTACCAAACCCCACATACTTTTCACAATAATCCAATGGATCTAAAACTCTTAATACCAATAAACATTATAGGCACACCATCCATTTACCTTACTGTTAAACCGTCTCCGGTATTAAAGTATTCTTAGCGAACACATTATCGCCTTAATTTATTTTTTTTTGAACTATGTCTTCCTCTCTTTCCCTTTTAAGCATCGCATGACAACTAAGAGTCACACCCAAGAGTGATAGCACTAATTACCAGTCTAAAAATATTTTTCTATTAAGGTAAAATAATTGAATCACAATGTCAACTTCACGTAAATTTTCAAATACCATTTTTCAACTTCCTATTCATACCATCATATATCTCATATCAACACTTAAGAAACTGTTAGTCACCCCAATAATCCTATATATTATAAGCTCATAATCTTTACTCACCATCAAATGCCTATGTAAAATATCATAATAGTCTATATCATCCCATCAACAAATTAGATTCAATCCCCTCAAAATTCTAATTAACCATGTAGAATCTAGGTACACAGTGTTAAACATCAATAAGTTACCAATCATAATTTGAACAATCTAGCTCGACATAACCACATATAATCTTTCCCACATCATTACTAGTCACCCAAACAAAACTCAATCTTTTAGAAAAGTTGATGATAATTTCTAGTAAGTCTGTACTACTTCATATCTCACAATCATATGTAAACTCATAATTAAAAATCAATAAATTCTTCAACTACAAATCAAGGGCTTATACAAGAGGTCTTTATTCCTTCACTTTTCTTACATTCTTCTCATGACAGAAGTTTTAAATACCTTGAACTCTTCAATACACCAATTTTATTTTATTTTATTTTATTTTTTGCTTATTCACTTACAAGTCTTATTCTTTGTCCAACAACCCATGACAATTTTTACCTTGTCCTTTGTAACCAAATTTTAGTACTTGAAATTTTTAAGTCCTTCCAAATGCTTCATACTCAATGCGATTGATTATTTCTCACCTTACCAATTCATATATTGACAAAACAAACTATCACAAACCTAAACTCACCACGAAAAACTTCAATTTGAATCCACTTGTGTAACTCGATATCCATCACTATTAGCTCATACCTTTAAGATTTTTATGAATTCACGTATCTTAGTTTATCATTTATCGCCTCTCCATTGATCTTATCATATCTTTCGCTAAAAATTCAATCATACTCATTACGAAACTCAAATCCACGAATAAACTTATCATCACACTCAAGTTGAACGTTTATACACTCATTTCTCAAATCTTATTCGATTTTTTTTTTTTTACCAATCTTGATAAATCTGTGACACTATTACCATGACCAATGTAAAACGGATGAAATCATGTGTCTCTAAATCCAATTCTCAACCCATGTGAATATACCTCTTTAGCCCTTGCAATCAAAGAAAATATTCTTACTCTCACCTCTTTTCGAAGGCTACGCTATATCAACTAATTTATTTATTATTATTTTTTTCATTATGACTCTAGGTCCTTTAAATTCTATTCGAACAGTGTTTCAACACCTCCTATAACTTTACTTGCAACCAGGCTACTCACCGAACTATAGCAAACCATAGCATTATATACTCGCAAGTTGTCATTACCATACAAAAATTCATTTAACAAACTATCTTTGTCATATAGCTCATCCCAATCTCAATCCATCACAAACTCTTACTATCTTATGCTCGTTTAGCCCTTGCCATCACCATAAAGTAATCTTTGTCATTGCCATGACATCTCAAAACCAACTTTACCAATAAAATTCACTAGACTAACCCAATATCATATGCACTTTTTAGTAAGATTTTCTATTCCCTTCGCACAAGTATACTATCTGGGACTTCATTTACCCATAAGCTTGCCATTATGGTATATATCCATTTCCTTGGACCTTAAGATGAAATTATTGATCCTCATTTAGAACCCTCTAGATATACTTCTCAACTCAACACATTAATATCGTAGTGAAGATCCACCACTAAATGCTTCCTTATAAATTACGCTTAGCTCAAGCATCCATAGTAACAAACTAGTTGGTTTCTCAAACCTTATTCAACACCAAAACTAATTATTTGAACATATGATGCAACTAATAACTCTCTAGGTATTTATTATTCACACTTAACAATCAACATATCCATTTTCATATACCACTAGTGCCATGTTGTGAAGTCTGTTAAATCCACCACTAAAACACATCATACCTATATAGAGGATCGTATAAAAAATAGCTCATACATATTATGGCAACTTTTCTAACCGTGTTTTCTCAATTTACATTGTTCATTATCTTGCAATCATTTTAATTCGTCCACTTTCAATTATCGAACTACATTTTTTTTCATAAGTATATCACGTTCACCTTAGTATTAGGTCTAACATTCAAGTTATACACAACACACTAACTACTCACATGAGAAACTATGCACGAGTCATCACATAAATGAGAGTGAATGGAGTGAAGCGGTGATAGTCAAAACTAAACCAAGTAAGCACGATTGAGATTCAAGAAGTGAAGATTTTTCTTAAAAGTCACTATAGCCTCTCAAAGATAAGTACAGACGTCTCCGTACAGATCCTCAAGACTCTACTTAGACTCGGCTTGTACACACGTGAGACCTATGAACCTGGGGCTCTGATACCATTTTGTCACGACCCAAAAATGGGCGTGATGGCACTCGTCTTATCCCACCAAGACAAGTCAGCCTAAAACTCAACCATTACAATAAAAATGCGGAAAATTTACTATCAACTTACATTATACCCCAAAACCTGGTTGTCACGTGTACAAGCCTCTAAAGTATTACAATCGGATCAAAAGGAAATATAAGTCTCATATGATATTGTTTCTAGAGTAGAACAAAATCATAAACAAGAGTAACGAGGGAAGCTGAGATGACCAACAACTACCTCACAAAATCTCCAGGAAGCCTCGGTAAAGAAGAGAATATATCATAAAAGTCCGGGCTAGTAACCTACAAAAATTTGTAGAAGCAAGGGGTGAGTACCAAACCACACGGTACTCAGCAAGTAAACCTCTAAACACAAGCTAAGGGGATGAAATACGGGTACTCCTACCACCCCCAACCGAACCTCCACAACTACAACCTGCATAAACATCAGCCTAACCTAACAGCTCACAATTTACATAGAACGTAACTCAACAAAAACATTTAGACAAATTACATATCCTCCACAACAACACTTTAACAAATTACATATCCTCCACAACAACACTTTAACAAATTATATATCCTCAACATCAACACTTAAACAAATTATATATCCTCAATAACAAGCTCAGTATTCAACAATCACAAGTTCCGCAAAAAGTCAATCACAAGATCAGCAAAACACAATATCAAGTTCATCAATGATAAGTATGTGTAATGCAATGGAATGCAATGTCAAGTATAATGATGCATGTCTGACCTAGTGATACACACCCGCTGTCTCTCAGTCCGGGACCCATGGGGGACATATCTGTCCATGCATCTGTCGCGGCGCACGACACGACCCTCGATAATAGTAACCGTCGCGGCGCGCGATACGTCCCTCGAAATATAGTATCCATCGCGGCGCGCGATACGTCCCTCGAAATGGTACATCCTCTTTAGTACCCATTCTTTCTCAATGCACATAACACTTGTCACAACCAATGCCTCAGAATAATGCAGATGACAAGTTCACACAAATAATGAGGAGATGACCATTTTCATAACATTGCACAGTTCACAACCAGACAAACATAAAGTTACATCAACAATGATTCAACAAGACTTCAACCCTTTCTCAACACAACACACATAAACAATTAATCACATTGCCTTTTGTTATCCCCATTCTTTTCATCATTAGAATTAGTCAATGTGGACAAATCGACCCATCACCAATCCCGTTACTCCCAACATATACCACAAGGACATACACGCATTTCATACACTTAACAAGAGTTTAGAAATCCACTTGCCTCAAGTAGTCGAACATCACTCCAGGACTTGAGTCTTGCCTTTTCTTTAGACTTCCAAATAAATGCAACCTATTCAAATGTGTAATCACCATAAGATTCCAAACTAAAAACACCCATATGCTATATGTCAAGCTTAGACCCAAAAACCTAATCAATTTATAATCAAGTCCTAATCTTGATGTCAATTAATATTTAAATTCCTTCAAGTTCTTTTCCAAATTTCAAGCCTAGGGTTTAGCATCAATATCTCCAAATAACATAAATTTAATGATCTTCATATACTACCATACACCCACTATTTAATTATATATCTTTATATATATCAAAACTTGAATCATAATATAATAAATAAATAATTAAGTAACACCCTATATTAGTCGCGTACCTGGAACCAAATTTTTCCAAACTAACATATTTCTTTGTTTCAATAATAAGCACTAATCCATGTGCCACCGATGCACATTAATTTATTTCCCATTTTTTTCTTATCTCCTTTTTGTTTCACTATATTATATTATAATATTATTAATAATAACCTAACCTATAACTATATACTTTAATAGATCAATTGAAACATTACCTGATGTGCAGAAGTCAAGTTCTATGCTGGCGGCCGGTTTGCACAGGTTAGTGTTTCTTCTTTCCTTTCTTTTTTTTTTTCTAAAATAAATATATACTAAAAGTGATAAATTTTACTAACTTAATTTAATTATATGGAACAAATGGTATAAGATCTTAAATAAATGATATTTTAGTCCATTAACTATCAATTAAGTCAATTATCCACAATTACCCATCAAATAATTAACTAAAGTCAATGAATAGCTCAAAATTATCAAAAATAACTTTCGGGGTCATTACATTTTAATTTTATGCTATGTAATTTCTGATTTCTGATATTGTTGTCCAGGTATATCTGTGTAATTTCATGGCAGGGGAGAATTGTGGATCCTTCAAATGAGGCCCCTTTTCGTTAGTTTGAGGGTAATTACATATCCTTTTATGAGGTTTACCGTCTCTATATTTTATCACTTTCAATTTCTTGTGTATGACTTTTTCAAACTCTCATATTTTTCTTTTGATGGTGTGTTGTCATGACTCTATACTCTAAGGTTGTGTTGTTGTTATTATTTGTTTGTTTGTTTGCTTAGGAGTTGTAGATTTTTATTTTAATGTTTGAATGAAAATTGGTGGTTGAAGAGTAAAATTATATTCTCTCATTCCAAAGGCTGATCAAGCAATCAAATAAGTCACCAAATGCACAAAGGATTTTTGCACAGGAGTTAAATTCCTCATGTGTTCTTGAGATATGTATAAATTATACTCTATTTTTTTTATTAATTCTTTTAAGATATATCCTCTTTTACATTCTTTTTTCTCAATTTCCGTTATAATATTTTACTTCATTTTTCAAGTTGATTGGGTAGATTATAGATTTCATTTGGGAACTTATGTGATCAATGTTTATTGCTCCTTCTAAAGGGATGCACTTTTATCATACAATTAGCAGGTGTATGTTTTTTTTTATATTTTTGAATTAACAACAATTGAGAAGTTAATGAAATTTGAAGATTTAAATAAATGTGGTTGGGTCAAAGGCTATGCCAGGTTTATGAAATTGCAAAAATATGGGTACACAAAACAACATGGACAAACTAATATTATGAAGTTATACTCTAGAAGTGCAGTTTAAAGTGTGAAAAATATTTCATATTTTGTATGTGTATCAATAATGAAAATAAAGAAAATTATTGTATTTCTTACCTATATTTTATCTTTAAAGTTGTATGTGTATTGTATATTTTAAATCACTTTTATGTTATATTTTTGAGTATATTGAATCACTAGGAATGTTGTTTGAGTGAATTGAATAAAGAATCAAACTTATTTTATGTTTTAATAGGTATAAACTTTATACTTATAAGAAAGAATAAATGAACTTGATTGTTCTTTTGCTCAGTCAATTCTATATATTGCATCTAGCAATTGTTGTTGAAAATTTATGTAAATATGTTTTTTTTTTTGAAGCATATCCAAAAGTAGTGATGAGAGTCTATCGAAAAACAACTCTCTACCTTCACAAAGTAGGGGTAAGGTTGCTCACACACCACTCTTTTGATTTAACAAAAAGAACAATCCTTTATTTTCATTAGCATACAAGCACTTTACTCTTGGACCTCCAAAAATTAGAACGTGCTTAATATATTGTACTCTTGATATTTTGCATAAACAAAGGTCATTTATTTTTCATTTAGAGGAATGTCAATCCAACTTCTCTATGGAAAGGATTACTTGACGAAACATTTCTTGTTGCAGCAGAGGAAGTTGTTGGAGTTGCCACATGGAGACCAACATATTGTGTGTGAAATATGTGGAACCAAGGGGCATCATCACACAGATAAATGGGCCTACTTTGGATAGAATGAAATGTGAGTTCCAAGACTATTAACACACTTTCTCAATCGCAAGGGACTAAAATTTCTTAGATGTAGTTGAAGTTTTTTTGGTTAAAGTAACAATTTATTTCATGAATATAAATAGCCATATAACAAATTCATTAGAAGTTCAAGGAGAAATTCATAGATAGCTAGCCACAGTTTTAAACCTGAAGGATATCATTATATCAAGTTGTTGTTACGAAAAGATGACTATATTAATTAAAAAGAAGTATGTTGACAGCCTTTTCGACCTCAGTTTATCAATAATTAAAAAATATAGATAAAAATAGTTTATTCAAAAAATTGTCGTTATATTTTGTATAGTCTTGCCTTCAGGATTTTTGTTTTTGATGTAATGATCAAGCTTTAGATAAATTAGATCAATCAATGGTGAGATTTATGGATTTCTTGCATTTTTAAGAACCAAATTTTTTTTTATTATTTTATTTGTCTTTACTTTAGAACTATGTATAATTACACTTCTATTGGCTCATTGTTCTTATTAGCAGATAGTTCTTATTTGAACGGAGGGAGTGTAATCATACATAAACTCTACCAAAGTGAAAACGGACGGAGGGAGTGTAAACAACGACAAACTTATCAAATCTTACTTTTAATTTGTCCTTACTTTGGTAAAACTAAATCATTTTATTTATCTTTACGTTGGTAGAACTATGTATAATTGAGTACAATAATTATTATATTGATTGTAGCATAATTTTTTGTTCCTCTGTAGTCATGTCATCTTACATTCTCCAAAATTCAAGATTAAAGTTGTGAGTGCTGGATTGATTTTTGAAGTTCTTGCCTAATAATATATATATATGTTGGATATATATGTTATATAGTTGTAATCTCTATTACTGTATTGATCATTTGAATGAATTTTAAAAAATTTGATTCAAGAGAAGAGGAAATAGTTGACAGAGATGTCATCAAAGGTTTTCGACGATAAGTGTGTGACATGTCCACTTGAGTGTAGTTCCAGTTCAAACAATGAAAATGTGTGTTAGATGTTGTATTTGACAGTGTTGGCTTTCTTCAATGAATAAAAGAGTTCATGAGAGAGTATACTAGTAATATTGTCAAGCCTTGACAACTATAAGCTCTTCAACTTTCTTCGTTGGTTAGTTATTTGTTACTTTCTTTATTGATCCTCTCCGTCGTGACTTTAATATCTCCAATTTTAGATATCACAAGTATGATTAAAATAGAAAATTACTTTTAGCACTCCAATAAACCACATATTTAGGTAATAAACTGTGGTTAGTCAATTGTTACAAATTTTTGGATAAAGTGTATATTATGGTTATAGTTAACTGGTATGATGCCAGTGTATTCTGTTCTACATGAGTCACTAACAGATATAACTGTGCATGACTTAAGAGATGCCCTTTGATTTGAAGACTCATACATGCACAAATATTACACAATCTTTTGTTTCACGAGTTAGTAGTGAGTTAGTAGTAAGGTTTGCTTATAGTTTTCCCTTCTCATTCCCGGGATATGTAGTCTGCCTCCTCTTTTTTCAAAGAAACTAGAGGAACTGAATTCATGAGTATTGTAGATAGATCTTTTGTCATTACAATAAGAACATAATCAAAGGCATTTACAATAGAAAAACTTATCAAAATCAACTAACGATGTTTAAAAGGAATAAGCGGTTCAATGATTGAATAAGAAAATGGTGTAGTTGAGGTACGTAAGGGGAAAAACAACAAGTTTAGGAATCTGTTTTATGTATTTGGCCTATTTTTATTTATTTTATATTTCTATATGTGATAGTCAAATATATATTTATCAATTGTAGATCACGAATAAGATTACATGGCGGATCCATGCTTAGCACGGACGATACTTATCTAGTATATTATATAGAAGAGGTGAAGTGGGAGGACGACCAATGAAAAAAATATAATTTTACGCTAACAAAAATCTATTAATAAAAATACTAAAAAATTCAATAAACATCTCTTTATATATGAAGTGAATAATGATTAAGGGCAAAAATGTATTAATATCACACTAAAAAAAATCTACCAATAATGATAACAAGTAAATTAAATAGTTCTAGAAACATCTTAAGTTATTGTTATTACCATTAACTTATTTTGTTATTATTTCACTTTTTTTTTTGAGTTATTGTGGTATCTATTTCATTATTACTCTATTTTACTATTACATTTATTTAATTCTTAATATTTTTTCTATTTATTATACTTATAAAAAATGTTTACTAATTTATCATTAATTAATTATTTCCATCTTTATTTTGGTTCTACATAATACACTTGAAAATAAATTAGTGTGATTAAATTAATAATATATATTAGATTGAAATTAATGAAAAAAATGTTAAAAAGTATCTTTACAAATAAAAATCAATAGGATGATATGTTTGGATTAAAGACGACCAAAAATAAAAATGTAATTTCATTCTAACAAAAATCTATCAAGTATAAATAATTGGATAAGCATCTTTCTATATATGAGGTGAATGACAATCAAAGGTAAAATTTAACTTCTAGCAAACAAAAATCTACCAAGAATGATGACAAAAAAATTATATAATGCTAGAAACATCTAATTATATATGAAGTGAATAATGATCAAGGATAAAAATGTAATTTCACAGTAACAAAAATACACCAAGAATGATAACAAGAAAATTATATAATTCTAGAAACATATTAAGTTATCATTATTACCATTAAATAGGAAAATTAAATAATTCTAGAAACATCCTAAATTATTGTTATTACCATTAACTTATTTTGTTATTACTTCAGTTTTTTTTGTAAGTTATTGTGATATCTATTTTATTATTACTCTAATTTCATATTATGCTTATTTAATTCTTAATATTTTTTCTATTCATTATGCTTATAAAAATGTTTCCTAATTTATCATGAAATAATTATTATTTTTTATCTACTATATAGAAGAGTGAAGTGGAGGACGATCAAGGGCATAAATGTTATTTAATGCAAATAAAAACCTATTAAGAAAAATAATAAATAATTCTTGAAACATCATTTTATATATGAAATGAATAATGACTAAGGGCAAAAATTTAATTTCACACTAACAAAAATCTACCAAGAAATGATAACAAGAAAGTTGAATAGTTCTAGAAACATCTCAAGTTATTATTATTACCATTAACTTATTTTGTTATTACTTCACTTTTTTTTGTGAGTTATTGTGGTATCGATTTTATTATTACTCTATTTTAATATTACTTTAATTTAATTCATAATATTTTTTCAATTCATTATGCTTATAACAAATGTTACTTTTTATACAAAAGTTTGTCATGAATTAATTATTTTCATCTTTTATTTTGGTTCTAATTAATATATTTGAAAATAAATAAGTGTGATATAATTAATAATATATAGTAGGTTTAATTTTAAAAAAATGTTAAAAAGTAACTTTACAAATAAAAATGAATAGGATGATATATTTGTATTAAAGATGACCAAGAATAAAAATTTAATTTCATAATAACAAAAATCTATCAAGAATAAGTAATTCTAGAAACGTCTTTCGATATATGAATTGAATAATAACCAAAGGTAAAAATGTAACTTCATGCAAACAAAAATCTACGAAGAATGATAACAAGAAAATTAAATAGTTCTAGACATATCTTTAATCATTCTTACTAGTTCTTACCTCATTTTATGTATTTCTTCATTTTTTATGAGTTATTGCTGCCACGATCCAAAAATGGATGTGATGACACTCGTCTCGTTTCACCAAGACAAATCAGCCTAAAACTCGACCATTACAATACAATGCAAAAATTTCATAAGTTACTCAAAAGTACCCCAAAATCTGGTTGTCACGTATTCAAGTCTCTAAAGTATTACTATTGATTCTGAAAATTTTTTTTAGTATCAAATGACATTGTTTCTTAGAAAAAGATCATAAATAGGAGTAAGAAGGTCTGCTGAGATAACAAGCACCTACCTCACAATTCTCCACAAGAAGGCTTAGATAAGGAGAAGAGAATATCACAAAGTCCGGGATAGTAACCTACAAAAAAAATTGTAATAGCAAGGGGTGAGTACCAAATCACACAGTACCCAACGAGTAAAATTCAAAACACACGTTAAGGGGATAAAATACATGTATCCCTTACATACCAACCAAACCTCCACAACTACAATCTGCATAAAACTCAGCGCAATTGTTCACAATTTTCGTAGCACCCATCGTATAAAAATTAATTCCACAAATTTGCACATCCTCAATTACAAACTCAATATTAAACAATTGAAACTTTCACAAAAAGTCACTCACAATATCAAGAATACACAAGATCAATTTCGTCAAATAGAGGTAATTGAATATCAAGTACTTTCCAACCACCAGTAAAACATATAATCATCAAAAAAAGAAGTATGTCATGGGATGTAATGCAATATGATACTATGAAATAATATGCCTCAGAATACCAATTTCTCTCTCAACCGTACATATATGATACTCTTCGGAAATTCATTGAGATTTCATGAGCCATGGGGGACTCGCAACGTCCATATACCGACAAGAACGATCTCCACGTGTCTGTGCGGACGATATCAACACACCCTCATAATCAAACAAATTTTTTACGGACGATCTCCACGTGCGCAAATCATAATCATAACATTTCTATCGCACAGACGATCTCCACGTGCCCAAATTATCAATACTCTATCTCAACACGGACGATCTCCATGTGTTAGACCTTTACTTATACCCAATATCATGTCAATGCATGTGCACAATATGATATCAAATAAGGAAATGATGCAATATCTCAATAAATACAAATGTCGCTATGACATATAATCACCTCAATTTTCACAATTATATGAGTTCATTAAAGAACAATCACACATAATAAATCAAATCAATAATATATCGCTTATATGTTTTGACATTCTCGGATTACAATCCGCATTCTATAATAATAAACCATCCCATTAAAACAACAGAACTCGCATCATTCTCAACACATGACATACAAACAAATAATCTCATTGTCTTTCATTACCCTTTTGTTATCATTAAAATTAGTCAAGGTGGACAAGTCAACCCATCACCAAGTCCCATTACTCCCAAATATATACCACAAGGAAATATATGCATTCCATATACTTAGCAAGAGTTTAGAAATTCACTTTCCTCAATGTCACGACCCAAAACGAGCCGCGAGTGGCACCCACACTTATCCTCCTATGTGAGCGAACCAACAAATCTAAACCCCAACGTTTACCAATATTTCAACCATAATGAACAAAATATAATTCGGAAGACCCAAAACTTATTAATATAATCAATAAATAAGCTTCTAAAGTTTATCAATTATCATCCTCAAAATCTGGAAGTCATCACACCAAGAACATCTATCCTCAAGTTTTTAAATCTAAGAGTATTTAAGAAGCTAAAATAAGTAAACAGATGGTCCATGTCCAAACTTCAAGGACATCAAGACGTGAATGAGAGAATCCAGTCCGAGCTAGGAACAGTAGCTCACCCTGAAATCAGTTATGCGGGAGACTAGCTAGAGTTGATGACGAGTCGAAGTAGATGGCACGTTTGCTGCACTCCACAAATAACAAAGAAGAAAATTACAAGTAGGGGTCAGTACAAGGAACACGTACTGAGTAGGTATCATCAGCCAACTCAAAATAGAAAGCAATGTATACTGAATAATAATATAAAATCAACCACAGTACTTAACAGGTGGCAATCAACAAGTACAAGAACCATTGGCAAAAACACCAAGCACACCTATGAGGACTCAAGCCTCCACACCATACTCATTTGGGAAATAGGTTCTTTGAATTTGAGTATATTAACATAATTCCAGATTACTTCTCTTTATTATTATCGTGTCGGAACGTGATACTCCGATCCCTTAATACTACCATGTCCGAACGTGACACTCCGATCTCCTAATACTACCGTTTCGGAACGTGACACTCCGATCCCCTAATACTACCGTGTCGGAACGTGACACTCCGATCCCCTAATACTACCGTGTCGAAACGTGACACTCCGATCCCCTAATACTATTGTGTCGGAATGTGATACTCCGATCCCCTAATACTACCGTGTCGGAACGTGACACTCCGATCCATTTATCTCATTATTTTAGTTCATCAAGCCTTCTTTACGTCAAGGCATCATCTTAATAGAGAGGATTTAAGATTGAAGATTCAACAGTCTCATCATTCTAACAACCGCAATTACACAATCACCACATACAAACACACAATTAAGCATATAGAAGACTTTACAATACCACCCAATACATATCGATCGCTATTTACAGTTTATCTATCACATAGAAATAAACCATAACCTACCTCCACCGAAGAATCGTGATCAAGAAAGCTATTTCCCCAATGCCTTTGCTGTCTCTTCATTCTCTCTTTCTCGCTTGTTCTCCCTCTCTCTGTTCTTTTTATTTTTCTTTTGCAGATTCTTTTTATTTTACCCTAATTATCATCTAATCCATTATGATAAAGTAACCCACTATTTATTCCCTTATTATCTTCTTTTAACCCCCAAGTAAATAAATTATTAAACTTACCCCACTAATTTCATAATTATAATCATGAATAGTCCAAAACACCCCTTTAAAACTTTAGCAGAAATCCGACCCAGTTGGGGTTACGCAACTTGTGACGGCCAGTCGTATCTGCGACGGTCCGTCCTGCTGGTCCGTCACAAGGTTCAGAGAGTCAAATTCAGTAAAGAGGTTTGTAACAGTCCGTCGTATTTACGACGATCTGTGCTGCAGTTCCGTCGCGATGTTCAGAAAGTCAATCTCAGTACCCAGATTTCTGAGTTGAAGTGTTTTGGAACGAAGACGTTCGACGGACCGTTGTGCTTATAACGGTTCTTCCTACCTATCGTGGAGGGTAATAAGGAGAGACGCAAGAGAAATTTCACAAGTATGGGACGACGGAGTCCATCACGGTCCGTCGTGGCCATGACGGTCCGTCGCGTGATCCGTCGACCCAGTCAGTTTTTATGAAAAATAATTCTACTGCTCAAACCGACAAAAACCGGTTGTTACAATAAATACCAATTTACCCATCGTTCGTACCTGAACGATCACAAGAATAAAAGCAAGGGCGAGAAAGAGTAGATGAATCTGTAAAAAGATGTGGATATCTTTCTTGCATATCAGCCTCATTCTCCCAAGTGGACACTTCAATTGGCTGATTCTTCCACTGAACCTTGATGGATGTAATCTCCTTTGATCTCAACTTGCGAACTTCTCTATCTAAAATAGCAATAGGCTCCTCATCATAAAACAAATTATCATCAAGAAGAACTGAATCCCAACGAATAATGTAGTTTCCATCCCCATGGTATTTTTTCAGCATAGACACATGAAATACCGGGTGCCCTCCTAAGAGTCTTGGAGGCAAGGCCAATTCATAAGCCACCTCCCCCACGCGCTTCAGAACTTCAAATGGAACAATATACCCCGGACTAAGCTTGCCTCTTTTACCAAACCGCATCACCCCTTTCATGGGCGAAACCTTCAGCAAGACTTGCTCACCCTCCATATAATCCAAGTCCCTAACCTTTCGATCTGCATATTCTTTTTGACTACTTTGCGCCGCTAGAAGCTTTTCTTGAATAGATTTCACTTTCTCTATCGAATCCCTCAAAAGGTCAGTACCCCAAGGTCTAACCTCAAATGCATCAAACAACCCAATGAGAGACCTACATGTCCTACCATAAAATGCCTCAAATGGAGCCATATCAATGCTTGAGTGATAGCTATTATTGTATGAAAACTCTGCTAAGGGTAGGAAGTTATCCCAATGACCACCAAATTCTATCACACATGCACGAAGCATATCCTCCAACACTTGAATCGTTCACTCAGACTGACCATCGGTCTGAGGGTGGAATGCTGTACTAAGATCCAACCTAGTACCCGATTCAGCATGCAATGTCTTCCAAAACTTAGAGGTAAACTGCGTACCTCTATCTGATATAATGGAGAGTGTAACTCCATGCAATCGAATGATTTCTGAGATATAGATTTTAGCTAACTTCTCTGCATTGTAAGTCACCTTGACCGGAATAAAATGAGCAGACTTAGTTAACCTATCAACAATCACCCAAATGGAGTCATACTTACCCATTGTCTTTGGAAGACCAACCACAAAGTCCATTGCGATTCTCTCCCACATCCATTGAGGAATGGGCATTCTCTGAAGTGTTCCTCCGGGCCTCTGGTGTTCATACTTTACTTGTTGACAGTTTGGACATTTGGCAATAAAATCAACAATATCACGCTTCATTCTACTCCACCAAAAGTGTTGTTTTAGGTCACAGTACATCTTGGTTGCACCCGGATGTATCGAATACCTTGAACTATGAGCCTCTGTCAGAATAGTGTTGATCACATCATCGACGCGGGCTACACATACCCTTCCCTTAATCCTCAACACACCTTCCTCATCGATTGTTGCTTCTTTAGCCTCTCCTTGCGACACTTTATCTCGGATCCGGATCAATTTCTCATCAGTAAACTGCTTTCCCTTGATCTTGTCAAGTAAGGAAGATCTTGCCTCCACACAAGCTAACAATCCTCCCTTCTCATTTACTTCTAACCTCATAAGGTCATTAGCCAAAATCTGAACTTCTCTAGCCAATGGGCGTCTAGAAGCTTGCAAGTGAGCTAGACTTCCCATGCTTCCCGCCTTTCTACTTAAAGCATCCGCCACAACATTAGCTTTTCCCGGATGATACAAGATTGTGATGTCGTAGTCCTTCAGTAGTTCCATCCATCTCCTCTGTCTCAAGTTCAAATCCTTCTGAGTAAAAACATACTGTAGGCTACGATGGTCCGTGTAGACCTCACATTTAACTCCATATAAATAGTGTCTCCATTGCATTAATGCGAATACTACCGCGGCCAATTCCAAATCATGGGTCGGATAGTTACGTTCATGCACCTTCAATTGTCTTGAAGCATAAGCAATCACACTCTTCTCTTGCATTAGCACTACACCCAAACCCGAATAGGATGCATCACAATAGACAATGAAGTTCTTACCTTCCACTGGCAAGGTAAGGATAGGTGCGGTAGTCAACAAAGTCTTGAGTTTCTGAAAGCTTTCTTCGCACTCATCCGACCATACAAATGGAACATTCTGCTTAGTCAAGTTCGTCAATTGGGAAGCAATAGAAGAGAATCCCTTGACAAATCGGCGGTAGTAGCTAGCTAACCCAACAAAGCTCCTTATTTCTAACACATTAGTAGGTCTTACCCAATTCTTCACTGTCTCAATCTTAGAAGGATCCACCATCACTCCATCCTTAGAAACCACGTGCCCCAAAAAGGACACAGCCTCTAGCCAAAACTCACACTTAGAGAACTTGGCATAAAGCTTTTTCTCCCTCAACATTTCCAATACAATTCTCAAATGCTCCTCATATTCCTTCTTACTTTTAGAGTATATCAATATATCATCAATAAATACGATTACAAAAGGATCCAGATATGGCTTAAAAATTCCGTTCATCAAGCTCATGAACGCAGCAGGGGCATTCGTAAGACCAAAAGACATCACTACAAATTCGTAATGCCCACATCTGGTTCGAAAAGCAGTCTTTGGCACATCCGTTGCCCGTATTTTCAATTGATGATAACCGGATCTCAAGTCAATCTTAGAGAAGACACAATCACCTTGTAAATGATCGAACAAGTCATCAATGCGAGGAAGAGGATACTTGTTCTTAATAGTTACCTTGTTCAACTGCCGGTAGTCTATGCACATCCGAAAACTTCCATCCTTCTTCTTCACAAATAATACCGGAGCACCCCAAGGAGATGCACTTGGTCTAATGAAGCCTTTGCTCAACAACTCTTGAAGTTGGGCTTTTAACTCTCTTAACTCCGCGGGAGCCATTCTATAAGGCGGTATAGAAATGGGGCGAGTACCTGGTTCAAGATCAATACAGAAGTCAATATCCCTATCCGGTGGCATACCAGGAAGATCTGGAGGGAACACATCCAAAAACTCACGGACTATCGAAACCGACTCAATCGAAGGTACTTGGGTAGTGTCATCTCTGAGGTGTGCCAAGAAATCTAAAAAACCCATACTTACCATTCTCTTAGCACGAAGAAAGGACACGATACGAACCGGATTGGAAGTGTAGTCGCCCTCCCACACTAACGGATCTGTCCCAGGTTTGGCTAACGTCACAGTCTTAGCATTACAATCCAAGATCGCAAAATTCGGAGAAAGCCAAGTCATACCCAGAATTACATCAAAGTCAACCATTTCTAAGATAACCAAATCTACATAAGTGTTGCTCCCCACAAAATTCACCAAACAAGACCTATATACCCTTTCAACTACCACAGACTCACCCACCGGAGTAGAAACACGAATAGGCATATCAAGTAATTCACAATGTAAATTTAGACCATTAGCAAATGAGGAAGATACATAAGAAAATGTGGATCCAGGATCAAACAATACAGAAGCCATGCAATCACAAACCAGAAGATTACCTGTGATAACAACATCAGATGTCTCCGCCTCCGATCTCCCAGGGAAAGCATAACAATGGGCCCTTTCGTTTGTTTTCCCGTTGCCCCTACCATGCTGTGATGTAGTGGCTCCAGTTTGCCAATCACCTCGGCCGTTTTGGTGACCACCATTACCTCGACCACTGCGTCCTCCAGAATGACGGCCTCTTCCATAACCACCTCTACCTCTAACCATGGGAGGTCTGTAACTCTGTTTTCGACAATACCTCTTAATGTGTCCAGTCTCCCCACACCCATAACATTCTCTGGATTCAAGCATCGGCCTCTCAGAGAAGTGTTGACCGGTCTGAGGTGGACCCCCAACTACAGTCTGTAGTGAAGACTGAATCGGTCGGACTGAGTAACCTCCGGAACCCTCTCCTCTAGAATAGGAACCATTAAACTCACCTCCCTTTCGAAACCTTTTTGATGTCAACACCATGGTGAAGTCATCTGGCTTTACTCCTTCCACCTCTATGACGAAGTCTACCACTTCCTAAAAGGATTTCGCTGTAGCCGCTACCTGTAAGGCTGAAATCCGCAACTCTGACCTCAACCCCTTCACAAAACGGCGAATCCACTCTTGTGGACTGAAACAAAGTTGGGTGGCATATCTGGATAGTGCGCGAAACCTAGCCTCATAAGCAGTAACCGACATCCTACCTTGTTCTAGGCTCAAGAACTCATCTCGTTTCCTATCCCTCAAAGTCCGGGGGATATACTTCTCCATAAACAAGCTAGAGATGAGGCCCAAGTCATAGGTGGTGCCTCTGTTGGTTGACACTCTACATGTGACCGCCACCACATTTTGGCGTTTCCTTGGAACTGATAAGTCACAAACTCAACACCAAACCGTTCTACTATACCCATTTTGTGTAGTAGCTCATGACAGTCAACTAGAAAATCGTAGGCATCCTCAGATTTAGCACCCTTGAAGACTGGAGGTTTCAATTTTAAGAACTTGCAGAAAAGTTCATGCTGATCATTTGTCATAATGGGCCCCGTAGTCAGATGAGGAAACGTGTCTATCTCCAATGAGGCATCCATGCGGGGAGCCCCAGCAGCGGCATGTCGCACCTCTGGAACCGGAGGTGTTGGTGCAGAAAACACTGGAGGTGCCTGACCCTGATCAGACAACCCGCTAAGATAAGCAAGAACCTGATTGATCATCTCTGGGGTAGGTTGGGGTGGCAATTCCTCATTTTGCACTTGTTCATTCTCCCCTTCCTCACCCTCTCTTACTACTTCCTCAGTCGGTGGAGGAGTCACCGCCCTAGCATCAGATGGACTAGGTGCTCATCCTCTTCCTCTAGAGGACATCCTCCCACGACCTCTACCACGGCCTCTTGCCACTGCTCTTCATCAAGCCACAGCCCAGTGGCTGGCTCAGACATTTCTTGTCTTGCCGGTGTTGGTGTTGGTGCAGTCGTTGCTCTAGTTCTAACCATCTGCGAAATAGAGTGAAGATAGTCAGATACCAATTTGTATCACCTAGATACCAATTGGATTCAAGTAGTAGCACAAAATAAAGAAAGAAAGAATGGAATTTTCCTAAAGTCTTATAGCCTCTCAAAGAAAAGTAAAGGCGTCCCCCTACCGTTCCTAAAGACTCTACTAGACTCGTTCTTGTGTGATGAGACCAACGAACCTAATGATCTGATACCAAGTTTGTCACGACCCAAAACCGAGCCGCGCCTGGCACCCACATTTACCCTCCTATGTGAGCGAACAAACCAATCTAACCCTTAACATTTCAACATAATATCGACAGAAAGTAATGCGGAAGACTTAAACTCATTAATAAAGACCAATTAATTAACTATTAAAATTCAACATCTATTATTTCCCAAAATCTGGAAGTCATCATCGCAAGAACATCTATCCTCAATTTTCTAAACTAAAAATGCCTAAGAAGCTAAAACAAATAAAAGCTAGTCCATGCCGAAAGCTCAAGGCATCAAGACTTGAAGAAGAAGATCCAGTCCAAGCTAGAAGCATTAGCTCACCCTGAATTTCCGATTTAGTGAAGACTGGCTAGAATTACTGTTGAGTCGAAGACGACGGCACGTTTGCTGCACTCCACCAATAACAAAGAAGAAAACATAAAAGTAGGAGTCAGTACAAAACACGGGTACTGAGTAGATATCATCGGCCAACTCAAAAATAGAAGACAATATATATCAAGTAATATTATAAAACAATCTATGATACTCAACATGTAGCAACAACAAGTACTATATCATTAACAATTACCTTCAAGTTCACACATGAGGACTCAAGCCTCAATACCATACTCATTTGGGAATTAGATTCATTAGATTGAGTATATTAGCATCTTTCAAGATTCATTATATTTATTCCCCTCGTGTCGGTACGTTACACTTCGCTCCATATACTATCCTGGTGTCGGAACGTGACACTCCGATCCTTATTCTATCCTGGTACCGGAACGTGGCACCCGATCCATATACTATCCAGGTGTCGGAACGTGACACTCCGATCCTCATTCAATCATTGTACTGGAACGTGGCACCCGATCCATATACTATCGTGGTGTCGAAACGTGACACTCTGATCCTCATTCTATCCTGGTACCAGAACGTGGCACCCGATCCCCTATTTCTATCCTGGTTCCGGAACGTGGCACCCGATCCCCTAATCTCACCACTTTCGTTCATCAAGCCTTCTTTTATACCAAGGCATCATCATTAACAAAGTAGATTAGGGTTTCTTTTCAAGATTTTGGATTCAATAGCTTCATCATGCTTATTTATTCACAATTTCATAATCATATTCATGCAAGCATACAATTAAGCATATAGAAGGGTTTACAATACTACTAACACATATCATTCGCTATTAAGAGTTTACTACGAATAGTGTGAAAACCATAACCTACCTTCACCGAAGATTAGTGATCAAGCAAGCAAATTCCCAAGCTTTGTGTTTTTCCTCTCGTTCTATCCTCTCTCTATCGCTCGATTCCCTCTCTCTCTCTCTTTGTTCTTCCTATTTTCTTATTCAAACCCTCTTTCTCATACCCTAATTAGCATGTAATTAAGAATAAAAGATGGCAATAATAACCCACTAATTAACTTAAGGTTACCTCTTTTAACTACCAAGTAATTAGACTTATTAACCTTAACCCTCTAACTTTATAGTTGAAGTAGGAATAGTCCAAAAAGTCCCTTCAAACGTGTAAAGAAATCCGACCCAGACTGGGATTACGCAACCTGTGACGGCCCGTCGTGCCTGCGACGGTCCGTCCTGCAGGTCGTCGCAAAGATCAGAGACTGGATTTCCATTGAAAAATCTGTGACGGTCCGTCACGCCTATGACGGTCCGTCCTGCCTGTCCTTTACGAAGTTCAGAGAGTCGATTTTCAGTACCCAATTTCAGAATTTCTAAGTGTTTTGAAACGAGACCCTGCGACGGTCCGTCGTGCCCATGACGGTCCGTCGTGGGGTCCGTCATTTCAGCCAGTTTTCCAGAAATAAAATCTGCTGCTCAAAACGACTAAACAGGTCGTTACAATTAATTTCTAATTTGATACATATTTAAAAATTACATAAAAAAAAGCTTAAAAACGCAACGTGACAATTTAAGACATTTTTATAAAAACATAGTTAAAAAACATAACGAAATTTGGTTGACTCCCTTATTTTTATCGAAACAAAAAAAAGTTACATATTATTTGAAAAAATGTTAAAAACTAAGAAGTACTATGAGTCACAGTAAAATAACAACTAAAAATATGTGAGAACCATCTGAAAAATTTCGTCGATTTTCCTAAAATCACTTGTATCATAAAATGAAACAAATAAAGCATCAAAAAAGTGATAAAAGATTTATAATAACAATACAATCAAATATATTTTCTTAAATGACATGTGTATCCTAATAATGATGTGATATTTATTATGAACCTACATTTTTTATAGATTTTTTTTACAGTGTGAAATTCTCATTAAACCAAAAATATCTATTAAATAATGATATTTTAGTAATTTTAATATTATTTAAGGGTGAAATGATAATTGTATAATTAATGATCAAAATGAATATCTAGAAGAATCCATACTGTCTTTACTTTTAAAATAGGCCCATAAAGATATTTTTATAATTGTATTAAAATGAAGAGTTTCTATTAGTTTACTTTTTTCAAACAGTCATAAATGCTAAGCTTGTTTTGACATGTTTTTGAAAGAAAATTTTGAACTAATTTAAAATAAAATGAGTTTGAATAGTTACTATTTTTGTTCCTAAAAATACTCTAAAGAATTATTGCGTAAACATATTTTTAATATTTGTTACAGAATATGATCACTAAATTCGTATCTTGATTATTAAAATAATCTTTAAAAAGATGTATCAATATTTTTAAATTAATTTGAAGATATATAAAATTACGTGACTAAAAGAATGAACAATGTTTGACTATTTAACAGAGAAAAATTATATAGAATATATTCTTAGTATCAAATATGATAAACTATTTGACAGGAAAAAATTGACAATTAAAAAATTAATATTCAAATTCTAAGGACTATTAAAAGTACAAACGAAAGAAAGATGTTTAGTTAAAAAATAAAAAAATAATAAAAAATAAAAATGTCAATAGAAAAGGGCTTGAGAAATATAAAGGAAGAAAAAAATTAAAAAATAAATAATAACTTGAAAAAAAATCTAAGTATATTGGTTATTTTTTGGGGGGTACGATTCAAAGTTTTCTTTTACAATATGATATTCAAAGTGTAATATCAAAGAAAATTATTAATGTAATTTAGAATGTAACATTATGTCAATTGTTATCGTGTATAGAAAAAAATTACTTTCATGGTTATTTTTTAATTTTGTGGAATTAAAAATCAATGTATTAATAAATATTTTTAATAATTAGAATATAACATTATGATAATTGTTATTGTATATAGAAATAAATTTGATTTCATGATTGTTTTTATTGTTGTGGAAGTTAGAAATCAAGTTTTTTAATAAATACTTTCAATATTAATACCACAATAAAAAGAAGTATTCTATTATCGAAGACAATATTGAAATGTGTCACAAAATTCACTGACAAAACAAACTATTGTCATGACCCAAAAATAAACGTGATCACACTCGTCTTATCCACCAAGACAAGTCAGCCTAAAACTCAACCATTACAATAAATTGCGAAAAATCTATAATAAACTCAAAAATACCCCAAAAATCTAATTTTCACGTGTACAAACCTCTAAAGTATTGCAATCGAATCAAAATAAAAACTCAAGTCTCATATGACATTCTTTCTAGAGTAGAACAAAATTATACACATGATTAAGAAGGTTTGCTGAGATGACAAACAACTACCTCACAAATCTCCAAGAAGCCAAGGAAAAGAAGAGAATACATCACAAAGGTCCGGGCATAGTAACCTACAAAAATAATTGTAGAAGCAATGGGTGAGTACCAAACCACAAGGTACTCATCAAGTACACCTCTAAAAATAAGCTAAGGGGATGAAATACGGGTACTCCTACCACCCCAACCGAACCTCCACAACTACAACCTGCATAAAATTCAGTACAACCTAATAGCTCGCAGTTTACATAACACATAACTCAACAACAACACTTAGACAAATTATATAACTCAACAACATCACTTAGACAAATTACATAACTTAACAACAACACTTAGATAAATTGCATAACTCAACAACAACACTTAGAGAAGTTGCATATCCTCAACAACAACACTTAGACAAATTACATATCCTGAACAAAAGCTCAGTATTCATCAACCACAAATTCCATAGAAAGGCATTCACAAGATCAACAAAACACAATATAAAGTTCACTTATGACAAATATGTGCAATGCAATGGAATGCAATGTCAAGTATAATGTTGCATGTCTGACCTAGTGATACACACCCGCTGTCTCTTAGTCCGGGACCCATGGGGGAGATATCTGTCCATGCATCTGTTGCGGTGGACGACATGACCCTCGATAATAGTAACCATCACGACACACGATACGTCCCTCGAAATATAGTATTAATCGCGGTGCGCGATACGTCCCTCTAAATGATACATCCTCTTTCAGTTCTCATTCTTTCCCAATGCACATAATACTTGTCAGAACCATGTCTCATAATAATACAAATTACATGTTCACACAAATAATGAGGAGATGACCATTTTCATAGTATTGCACAATTCACAACAACACAAACATGATATCACATCAACAATGATTCAACAAGCTATTAAACCTTTCTGAACACTTCACACATAAACAATTAATCACGTTGCCTTTTGTTATCCCTTTCTCATCATTAGAATTAATCAATATTGACAGTCAACCATCACCAAGTCCCATTACTCCCAAACATATACCATAAGGAAAATACACATATTTCATACACTTAACAAGAGTTTAGAAATTCACTTGCCTCATTTAGTCAACAGTTCACTCTGGAACTTGAGTCTTTCTTTTTTTGTTGAGCTTCTAAACCAATGCAATCTATCCAAATACGTAATCACGATAATATTTTGAAACTAACAACACCTACATTACTATGTGTTTAGCCTAGACCCAAAAAATCACTTAAATGTATAATCAACCTCCTAATCTTGATAACAATTAACATGTCAATTCTCACATTTTTTAAATTTTAAGTCTAGGGATAAGTTTAAATATCTACAATATCAGGAATCTATTTATTTCATATAGTATAATATACTTAATATTTAATTACCTATATCAATTGGTCAAGACTTGAATTATAACTTGATTATTGTTTTATTAGTAACGATAAATAAACAAAGGAGAAAGGAATATAAAATTACCAAATACCACATGAACTCGAAAAAAGCAAAAATAGGATTTCGTCATATACTCCCAAACAATACAAGTGATTTGCTAATAATCATCCTTAATAATTATACAGCCATTATTTAATCATTGAACACCAATGTCCTTTTATTTTTCAAATCACACAGCTACAACGAAAATTTACATATTTAAATTCAAAACATTCAAATTATTTCCTCTCTTTTCCAAGCATAATTATTATAATAATAGGTAAATATACATATAGTTATACATTCAAATTTATAGGTTGAGGTATGGTTTACCTAATTCACCATGCGATTCCTCTTCACTCGATGTAATGTAGATAAGTTTTCTGTCTCCCTTTTTTTCTCTATAATAATTATGTATTAAAAGTGAAAACCCTAGTAACTTATTTTTAATGTATTTTCTAAATAAATTATAAACTTGATTCATTAACCACAATTAAATTAAAAGAAATTATTTAATAAAGGGATAATGCCCAAGTACCCCCTCAATCTATGCTCGAAATCTCAGAGACACACTTATACTGTACTAAGGTCCTATTACCCCCCTGAACTTATTTTATTAATAATTTTTTACCCCTTTTCGACCTACGTGGCACTATCTTGTGGGCCCAACGATGGTTGACTTTTTTTTTCAAACTAGTGCCACGTAGGCTTAAAAGGGGTAGAAAATTACTTATAAAATAAGTTCAGGGGGGTAATAGGACCTTAGTATAGTATAAGTGTGTCTCTGGAATTTCGGACATAGGTTGAGCGTGTACTTGTGCATTATCCCTTTAATAAATACATGTAAACTAAGTAACTGTAGTTATAATAGTCTAAAATTCTCAAATCAATTTCACAAACTCCTCATTAATAACCCGGGGCAATTATTGAGAGGGGTAAAAAAAATTTTATATAAAATTTTTCTAAAATGACTTTCTGGGTCATTACAACTACAAACACATTATACATGAGTTGAAGCATTAGAGATTTGAAAGGCTTTGAATAGATCTTTACGAATTGGTTGATAAATGATTAATATTTTATCATATGCAAAGCTTATGGTACAAATATATTAAAAAGAAGATGATAATATTGTAGAAAATCGATACCACTTGCGAATATATATGAAGATCAATGAACTTTTTCAACGATATGAACATTTTATATATTCCTCGAATGCGAAAAATTTTAACTCATAATCTACTGCAATTCTCTATTTCCTTGCTAAATAGATTTTTTTGGAATTCAACTTTCTCAATTTGGATTGCGAACAACGCATTTATGTTGTATGAACATTTGAAAATAGATTATTAAGTAATATATTGAAGTTGTTTACTGTGAAAAAAATAGTATAAACATAAAAAATCTCATATATTTAGAGACTAATTACATCCAATGCCAGAAACTTCCTCAAGTACAAAAATCTCAAATTTTCATTGCTATCTAATACATTCCTTGATTGTTTGATACATTACTAAGGATATATATATATATATATATATATATATATATATATATATATATATATATATATATATATATATATATATATATATTACTCAATGAGAAGGATTTACCCAGGAGGGGATATCTACGCATCCTAGAGGGGGTGGATGTATCCGAGAGAGGATTATGATATTTCAAGTTTTGAATTTATGTAATCTATCTAACAAAATATGTTAAATTATAGTGGGCCTGTATCACGGGCCTTGAATTATCTAGTATTTTATTATATAGAAGAGTGGAATGAGAGGACGAACAAGGGCAAAAATGTAATTTCATGCTAGCAAAAATCTATTAAGAAAAATACTAAATAATTCTAGAAACATCTTTTTATATATGAAGTGAATAATGATCAAGGGCAAAAATATAATTTCACATAAACAAAAATCTACCAATAATGATAACAAGGAAATTAAATAGTTCTAGAAACATCTTAAGTTATTGTTATTACCATTAACTTAATTTTTTATTATTTCACTTTTTTGTGAGTTATTGTGCTATCGATATCATTATTACTCTATTTTACTATTACATTTATTTAATTCTTAATATTTTTTATAAACATTATGCTTATAAAAAATATATACTAATTTATCATGAATTAATTATTTCCATCTTTTATTTTGGTTCTAATTAATACACTTCAAAATAAATTAGTGTGATTAAATTAATAATATATATTAGATTGAAATTAATGAAGAAAATGTTAAAAAGTAACTTTACAAATAAAAATGAATAGTATGATATATTTGTATTAAAGACGACCAAGAATAAAAATGTAATTTCATTCTAACAAAAATCTATCAAGTATAAATAATTGTAGAAACTGAAACGACCTGTTTAGTCGTTTTGAGCAGTAGAGTATTTCTGGTAATAACTGTCTGAGTCGACGGATCCCACGACGGAGCGTCAATGGGGTCTCGTTCCAAAACACTTAGAATTCTGAAATTTGGGTACTAAGATCGACTCTCTTAACTTCGTGACGGAATGGCAGGACGGACCGTCGTTGGCACGATGGACCGTCACAAATCTTTCCACAGAATTAACTCTCTGAACTTTGTGACGGACCTGCAGGACGGACCGTCACAGTCATGACGGACCGTCACAGGTTGCGTAACCCTGACTGAGTCAGATTTCTGTTAAAAGTTTTAAGGGGCGTTTTGGACTATTCATGCTTATAATTATAAAGTTAGTGGGTTAATGTTAATAATTCAATTACTTGGGGGTTAAAGGAGATAACCTTGAAATAAATAGTGGGTTATTTTATCATCTTTTATACTTAATTATATGCTAATTAGGGTAAAAGAAGATGAGTTTGAATAAGAAAAAATAGAAAGAACAGAGAGAAAAGAGACAAACGATCGAGAGAGAGAACAACGAAGAGGGCCACAGAGCATTGGGGAATTAGCTTGCTTGATCACAATTCTTCGGTGGAGGTAGGTTATGGTTTATACTATCTCATAGTAAACTCTTAATAGCGAATGATATGTGTTGGGTAGTATTATAAAGTCCTCTATATGCTTAATTGTGTGCTTGCATGATGTGATTATGTAACTGTAATGGATTGGAAACATGAGGCTTTGAATCTTAAATCTTAAATTTACTTTGTTAATGATGATGCTTTGGTATAAAAGAAGGCTTGATGAACTAAAGTAATGAGATTAGAGGATCGGGTGTCATGTTCCGACACCAGGATAGTAATATAGGATTGGGTGTCACGTTCCGACACCAGGATAGTAATAGAGAATCGGGTGTCACGTTCCGACACCAGGATAGTAATAGAGGATCGGGTGTCACATTCTGACACTAGGATAGTAATAGAGGATCAGGTGTCACGTTCCGACACCAGGATAGTATATGGATCGGAGTGTCACGTTCCGACACCAGGATAGTATATGGATCGGAGTGTCACGTTCCGACACCAGGATAGTATATGGATCGGAGTGTCACGTTCCGACACCAGGATAGTATATGGATCGGAGTGTCACGTTCCGACATCAGGATAGTAAAGAGAATGAAACTTGAAATATGCTAATATACTCAATCCAAAGAAACTGTTTCCCAAATGAGTATGGTGTGGAGGCTTGAGTCCTCATAGATGTGCTTGGTGTTGTGACCAAGGGTTATGGTAATTGTTGTTATCACCTGTTAAGAATATTAGCTGATTTTATGTTATTATCTCACATATACTGCTTTCTATTTTGAGTAGGCCAATGATACCTACTCAGTACTCGTGTTTTGTACTGACCCCTACTTGTATTTGTTTTATTTGTTAATTGTGGAGTGAAGCAAATGTGCCATCGTCTTCAACTCAACCGCAACTCTAGCCAGTGTTCATCACACCAGATTTCAGGGTGAGCTAATGCTTCTAGCTTGGACTGGATCTTCTTCTTCATGTCTTGATGCCTTGAACTTCCGGCATGGACTAGCTGTTTATTATTCTAGCTTCCTAGATACTCTTAGATTTAGTAATGAAAGGATAGATGTTCTTGTGGTGATGACATCCAGATTTTGGGGATAGTAATTGATAAATTTTAGAAGTTATTAATTGTTTTTGTTAATGAGTTTTAAGTCTTCCGCATTATATTCTTTTTATATTGTATTGAAATGTTGGGGTTTAGATTGGTTAGTTCGCTCACATAGTAGGATAAGTGTGGGTGCCACTCGCGGCTCGTTTTGGATCGTGACAAAATTGGTATCAGAGCATTAGGTTCGTTGATTTCATCACACAAGAACGAGTCTAGTAGAGTCTTAAGGAACGGTAGGGGGACGCCTTCACTTTTCTTTGAGAGGCTATAGGACTTTAGGAAAATTCCATTCTTTCTTTCTTTCGTGCTATTACTTGGATCCAATTGGTATCTAGGTGATACAAAGTGGTATCTGACCATCTTCACTCTATTTCGCAGATGGTTAGAACTAGAGCAACAACTGCGCCAACACCAACACCGGAAAGAGGAGCGGCAGAACGTCCTCTAGAGGAAGAGGAGTAGTGGCAAGAGGAGTAGTGGCAAGAGGCCGTGGAAGAGGTCGCGGGAGAACGTCCTCTAGAGGAAGAGGACAAGCTCCTAGACCATATAGTACTAGGGCGGTGACTCCTCCACCGACTGAGGAAGTGGTAAGAGAGGGTGAGGAAGGGGAGAATGAACAAGTGCAGAATGAGGAATTACCACCCCAACCTACCCCAGAGATGATTAATGAGGTTCTTGCTTATCTTAGCGGGTTATCTGATCAAGGCCAGACACCTCCAGTGTTTTCTGCACCAGGCCCTCAGGTTCCGGAAGTACAACAGGCAGCTGTTGTGGCTCCCCGCATGGATGCCTCATTGGAGATAGGAACGTTTCCTCGTTTGACTACAGGGCCTATAATGACAAGTTACCAGTATGAACTTTTCAGTAAGTTTTTGAAATTAAAACCTCCAGTCTTCAAGGGGGCTGAATCTGAGGATGCCTATGATTTTCTGGTTGATTGTCATGAGTTACTACATAAAATGGGTATAGTGAAACGATTTGGCGTGGAGTTTGTAACCTATCAGTTTCAGGGAAATGCCAAAATGTGGTGGCGGTCACATGTTGAGTGTCAACCCGCACAGGCACCACCTATGACTTCGGCGTCATTCAATAGCTTATTTATGGAGAAGTATATCCCCCGGACCTTGAGGGATTGGAGGAGAGATAAGTTCTTGAGCCTAGAGCAAGGCAGGATGTCCGTTACTGCGTATGAGGCTAAGTTCCGTGCATTATCCAGGTATGCCACCCAGCTTTGTTTCAGTCCATAAGAGAGGATTCGCCGTTTTGTGAAGGGGTTGAGGTCAGATTTGCTGATTTCAGCCTTACAGGTAGCGGCTACAGCAAAACCCTTTCAAGAAGTGGTAGACTTCGTGATAGAGGTGGAGGGAGTGAAGCCAGATGACTTCACCATGGCATCGACATCTAAAAGGTTTCGTAAGTGAGGTGAGTTTAATGGTTCTTACTCCAGAGGGCAGGGTTCAGGAGGTTATCCAGCCCGACCTATTCAGTCTTCACTACAGGCTGTAGTTGGGGGTCCACCGCAGACCGGTCAACATTTCTCTGAGTTTGGAGGTTATCCCCAGACTTCGTCATTCTGACAGAGACCCATGCTTGAATCCAAAGAGTGTTATGGATGTGGGGGAGACTGGACACATTAAGTGGTATTTTCCAAAACAGAGTTACAGACCTCCAATAGTCAGAGGTAGAGGTGGTCACGGAAGAGGCCGTCATTCTGGAGGACGTGGTGGCCGAGGTAATGGTGGCCACCAAAATTGCCGGGGTGACGGGCAAACTGGAGTCACTACAGCACAACATGGTAGGGGCGACGGGCAGACAGGCGATAGGGCCTATTGTTACGCTTTCCCCGGGCGGTCTGAAGCGGAGACATCTGATGCTGTTATCACAGGTAATCTTTTGGTTTGTGATTGCATGGCTTCTGTATTATTTGATCCTGGCTCCACATTTTCATATGTATCTTCCTCATTTGCTACTGGTCTTAATTTACCTTATGAATTGCTTGACATGCCTATTCGTGTGTCTACTCCGGTGGGTCAGTCTGTGATAGTTGAAAGGGTATATAGGTCTTGTCTGGTGACTTTTGTGGGGAGCAATACTCATGTAGACTTGGTTATCTTAGAAATGGTTGATTTCGATGTACTTCTTAGTATGACTTGGCTTTCTCCAAATTTTGCGATCTTAGATTGTATTGCAAAAACTGTAACGTTGGCCAAGCCTGGGACAGATCCGTTAGTATGGGAGGGTAACTACACTTCAACTCCAGTTCGTATCATCTCCTTTCTTCGTGCTAAGAAAATGGTTAGTAAAGGGTGTTTAGCTTTCTTGGCACACCTCAGGGATATACTATCCAAGTACCTTCAATTGAGTCGGTTTCGATAGTCCGTGAGTTTCCGGATGTATTTCCTGCAGACCTTCCTGGTATGCCACCGGATAGGGATATTGACTTTTGCATTGATCTTGAACCGGGTACTCGCCCCATTTCTATACCCCCTTATAGAATGGCTCCCGCTGAGTTAAGAGAGTTAAAGGCCCAACTTCAAGAGTTGTTAGGGAAAGGCTTCATTAGACTGAGTGCATCCCTTTGGGGTGATCCTGTTTTGTTTGTGAAGAAGAAGGATGGAAGCTTTTGGATGTGCATAGACTACAGATAACTGAATAAGGTAACTGTTAAGAACAAGTATCCTCTTCCCCGCATCGATGATTTGTTCGATCAGTTACAAGGTGCTTGTACGTTCTCAGAAGTCGATTTGAGATCGGGTTATCATCAATTGAAAATACGGGCAACGGATGTGCCCAAGACTGCTTTTCGAAACAGGTATGGGCATTATGAGTTATTAGTAATGTCTTTTAGGCTTACAAATTCCCCTTCCGCTTTCATGAGCTTGATGAATGGGATTTTAAGCCATATCTGGATCTCTTTGTCATTGTATTCACTGATGATATACTGGTATACTCAAAGAGCAAGAAAGAACATGAGGAGCACTTGAGAATTGTAGTGGAAATGTTGAGGGAGAACAAGCTTTATGCCAAGTTCTCCAAGTGTGAGTTTTGGCTAGATTCAGTGTCCTTCTTAGGGCACGTAGTTTCTAAGGATGGAGTGATGGTGGATCAATCTAAGATTGAAGCAGTGAAGAGTTGGGAAAGACCTACTAATGTTACAGAGGTAAGGAGCTTTGTTGGTTTAGCTAGCTACTACAATCGATTTGTCAAGGGATTTTCCTCAGTTGCTTCCCAATTGACAAGTTTGACTAAGCAGAGTGTCCCATTTGTATGGTCGGACGAGTGCGAAGAAAGCTTTCAGAAGCTCAAGACCTTGTTGACTACTGCACCAATCCTTACCCTGCCAGTGCAAGGTAAAAATTTCATTGTTTATTGTGATGCATCCTATCCGGGTTTGGGTGCAGTGCTTATGCAAGGGAAGAATGTAATTGCTTATGCTTCGAGGCAATTAAAGGTGCACGAACGTAATTATCTGACCCATGATTTAGAGTTGGCTGTGGTAGTGTTTGCATTAAAGCAATGGAGGCACTATCTATATGGGGTTAAGTGTGAAGTCTACACGGATCATCGTAGCCTACATTATGTCTTTACTCAGAAAGATTTGAATTTGAGACAGAGGAGATGGATGGAACTACTGAAGGACTACGATATCACTATCTTGTATCATCCGGGAAAAGCTAATGTTGTTGCATATGCTTTAAGTAGAAAGGCAGGAAGCATGGGAAGTCTAGCTCACTAGCAAGTTTCTAGACGCCCATTGGCTAGAGAGGTTCAGACTCTGGCTAATGACTTTATGAGGTTAGAAGTAAATGAGAAGGGGGGATTTTTGGCCTGTGTGGAGGCAAGATCTTTCTTTCTTGATAAGATTAAAGGAAAGCAGTTTACCGATGAGAAACTGATCCGGATCCGAGGTAAGGTCTTGCGAGGAGAGGCTAAAGAAGCAAAAATCGATGAGGAAGGTGTGTTGAGAATTAAGGGAAGGGTATGTGTGCCCCGCGTCGATGATTTGATCCACACTATTCTTATAGAGGCTCATAGATCAAGGTATTTTATACATCCTGGTGCAACCAAGATGTATCGTGACCTAAAGCAACATTTTTGGTGGAGTAGAATGAAGCGTGACATTGTTGAGTTTGTTGCTCAATGCCCGAATTGTCAACAGGTAAAGTATGAACACCAGAGACCTGGAGGGACACTTCAGAGAATGCCCATTCCTGAATGGAAGTGGGAGAGAATTGCAATGGACTTCGTGGTTAGTCTTCCCAAGACAATGGGTAAGTATGACTCCATTTGGGTAATTGTTGATAGGTTAACTGAGTCTGCTCACTTCATTCCAGTCAAGGTAACTTACAATGCAAAGAAGTTAGCCAAACTTTACATCTCGGAAGTTGTTCGATTGCATGGGTTCTACTCTCCATCATATCAGATAGAGGTACACAGTTTACTTGTAAGTTTTGGAAAACATTGCATGCGGAATTGGGTACTAAGTTGGACCTTAGTACTGCGTCCCATCCTCAGACCGATAGTCAGTCTGAGCGGACGATTCAAGTGTTGGAGGATATGCTTCGTGCATGTGTGATAGAATTTGGTGGCCATTGGGATAGCTTTTTACCCTTAGCAGAGTTCTCCTACAACAATAGTTATCACTCAAGTATTGGTATGGCCCCATTTGAAGCACTGTATGGGAGAAGATGTAGGTCTCCCATTGGGTGGTTTGATGCATTTGAGGTTAGACCTTGGGGTACTGACCTTCTGAGGGAATCCTTAGATAAAGTGAAATGCATTCAAGAAAAACTTTTAGCGGCTCAAAGAAGACAGAAAGAATATGCAGATCGAAAGGTTAGAGACTTGGAGGTTATGGAGCGTGAGCAAGTCTTCCTGAAGGTTTCGCCCATGAAAGGGGTGATGCGGTTTGGTGAGCGAGGTAAGCTTAGTCCGAGGTATATTGGTCCATTTGAAGTTCTGAAGCGCGTGGGGGAGGTGGCTTATGAATTGGCCTTACCTCCAGGACTGTCGGGAGTGCATCCGGTATTTCATGTGTCTATGTTGAAAAGATACCATGGGGATGGAAACTACATCATTCGTTGGGATTCGGTCCTGCTTGATGAGAATTTGTCTTATGAGGAGGAGCCTGTTGCTATTTTAGATAGAGAAGTCCGCAAGTTGAGGTCAAGGGAGATTACATCCATTATATTTCAATGGAAGAATCGACCAGTTGAAGAATCAACTTGGGAGAAGGAGGCTGATATGCAAGAAAGATACCCACACCTGTTTACAGATTCAGGTACTCCTTTTTCGCCCTTGTTTTCCTTCTTGTGATCGTTTGAGGACGAACGATGGGTAAATTGGTATCTATTTTAACGACCTGTTTAGTCGTTTTGAGCAGTAGAGTATTTCTGGTAATAACTGTCTAAGTCGACGGATCCCACGACGGACCGTCGAGGGGGTCTCGTTCCAAAACACTTAGAATTCTGAAATTTGGGTACTGAGATCGACTGTCTGAACTTCGTGATGGAATGGCAGGATGGACCGTCGTTGGCACGACGGACCATCACAAATCTTTCCACAGAATTAACTCTCTGAACTTTGTGACGGACCTGCAGGACGGACCGTCACAGTCATGACGGACCGTCACAGGTTGCGTAACCCTGACTGAGTCAGATTTCTGTTAAAAGTTTTAAGGGGCGTTTTGGACTATTCATGCTTATAATGTCACGACCCAAAACCGAGCCGCGACTGGCACCCACATTTCCCCTCCTATGTGGGCGAACCAACCAATCTAACCCTTAACATTTCAATATAATATCGACAGAAAGTAATGCGGAAGACTTAAACTCATTAATAAAAGCCAATTCAATAACTTCTAAAATTCAACATCTATTATTCCCCAAAATCTGGAAGTCATCACCACAAGAACATCTATGATCAAATTACTAAACTAATAGTATTCTAAGAAGCTAAATAAATAAACAGCTAGTCCATGCTGGAAGTTCAAGGCATCAAGACTTGATGAAGAAGATCTAGTCCAAGCTGGAAGCATTAGCTCACCCTGAAATCCGGTGTAATGAAGACTGGCTAGAGTTGCGGTTGAGTTGAAGACGACGGCACGTTTGCTGCACTCCACAAATAACAAAGAAAGAAACATACAAGTAGGGGTCAGTACAAACACAAGTACTGAGTAGGTATCATCGGCCAACTCAAAATAGAAGACAATATATATCAAGTAATATTATAAAACCAACTACAATACTCAACATGCGACATTTACCATTATCATAACTCTTGGTCATAACACCAAGCAAATCAATGAGGACTCACGCCTCCCCATCATACTCATTTGGGAATTAGGTTCATTAGATTGAATTTATTAACATATTTCAAGATTCATTATCTTTATTCCTCTCGTGTCGGTACGTGACACTCCGCTCCATATACTATCCTGGTGTCAGAACGTTACACTCCGATCCTCATATACTATTCTGGTGTCGGAACGTGACACTACGATCCTCATATACTATCCTGGTACCGGAACGTGGCACCCGATCCATATACTATCCTGGTGTGGGAATGTGACACTCGGATCCTCATATACTATCCTCGTACCGGAACGTGGCACCCGATCCATATACTTTCCTGGTGTCGGAACGTGAAACTCTTATCCTCATATACTACCCTGGTACTGGAACGTGGCACCCGATCCATATACTATCCTGGTGTCAGAACATGACACTCCGATCCTCATATACTACCCTGGTACTGGAACGTGGCACCCGATCCCCTAATCTCACCACTTTCGTTCATCAAGCCTTCTTTTATACCAAGGCATCATCATTAACAAAGTAGATTAGGGTTTCTTTTCAAGATTTGGGATTCATAGCTTCATCATGCTTATTTATTCACTGTTACATAATCATATTCATGCAAGCATACAATTAAGCATATAGAAGGATTTACAATACCACCAATACATATCATTCGCTATTAAGAGTTTACTACGGATAGCATAAAATAAGCCATAACCTACCTCCACCGAAGATTAGTGATCAAGCAAGCAAATTCCCCAAACCTTTGTGTTTTCCCCTTCTCGATCGATCCTCTCTCTCTTCTTGTTCTTTCTATTTTTCTTATTCAAACCCTCTTTCTTTACCCTAATTAGCATATAATTAAGTATAAAAGATGACAATAATAACCCACTAATTAACTCAAGGTTACCTCTTTTAACCCCCAAGTAATTAGACTAATTATTATTAACCCACATTCTTTATAATTAAAGTAGGAATAGTCAAAAACGTCCCTTAAATCACTTAAAGAAGTCCAACCCAGACTGGGATTACGCAGTCTATGACGGCCCGTAGTGCCTGCGACGGTCCGTCCTGCTGCTCCGTCACAGAGTTCAGAGACTCAATTTCCTTGAAGAGTCTGTGACGGTCCGTCGTGCCCACGACGGTCCGTCCTGCCATTCCGTTACGAAGTTCAGAGAGTCGATTTCAGTACCCAAATTCAGAATTTCTAAGTGTTTTGAAACGAGACCCTACGATGGTTCGTCGTGCCCATGACGGTCCGTCGTGGGGTCCGTCGTCTCAGCCTGTCTTCCAGAAATAAAATTTGCTGCTCAAAACGACTAAACAGGTCGTTACAATAGATACCAATTTACCCATCGTTCGTCCTCGAATGATCACAAGAAGAAAAACAAGGGCGAGAAGGAGTAACTGAATCTTTAAACAGATGTGGGTATCTTTCTTGCATATCGGCCTCCTTCTCCCAAGTGGCTTCTTCAACCGGCCGATTCTTCCATTGCACCTTGATGGATGCAATCTCCCTTGACCTCAACTTGCGAACTTCTCTATCTAAAATAGCAACAGGCTCCTCCTCATAAGACAAATTTTCATCAAGCAGAACCGAATCCCATCGAATGATGTAGTTTCCATCCCCATGATATCTTTTCAACATAGACACATGAAATACCGGATGCACTCCAGACAGCCCTGGAGGCAAGGCTAACTCATAAGCCACCTCCCCTACTCGCTTAAGTACTTCAAAGGGACCAATATACCTTGGGCTTAGTTTACCTCTTTTACCAAACCGCATCACCCCTTTCATGGGCGAAACCTTCAACAAGACTTGTTCACCCTCCATGAACTCTAAGTCTCTAACCTTTCGATCAGCATATTCTTTTTGCCTACTTTGCGCCGCTAAAAGCTTTTCTTGAATCGATTTCACTTTCTCTAAAGAATCCCTCAAAAGGTTCGTACCCCAAGGTCTAACCTAAAATGCATCAAACCAACCAATGGGAGACCTACAACTCCTCCCATACAATGCTTCAAATGGAGCCATGTCAATACTGGAGTGATAGGTATTATTGTATGAAAACTCTGCCAAAGGTAAGAAGCTATCCCAATGGCCACCAAATTCTATCACACATGCACGGAGCATATCCTCCAACACTTGAATCGTTCGCTCAGACTGACCATCGGTCTGAGGGTGAAATGCGGTACTAAGGTCCAACCTAGTACCTAATTCAGCATGCAATGTTTTCCAAAACTTAGAGGTAAACTGCGTACCTCTATGTGATATAATGGAGAGTGGAACTCCATGGAATCGAACGATTTCTGAGATATAGATCTTGGCTAACATCTCTGCATTGTAAGTCACCTTGACCGGAATGAAATGAGCAGACTTAGTTAACCTATCAACAATCACCCAAATAGAGTCATACTTACCCACTGTCTTTGGAAGACCAACCACAAAATCCATTGCAATTCTCTCCCACTTCCATTCAGGAATGGGCATTCTCTGAAGTGTTCCTCCAGGCCTCTGGTGTTCATACTTTACTTATTGACAGTTTGGACATTTGGCAATAAAATCAACAATATCACGCTTCATTCTACTCCACCAAAAGTGTTGCTTTAGGTCACGGTACATCTTGGTTGCACCGGGATGTATAGAATACCTTGAACTATGAGCCTCCATCAGAATAGTGGTTATCAAATAATCGACGCGGGGTACACATACCCTTTCCTTAATCCTCAAAACACCTTCCTCATCGATTGTTGCTTCTTTAGCCTCTCCTTGCAACACTTTATCTCGGATCTGGATCAATTTCTCATCGTTAATCTGCTTTCCCTTAATCTTGTCAAGTAAGGAAGATCTTGACTCCACGCAAGCCAAAAATCCTCCCTTCTCATTCACTTCTAACCTCATAAGGTCATTAGCCAGAATCTGAACTTCTCTAGCCAATGGGCGTTTAGAAACTTTCAAGTGAACTAGACTTCCCATGCTTCCCGCCTTTCTACTTAGGGCATCCGCCACAATATTCGCTTTTCCCGGATGATACAAGATAGTGATGTCATAGTCCTTCAGTAGTTCCATCCATCTCCTCTGTCTCAAGTTCAAATCTTTTTGAGTAAAGACATACTGTAGGCTACGATGATCCGTGTATACTTCACACTTAACCCCATATAGATAGTGTCTCCATTGCTTTAATGCAAACACTACCGCAGCCAACTCCAAATCATGGGTCGGATAGTTACGTTCATGCACCTTTATTTGCCTTGAAGCATAAGCAATTACATTCTTCTCTTGCATTAGCACTGCACCCAAACCCGAATAGGATGCATCACAATAAACAATGAAATTCTTACCTTCCACGGGCAAGGTGAGAATTGGTGCAGTAGTCAACAAAGTCTTGAGCTTCTGAAAGCTTTCCTCACATTCGTCCGACCATACAAATGGAACATTCTGCTTAGTCAAGTTCGTCAATTGGGAAGCAATGGAAGAGAATCCCTTGACAAATCGACGATAATAGCTAGCTAAACCAACAAAGCTCCTTATTTCTGACACATTAGTAGGTCTTACCCAATTCTTCACTGTCTCAATCTTAGAAGGATCCACCATCACTCCATCCTTAGAAACTACATGCCCCAAGAAGGACACTGCATCTAGCCAAAACTAACACTTAGAGAACTTGGCATAAAGCTTTTTCTCCCTCAACATTTCCAATACAATTCTCAAATGCTCCTTATGTTCCTTCTTACTTTTAGAGTATATCAGTATATCATCAATAAATACGATCACAAAGAGATCCAGATATGGCTTAAAAATCCCGTTCATCAAGCTCATGAACGCAGCAAGGGCATTCGTAAGACCAAAAGACATCACTACAAATTCGTAATGCCCATACCTGGTTCGAAAGGCAGTCTTTGGCACATCCGTTGCCCGTATTTTCAATTGATGATAACCGGATCTCAAGTCAATCTTAGAGAAGACACAAGCACCTTGTAACTGATCGAACAAGTCATCAATGCGAGGAAGAGGATACTTGTTCTTAATAGTTACCTTATTCAGTTGTCTATAGTCTATGCACATCCGAAAACTCCCATCCTTCTTCATCACAAATAACACCGGAGCACCCCAAGGAGATGCACCTGGTCTAATGAAGCCTTTGCTCAACAACTCTTGAAGTTGGGCCTTTAGCTCTCTTAACTCCGCGGGAGCCATTCTATAAGGGGGTATAGAAATGGGGCGAGTGCCCGGTTCAAGATCGATACAGAAGTCAATATCCCTATCCGGTGGCATACCAGGAAGATCTGCAGGGAACACATCCAAAAACTCACAGACTACCGAAACTGACTCCATCGAAGGTACTTGGGTAGTATCATCCCTAAGGTGTGCCAAGAAAGCTAAACAACCATTACTAACCATTCTCTTAGCACGAAGAAAGAACACGATACGAACCGGATTGGAAGTGTAGTCGCCCTCCCACACTAACGGATCTGTCCCAGGCTTGGCTAACGTCACAGTTTTAGCGTTACAATCCAAGATCGCAAAATTCGGAGAAAGCCAAGTCATACCCAGAATTACATCAAAGTCACCCATTTCTAAGATAACCAAATCTACATAAGTGTTGCTCCCCACAAAATTCACCAAACAAGACCTATATACCTTTTCAACTATCACAGACTCACCCACCCGAGTAGAAACAAGAATAGGCATATCAAGTAATTCACAATGTAAATTTAGACCATTAGCAAATGAGGAAGATGCGTAAGAAAATGTGGATCCAGGATCAAACAATACAGAAGTCATGCAATCACAAATCAAAAGATTACTTGTGATGACAGCATCAGATGCCTCCGCTTCAGATCTCCCAGGGAAAGCATAACAATGGGCCCTATCACCTGTCTGCTCATTGCCCCTACCATGTTGTGATGTAGTGGCTCCAGTTTGCCCATCACCTCGGCCGTTTTGGTGACCACCATTACCTCGACTACTGCGTCCTCCAGAATGACGGCCTCTTCCATAACCACCTCTACCTCTAACCATTGGAGGTCTGTAACTCTGTTTTGGACAATACCTCCTAATGTGTCAAGTCTCCCCACATCCATAACATTCTCTGGATTCAAGCATCGGCCTCTCAGAGAAGTGTTGACCGGTCTGAGGTGGACCCCCAACTACAGTTTGTAGTGAAGACTAAATTGGTCGGACCGAGTAACCTCCGGAACGCTATCCTCTAGAATAAGAACCATTAAACTCACCTCCCTTTCGAAACCTTTTTGAGGTCGACGCCATGGTGAAGTCATCTGGCTTTACTCCTTCCACCTCTATTACGAAGTCTACCACTTCCTGAAAGGATTTCGCTGTAGCCGCTACCTGTAAGGCTGAAATCCGCAACTCTGACCTCAACCCCTTCACAAAACGGCGAATCCGCTCTTGTTGACTGAAACAAAGTTGGGTGGCATATCTGGATAGTGCGCAAAACCTAGCCTCATAAGCAGTAACCGACATCCTACCTTGCTCTAGGCTCAAGAACTCATCTCTTTTCCTATCCCTCAAAGTTCGGGGGATATACTTCTCCATAAACAAGCTAGAGAATGAGGCCCAAGTCATAGGTGGTGCCTCTGTTGGTTGACACTCTACATGTGACCGCCACCACATTTTGGCGTTTCCTTGGAACTGATAAGTCACAAACTCAACACCAAACCGTTCTACTATACCCATCTTGTGTAGTAGCTCATGACAGTCAACCAGAAAATCGTAGGCATCCTCCGATTCAGCACCCTTGAAGACTGGAGGTTTCAATTTCAAGAACTTACTGAAAAGTTCATGCTGATCATTTGTCATTATAGGCCCTGTAGTCAGACGAGGAAACGTGCGTATTTCCAATGAGGCATCCATGCAGGGAGCCATAGTAGCTGCATGTTGTACCTCCGGAACCGGAGGTGTTGGTGCGGAAAACACTGAAGGTGTCTGGCCCCCGCTAAGATAAGCAAGAACCTGATTGATCATCTCTGGGGTAGGTTGGGGTGGCAATTCTTCATTCTGCACTTGCTCATTCTCCCCTTCCTCACCCTCTCTTACCACTTCCTCAGTTGGTGGAGGAGTCACCACCCTAGTACAAGATGGGCTAGGTGCTTGTCCTCTTCCACTAGAGGACGTCCTCTTCCTCTAGAGGACGTCCTCTTCCACGGCCTCTCTCCACTACTCCTCTTCGAGTTACAGCCCCAGTGGCTGGCTCAGACGTTTCTTGTCTCGCCGGTGTTGGTGTTGGTGCAGTCGTTGCTCTAGTTCTAACCATCTGCGAAATAGAGTGAAGATGGTCAGATACCAATTTGTATCACCTAGATACCAATTGGATCCAAGTAATAGCACGAAAGAAAGAAAGAAAAAGGGAATTTTCCTAAAGTCTTATAGCCTAAAGAAAAGTAAAGGCTCCCCCTACCGTTCCTTATTCTCTACCATGAGATAATTCTGTCACGACCCAAAACCGAGCCGCGACTGGCACCCACATTTCCCCTCCTATGTGAGCGAACCAACCAATCTAACCCTTAACATTTCAATATAATATCGACAGAAAGTAATGCGGAAGACTTAAACTCATTTATAAAAGCCAATTCAATAACTTCTAAAATTCAACATCTATTATTCCCCAAAATCTGGAAGTCATCACCACAAGAACATTTATGATCAAATTACTAAACTAAGAGTATTCTAAGAAGCTAAATAAATAAAAAGCTAGTCCATGCCGGAAGTTCAAGGCATCAAGACTTGATGAAGAAGATCCAGTCCAAGCTAGAAGCATTAGCTCACCCTGAAATCCGGTGTAATGAAGACTGGCTAGAGTTGCGGTTGAGTTGAAGACGACGGCAGGTTTGCTGTACTCCACAAATAACAAAGAAAGAAACATACAAGTAGGGGTCAGTACAAACACAAGTACTTAGTAGGTATCATCGGCCAACTCAAAATAGAAGACAATATATATCAAGTAATATTATAAAACCAACTACAATACTCAACATGCGACATTTACCATAATCATAACTCTTGGTCATAACAACAACCACATCAATGAGGACTCACGCCTCCCCATCATACTCATTTAAGAATTAGGTTCATTAGATTGAATTTATTAACATATTTTAAGATTCATTATCTTTATTCCTATCATGTTTGTACGTGACACTCCGCTCCATATTCTATCCTGGTGTCGGAACGTGACACTCTGATCCTCATATACTATCCTGTTGTCGGAACGTGACACTCCGATCCTCATATACTATCCTCGTACCGGAACGTGGCACCCGATCCATATACTATCCTGGTGTCGGAACGTGACACTCCGATCCTCATATACTATCCTGGTACCGGAACGTGGCACCCGATCCATATACTATCCTGGTGTCGAAACGTGACACTCCGATCCTCATATACTACCCTGGTACCGGAACGTGGCACCCGATTCATATACTATCCTGGTGTCGGAACGTGACACTCCGATCCTCATATACTACCCTGGTACGGGAACGTGGCACCCGATCATCTAATCTCACCACTTTCGTTCATCAAGCCTTCTTTTATACCAAGGCATCATCATTAACAAAGTAGATTAGGGTTTGTTTTCATGATTTGGGATTCATAGCTTCGTCATGCTTATTTATTCACAGTGACATAATCATATTCATGCAAGCATACAAATAAGCATATAGAAGGATTTACAATTCCACCAATACATATCATTCGCTATTAAGAGTTTACTACGGATAGCATAAAATAAGCCATAACCTACCTCCACCGAAGATTAGTCATCAAGCAAGCAAAGTCCCCAAAGCTTTGTGTTTTCCCCTTCTCGATCGATCCTCTCTCTCTCTTCTTGTTCTTTCTATTTTCCTATTCAAACCCCCTTTCTTTACCCTAATTAGCATATAATTAAGTATAAAAGATGACAATAATAACCCACTAATTAACTCAAGGTTACCTCTTTTAACCCCCAAGTAATTAGACTTATTATTATTAACCCACTTTCTTTATAATTAAAGCAGGAATAGTCAAAAAAGTCCCTTAAATCAATTAAAGAAATCCGACCAAGACTGGGATTACGCAGTCTGTGACGGCCCGTCGTGCCTGCGACGGTCCGTCCTGCTGCTCCGTCACAGAGTTCAGAGACTCAATTTCCTTGAAGAGTCTGTGACAATTCGTCGTGCCCACGACGGTCCGTCCTGCCATTCCGTTACGAAGTTCAGAGAGTCGATTTCAGTACCCAAATTCAGAATTTCTAAGTGTTTTGAAACGAGACCCTGCGACGGTCCGTCGTGCCCATGACGGTCCGTCGTGGGGTCCGTCGTCTCAGCCAGTTTTCTAGAAATAAATCTGCTGCTCAAAACGACTAAACAGGTCGTTACATATAATTATAAAGTTAGTGGGTTAATGTTAATAATTCAATTACTTGGGGGTTAAAGGAGATAACCTTGAAATAAATATTGGGTTATTTTATCATCTTTCATACTTATATATGCTAATTAAGGTAAAAGAAGAGGAGTTTGAATAAGGAAAAATAGAAAGAACAGAGAGAAAAGAGAGAAACGATCGAGAGAGAGAAGAACGAAGAGGACAACAGAGCATTAGGGAATTAGCTTGCTTGATCACAATTCTTCGGTGGAGGTAGGTTATGGTTTATACTATCTCATAGTAAACTCTTAATAGAGGATCGGGTGGCACGTTCCGACACCAGGATACCAATAGAGGATCGGGTGTCACATTCCGACACCAGGATAGTAATAGAGGATCGGGTGTCACGTTCCGACACCAGGATAGTATATGAATCGGTGTGTCACATTCCGACACCAGGATAGTATATGGATTGGAGTGTCACGTTCCGACACCAGGATAGTATATGGATCGGAGTGTGACGTTCCGACACCAGGATAGTATATGGATCGGAGTGTTACGTTCCGACACCAGGATAGTAAAGAGAATGAATCTTGAAATATGCTAATATACTCAATCTAAAGAACCTGTTTCCCAAATGTGGAGGCTTGAGTCCTCATAGATGTGCTTGGTGTTGTGACCAAGGGTTATGGTAATTGTTGTTATCACTTGTTATGAATATTAGCTGATTTTATGTTATTATCTGACATATACTGCTTTCTATTTTGAGTTGGCCGATGATACCTACTCAGTACTCGTGTTTTGTACTGACCCCTACTTTTATTTGTTTTCTTTGTTAATTGTGGAGTGCAGCAAACGTGCCATCGTCTTCAACTCAACCACAACTCTAGCCAGTCTTCATCACACCAGATTTCAGGGTGAGCTAATGCTTCTACCTTGGACTGGATCTTCTTCTTCATGTCTTAATGCCTTGAAGTTCCGGATGGACTAGCTGTTTATTTATTCTAGTTTCCTAGATACTCTTAGATTTAGTAATTTGAGGATAGATATTCTTGTGGTGATGACTTCCAGATTTTGGGGATAGTAATTGATAAATTTTAGAAGTTATTAATTGATTTTGTTAATGAGTTTTAAGTCTTCTGCATTATATTCTGTTTATATTGTATTGAAATGTTGGGGTTTAGATTGGTTGGTTCGCTCACATAGTAGGATAAGAGTGGGTGCTACTCGCGGCTCGTTTTGGGTCGTGAACGAAACATCTCTCTATATATGAAGTGAATGATGATCTAAGGTAAAATTTAACTTCTACCAAACAAAAATCTACCAAGAATGATGACGAAAAAAAATAAATAATTATAGAAACATCTTTTTATATATGAAGTGAATAATGATCAAGGGTAAAATATAGTTACACACTAACAAAAATCCACCCAGAATGATAACAAGAAAATTAAATAGTTCTAGAAACATCTTAAGTTATTGTTATTACCATTAACTTATTTTGTTATTACTTCACTTTTTTTTTCAGAGTTATTGTAATATCTATTTTATTATTACTCTATTTTACTTTATATTCATTTAATTCTTAATATTTTTTCTATTCATTATGCTTATAAAAAATGTTTACTAATTTATCATGAAATAATTATTTTCATCCTTATTTTGGTTCTAATTGATATACTTGATAAAAATTTAACTTCTTGAAAACAAAAATCTACCAACAATGATAACAAAAATATTAAGTAATTCTAGAAACAACTTTAATTGTTATTATTACGATTACCTCTTTTTTGTTATTTCTTTATTTTTATGAGTTATTGTGATATCTGATTATCATATACAAGTAAATAAATTATGATTCCACTTAGCTCTTAATAAATACATATCAAGTATAATATTAGGTGGAATCAATCAAGATTAAAACTAAACTTTATATGTATGATTAAATTTAGTGTATGATATTTTTTAATTTTGTGATCTTAAATATGCTATATAGAAAATTTAAAATTCAGATGTTATTTTCTTTTTGAAATAGAAAAAATTCATAAATCGAAAAGGAGGGATTCATATACTAAGTAGAAATATATGTGTGTTATTATTAGAATGAGCATTCATATTTTAAAAAAATTGTTTGGCTGTCTTCTATTAATTTGTGCATATATGTGGAGGTAAAAATTATTTTTTATTAAATACTTTCAATATTTAGAATATAACATTACCATAATTGTTATTGTATGTAGAAATAAAGTTTCTTTCTTGATTATTTTTATTGTCAATGAAGTTAGAAATCAATTTTTTAAGTATTTCTACTATCGAAGACAATAATAAATGCACCACAAAATTCATCGACAAAATCAAATACAAACACATTATACTTAAGTTGAAGCAATAGAAATTTAAAATACTTTAAATCGATTTTTACAAATTGATTGATCAATGATTAGTATAATTTAAAAATAGATACCACTTGTGGATATATATGACGATTGATGGATTTTTTCAAAGATATCAACATTTTATATATTCATTGAACACGAAATTTTTTAACTCTTAATCAGAATAATGCACAATTAACCCCTCAACCTATGCCCGAAAACTCAGAGACACACTTATACTATATAAAGGTCTTATTATGGTAACGACCCATTTGGTCGTTTTGAGTACTACAACTTTTTATTTTATAAAATACGTCGGATAGATTCTAAATGGGTTTATTAGACTATTCAAAATTATATTTATGAAATTACTTGAGTAGTTTTAATAATTTATTTAATTAGTGGTTAGAAGAAATAACATTAAAATTAATAGTGTCTCACTTTTACCTCTTTTATAATAAGTCGTATAATAATTAGGGTTAGTAAATCGTATGTAAAAGAAAAGAAAAGAGGTGAAGAGAGGAGAAAAAGAGGATCGATATCTATATATATATATATATATATATATATATATATATATATATAAATTGGGGAGAAACTTTAATGGTCATGACTAAATGACGATGGTATAATGATTATGAAGTTGAAGGGTCGTTAGGCATTAACAAAAAATTGTGGGTGAATTGTTGATGCCATTAAGGTGGAAAAATTTGTTCACTGTTAATATTATTAAAAATTGGATGAAATTAATTTGTTAGTCGATGAGAATTCTTTGCAATTATTAGGAAATTTTCTAGAGGCCAAATATAAGATAATGATTAAACTGCAATGGTTCTGCATAATGACGAATTCTTACATGCAAGTTCACATACTTACAATTCTTGAAATTATAGTAGGATCTCTTGATATCCAATTAATGATAAGCAGTAATGAGTGAACAAATTTATTATAATCATATACTATGTGTTATAACTTGATTGGAAAGGAGGGTGGAAATTATTAAATTGAATGGATTGTTGTTAGTTAATTAATGGAATTAAAAAAGTGAATGTATGGTGAACTATGTTGTACCCACTGATGGGCTGGGACGATGGATACAAGTGAGGAAGTGATAATTTAATAATGGTGTGTTAGCACTGGTTTTCACCAGTGACTTCAACTTTTAAACTGTTATAAAATTAAGCTCATAAGAGATATAATCATAAAGAGAAGAAGACAAGAGAAATAAGATGGAAGAGAAGACTTTCTTCTTATTAAAGTATATGTAAGTCTCATATGTATATATTACAATAGTGAATGAACAACCCTATTTATAGAGTTAGAAATCAATCCAAAGGTCACCATATTAAGTATCATAATAAATAGATACATTCTTATCCAAAAAGGTTCATGTAACCTAGTGAATATGAATGGTTGTTCATGTACCAACCTTATGGACTATCCACTTAATTCAATGTATTTATAACACTCCCCCTTGGATGTCCATAGATAATGTGCCTCGTTAAAACCTTACTAGGAAAAACCCTGTGGGAAAAAATTCTAGTGAAGGAAAAAGAGTACACATATCTTTTGACACGCACCATTTGTTGCCTCATTAAAAACCTTGCCAGGAAAACCCAGTGGGAAAAAACCTCGATCAAGGGAAAAAGAGTGCAACGCGTATTGTACTCCCCCTGATTAAAACATCACTTAATTTCTTGTGATGATGTCTCTAATCTTCGTACATTGTGGTTGGTATATTCTTTTGTCTCATAACCATGATTTACCTATAATTGGAGGCATACAATTTCTGCTAAATCAACCAGCATTATCAATATAATTTCATAGTTTGGAACTGTGCTCTTAATTTTAACAATTCGAGCAAACAACCTTACAAAAACCAATTTGTAAGTTGACAACAAAATACATGTGACCATCACATAGATGCATTAATCATATAGTTGCAAATGATCCACATGACAGGTGAACGGGCCCATATTCACCCTTTTATATGTTCCAAAAATTTCAGGGGATTACAGTCCTAATCTTAGCTGGTACAATGATCACTTTATCAAGAGAACAAGCAACACAAGAGAATTCTTGAAGAATCTTTATTTCTTCATCATATAAATCACCTGAATTCTCAATCACGTTTGCATCACATTTAATCGGAATGGTCAACCAGTCATGCCAACTGATCTTTATTTTAGTACACTTATATTTTACTTTTACATGTGATTTCATCAGCGTGTACATGTTTGTATGGAACAAACAAGAGGAAAAGTGGGGTAATCTTTTACATAAACATTATAACCCTCTTCGGTTGTAGTGATTTATAGTCTCAATATTTATTTTTCATTCATCCGAAACTTAAAAAGTTTCTTTTGAGACTTACTACAACCCCAATATTATTCCTCTGATAACAGCACAACTCGTTAGAGTTTGCAATTAATTTTGTGTACTATCACATATTGCATGACACCATCCCTATGGTGAGCATCTCCTTCAAGGAGGAAATTATATAATTATTGTCATGGTCAAAATCATTACGAGCAAGACGTCTTTCTTGCTTTACTTTTGTTGTACCATAGGTACACAACCAATGACAAATTTGTATTGCCACACAATAATGACCACAACCCTTATAGGCAAGAACTATTTCTTTCTTTTGCCCTTTCGGTAGTTTATATCATAGTGACGTATAAAACGTACAATACAATTAACCATTTCTGCCAATTAAATTTATTTCCTCTCAAATCTCCCGTAGAGATGAGAAGTGACATATATCATTTTTTTCTCAAACCTTCTATAGAGGTGAGTTGTGACATATATCCAACCCATAATGATTTTATCACATCTGGACCCATTCTCTTATAGAATGGTCGAGCATTCACGATACTCATTACAAGTCACATTCTCTTCAAAGATTGGACTAATTATTTATATGTACTTCATAAATTTGCATTATAAGCACATTGTCATGGCTTTAAAATTCATCATATTTCCATGACACACCTCAACATCACTTTGAAAGATTAAGTGTACCATCACTTTATCTTCTTGTATCATGACAGAGGATTTATAAATTTGTCAAATTATTGGGTTGACAACATTCACAAGTCTAATGACCTTTCATACCATTTTGATAATAAAAATTGCCTTCACATTTTGAAGGACTATTTGAAGAACTAATAGTGTTCTTCCTTTTATCATTACCACAATGATGACTATTATAATTATGTCCCTCCACGCCCTTATTCATATCATTAATCATTTGTCATCTTTCAGACTAACATTCACTGCTACCACATTCATATGATTGAATGGAGCAAGTTAACAGGCGGATTTCAGAGTTATTACATGTTGCTACCACATTCTTTTCAAGGAATAAAGCAAATTCAATAGGACGAATTTCAAGACTTTTTATCAAAGCCTTAGTCATCATTATATCATCATTATGGTGCATTGACTCAAACTCAATGTCTTATCCATATAAGGCGTTTTACGCCATAATTCTATGGGACTTGAACCCAATCACGGTGCATCAAAACTCAAATTGATGTCTTACCCTTTTGGTGCAATAGAACTTGAATCTATCGTCTTATCCTCAAATATTTTTCATTATGGTGCATCCGGACTTCAACCTGATGTCTTACCCTTTTGGTGCGATGAAACTTGAATCCATCGTCTTACCCTTAACCAACGGTATAATAAACCGAAGTACAACATGATTTATTCTTTGAGTCTTTCAAAACGATCAAAATAATATTCAAACTCATGCTATTAAAATTTTATACCTTCTTCCATTTAATAAGTTTTATATAGCATGTCATATTCAACCAATAGTAGTATATGTCTTCGGTTCCTGATAATTGCTAGTGACTGAATACTATTTTATTCTAAATCATAACATATTTTAGAAAATACATACCTGATCTTATGCAAATAATACCTTGATTCTCATAGCGAGATCAACCAAAACATGAGTTAAAGAAAAACTAAAACTCACTCTCAATTGGCTAGAGACTCGTGCTGATAACGTGTTATAAAATTAAGCTCATAAGAGATATAATCATAAAGAGAAGAAGACAAGAGAAATAAGATGGAAGAGAAGACTTCCTTCTTATTCAAGTATATGTAAGTCTCATATGTATATATTACAATAGTGAATGAACAACCCTATTTATAGAGTGAGAAATCAATCCAAAGGTCACCATATTAAGTATCATAATAAATAGATACATTCTTATCCAAAAAGGTTCATGTAACCTAGTGAATATGAATGGTTGTTCATGTACCAACCTTATGGACTATCCACTTAATTCAATGTATTTATAACATAAACATTATAATTTATTATTATATTAAAAATTATATTTTGATATATTGAGATAGGTAATTAAATATTAGATGTATTGAATTATTTAAATTTCACTAAAGATAAGTTAATTGGAGAAATTAAGACTTATCCTTAAGTTTGAACTTTAGCAAATTGATTATAGAGTTAAGTGAGTTTTTGGGTCTAGGCTAGAAATAGGATAATATTAGTGTGTATAGAATCGTTAACATACAAATTATGTGCATATATATTTAATAGATTGAAAAGGTTCGGAAGCATTGAGGAAAGGGAAAGTATAGGAGAAGTAGCTTCCTTAACTTCGGTTTTTCGATGGAGGTAGGTTATGGTTTATGCTATTTGATAGTAAACTCTTAATAGTGATTGATATGCACTGAATGATATTGTGAAGTTTCCTATCTACTTGAATGTGTGGTTGTATGGCTTGGTTGTGTGTTTTGTGATTGGTCTACAATCCTGAGAATGTGTAATTATATTATTGAACCCTCATTATTGAAGTGATGTCTTAAATAAAGAATTTCTGATTAACTATTATCAATGAATTTAAAGTGATTATAATAGACGATTAATTAACGATATTTTTGGATCGGAGTGTCACGTTCCAACACGATATTCTTGTATGGGAGTGTTGCATTCCGACACGATATTCTTGGATAGGAGTGTCACGTTCCGACACGGTATAATTGGATCGGAGTGCCACGTTCTGACAGGATAATATTAAAGTAAAAACATATTGAATTAAAGAAATGTGCTCAATCTCAAAGAACTCAATTCCCCAAATTGTTTGGTTAGAGGCATGAGTCCTCATGGATGATCTTGATATTGTTAACATATTACATACTTACTTTAGTGTTGTTTACACTGGTTCATGTTGATTTATCTTATGACCTGTTAAGCTCTATAGTTGAGTTCATACTATTATTCATTGTATATTAGTTTCTATTTTGGATTGACCGATGATACCTACTCAGTATATGTTGTCCCGTACTGAGCCCTACTTGTGTTTCTCTTTGTTTTCTTTTATGAAATGCAGCTAGTGTACCAATGACATCAAATTTCCCTCGGCTCTAGCCAATCTCCAGCATATCAGGCTCCAGGGTGAGCTATTCATTCAGGCTCGTGTTGGATTCTCTCGGTCATGACATGATGTCCTATACTTTTGGACACATACGATTTTATTCTTCTATTTTGGTGTATTTGATATTTTTTTACTTAGTACTGGAGATTAGATTTCCTTGATGTGATGACTTTATGGTTTTGGGAAATGATATTTAGTAAGATTTTGAGTTTCTGTGTTATCTTTGTATTTTGTAAGTTAGGTTAAATTGGTTGGCTCGCCCACTTAGGAGGTTAAGTGTGGGTGCCACTCATGACTCATTTTGGGTCGTGACATAATATCCCCCTAAACTTATTTTATAAGAAAATTTTCTAACCCTTTTCGGCTTACGTAGCATTAGATTGAAAGAAAAAGTCAACCAGTGTTGAGCTCACAAGATAGTGCCACATAGGCCGACAAGGGGTAGAAAATTATTTATAAAATAAGTTCAGGGGGGTAATAGGACCTTAGTATGGTATAATTGTGTCTTTGAGATTTTCGGCATAGGTCTAGAGGGTACTTGTGCATTATTTCCTCTTAATCTAACACAATTCTCCATTTCATTGCTGCAAAGAATTTTTTAGAATTAAACTTTCTCAATTTAGGTTGTAAAAACACAATTATATTGTATGACCGTTTGAAATAGATTATAAACTAATATATTGAATTTTTTCTAAAGAAAAAAATAGTATAAAGTAAATAAATCTCATATCTGTGGACGCTAATTACATTATATTCGAGAAGTTTTCTCACTTACAAAAATTTTAAATTTTTTGTTCCTCTGGAATACATTCCTTTGGTTATCCAATACATTGCAAATGACACTACTTCGGGAAGAGATGTATGCGAGAGTGGATAGATATGTATCGAGAAGAAATAGATGTATAAGAGAGGAAATGTATATGAGAGAGGATTATAATATCTTAAGTTGTGAATTTATGAAATTTTTTCAACAAAATATGTGAAATTATATTGGGCCCATATCAAGGGCCTTGAAATATCTAGTTAATTATGTAGAAGAGTGAAGCAGTAGGACGATCAAGGGTAAAAATATAATTTCAATCTAACAAAAATCTATTAAGACAGATAGTAAATAATTCTAGAAACATCTTTCTATATATGAAGTGAATAATGATCAAGGGTAAGAAAATAATTTCACGCTAACAAAACTCTACCAATAGTTATAACTAAAAATTACATATTGCTAGAAACATCTTTAGTTATTGTTATTTTGCATTAACTTATTTTTTTTATTACTTCACTTTCTTTCTTTTGTGAATTATTGTGATATATATTTATCACTCTATTCTACTTTGTTTTATTTAGCTCTTAATATTTTTTATACATACTTATAAAAAAAATGTCTACTTTAAATATATAAATTTGTCATGAATCGATTATATTCACCTTTATTTTGGATCTAATTAATATACTTGAAAACAAATAAGTGGGATAAAATTAACAATATATATTAGATTGAAATTTTAATTATATAGAAGAGTGAAGTAGTAGGACGCGACCAAGGGTAAAAATGTAATTTCATTCTAACAAAAATCTATTAAGAAAGATAGTAAATAATTCTAGAAACATCTTTCTATCTATGAAGTGTATAATGATCAAGGGTAAGAAAATAATTTCACATTAACAAAACTCTACTAAGAATTATAAAAAGAAAATTAAATATTTCTAGAAACATCTTTAGACATTGTTGTTACTATTAAGTTATTTTTGTTATGAAACTATATAAATTTATAAGAAGAAGAAAGTAGGGAGAAGATTAAAGATTTCTTATTAATCATGAAGTATATTCACGAATCATATATCTTTCACAAATTATATTTACAATGAAGAAAAACTCTTTATTTATAGGGGAAACCTAACTTGGTCCCCAAGTAGAATTCTTAACTATATCCTAAAATGACTCCACATAATTAGACATTCATTATAATACAAATTATTTATAACACTCCCCCTTCAATGTCAGTAGATTATGTGCCTCGTTAAAAGCTTACTAGATAAAACCCAGTGGGAAAAAAATCTAGTGAAGGAAAATCAGTACACATATCTAATAATATTCATTATGGATGACTCATTAAAAACCTTACAAGGAAAACCCATTGGGACAAAACCCTGTGAGGGAAAAAGAGTACATCGTGTATTTACTCCCCCTAATGACAACATCAATTCAGAGACTAAAATCTTCATTTTCTGAACTTTTGTGTCATCTTCTTTAAAGTTGTAATTGGTAGAGACTTGGTGAATATATCAAGTATAGTATTACTTGAACAAACTTCTTGCATGTTGATATCACCATTCTTGAGAGCTCATGAATGTAGAAAATTTTTGATGAAATATGGTACCTTTCTATCTCCTTTTATGAATCTTCCCTTCAGGGTCAAAGATTTCTGCAAGTTCCTTACTTCAACTTTTTTAAGCAAATAATCTATTGCCTTTTGAAAACTCTTCAAGAGTTTCAATTCTAGTGATCAACTTGCATTATAATACTTGTATATGCTTTATGCATTTTGAATCAATTTAATCCTTATGAGGACGATAAATAAGTTTTCCAAAAACTTTATATGCTTTAGATTTTGAACCCATTGGATATTTTCATATCAATTTTGTCAAGTGACAACATTCAATGTTAGATGTATGACCTGTTCTAGTGCCCAAATTGTAAGTCAAATAAGATTTATGCTTACCAAGATGCACCATTCCATTTTCACTTGATAACTATTTTTACACCAACATGCTTTAATAGATGTAGAATTTATATCCTCATAATCTTTTACAATATTACGCGCTATTGTATCAAAGATATTGTCAACGATATATCATTTTGCATTAATTAACAATACGACAAAAATTATTGAGATCTCATTACTTTTTTATTTCTAGGTTGCTACCCCTCTCATGAGGTTCCATAAAGTGTTGTCGCAGGCTCTCCAAGAGCACATTGTCTTCCTAGTATGTTCATTTTGATTCTTTGATCCTCCTCCATTTTTCAAGGATGATAATTATTAGAATTAATCAGTCTATCATGCTTCATGGATGTCCTAGACTATATCCTTAAGGGACATTCAGTAGGAGTATTTTTAACTCTTGTGTTGCTTCTAGTCTCCCCCTTATGTTAGACAAACTAACATATATCTCAATCTTTTGGAGAATCTATCTTTGTGCATCATTGTATATTCATTGATTATATACTACATACAAATATAATCACATGAAAAATATTTGATCACTGACCATAAATCAATTGAAAGAAAATATGATCATAATTTATTGGTCTGATGCGTACAATTATTTTTGTATGCGGTATCATATTTCATATCAACACGTGTAGCTCTATATTCATAAGTAGTGTTTTCACAATCTTTTGAGACATTTAATGTCACACCAGCTTCAATATTTGTCAATATTATCAAGATAAATTATCTTGATTACATATTCTTTAAGTTGTGCTCTTAACTCAATTATCTTACACAAATAATTATCCGAATGTCGAACTATAGGTTGACAACAAATGCACATGTGATTATCTTATAGATGTATCTCTTTATCATATCACATGATAAGTGAATGGACCCATATTCACCTTTAATACTTTTCAGAATTTAGGGATTTAGTCTTAACATTAGTTGATCCAATCAACTCGTCATGAGAACAAGCAACAAATTAACAGAATTCTTTTTGAAGAATCTTCTAATTTTTATATATGTTTATTACTCAGTATGCACATCTTAGGGATGACCAGATTATTCATGCCAACAATAAAAATTTTACTACTCGTAAACTCCAAGTTTACTATGTCATATGTCTATTTTTCTTTAGTAAATTCTCAATTTATTACTATTATATAAGAAAAATTTAATTTTAATACTCCGGAAGTAAATTTCAGATATAATTTTTCTCAATTACTCTACATCTTGTAGAGGTAAGTCGTGATCCCATCACTGAGTAGATTAATATTATTTATGTCAATACGTTTACAAATATCAAGTTGCGAGATAACAATATGCACACATGAGACCATCTAGAAAAAATATCTATTTGGACCATTAAGTGTCTAAACAATCCACTAGGTGGATGAGTAGGTCCACAAATATATGTATACGTCCCTCGAACGCAGGGGATTCAATCTCAACATTCGTTTATGATGGTTTCATAATTAACTTGTAATGATAACAAGATGTACAAGAAAATCTCCATTTGAAATAATTTTTAGGTTCTTCCATGGATGTCCATAAAATCATCTAAAGATTATAGACTAATGATGTCCAAGACAATCATGTCAAATTAAGAAAGTATTGGAATTAGTAAACTTTTTATTTACCATAGAATGTGCCTCAATTGCACTAATTCTTATCGAATACAAACCTGAAGATAAAGTATTAAACTTTTCTATAATACATGTCTTCCTACAGACATTCTTGGTGATACCACATCATTGACCAAAGGTCTCAATCTTTTCCATTCCAAGTTTGGTGGCTTACACTCCATTCCCTTTAGAGAATGGATCTTTATTTTTAGCATTTATCAAAAGTTCTCATTCTTCATGAATAGAACACAAATATGTGAACATATCAAATTATGATAGTTTTAGTACCTCATTGCATATTTATGTGCATTATTGCTCAAATTATGATAGTTTTAGTACCTCATTCCATATTTATGTGCATTATTCAATCAGTTGTCTTCTTTCAGACATACTTTGCACTACTACCACATTCACTTAAAGTAATGGAGCAAATTCAGTAAATTTCATGACTTCTCATCAAAAATACATTAGTTTTTCTTTAGTCATTATTATATAATCAATATGGTCAATTAAGACTCAAAATCAATGTCTTATTCATATAAAAGTGTCTTAGGCCATAACTCGATGGAACTTGAATCCAATATCGCCTCATCGTGGTGCACCGGGACTTTAACCCAATGTCTTACCCTCTTGGTGCGATTGGACATAAATTCATCGTATTATTCTTTTGGTGCGATAAAACTTAAATTCATTGTCTTATCCACAATAAGGCTCAACCTCAAGCCTTGAAAATAATTATAATTTTATCACTTTTTGATGATCATTATTATGATCGTATATTATAATTACACAAAAAATTTAGATCATTGATTTATTATAATCAACACTAGTAGTTAATAGATATAGCTCAATAGATCATATACCTCAATTCACCTTTATTTTCGTTGTAATTAATATACTTGAAAAAAAATAAGTGTGATAAAAATAATAATATATATTATATTGAAATTAAAGAAGAATATGTTAAAAATAACTTACAAATAAAAATGAATAGGATGAAATATTTGCATTTAAGACAATCAAGAATAAATATATAATTTCCCTCTAACAAAAATATACTAAGAGTAATAACAAGAAAAACAAATAATTCTAGAAATGTCTTTCTATATATGAAGTGAATGATGATCGAAAATAAAAATATAACTTCATACTAACAAAAATCTAACAAGAATTATAAGAAGAAAGAAAAATCTATTAAGAAAATAATAAATAATTCTAGAAATTTATTTCTATATATGAAGTGAATAATGATCAAGGATAAAAAAGTAATTTCACGCTAACAAAAATCTACTAAGAATGATAACAAGAAAATTAATTTTTTGTAGAAACATCTTTAGTTATTTTTATTAGGGAAAATTCACAAGTACCCCGTTAGACTATTATCCAAATCACAGAGACACACCTTAACTAAATTAAGGTCCGCTTAACCCCTGGACTTATTTTTTTTTTTTAAATTTTGTGCACCGTTTTACACTTACGTGCCATCCAAATATATTCCACGAATTGTGAAGTCACAAGTGTTCCACGTAAGACAAAAGGTGTACAAAATTACAAAAAAGATAAGTTCAGGGGGGTAATAGGATATTAGTTTAGTTAAGGTGTGTCTCTGAGATTTCGATCATAGTCTAGGAGGGTACTGTCACGACCCAAAACGAGCCGCGAGTGGCACCCGCGCTTATCCTCCTATGTGAGCGAACCAACAAATCTAAACCCCAACATTTACCAATATTTCAACTATAATGAACAAAATATAATGCGGAAGACTCAAAATCTTATTAATATAACCAATAAACAAGCTTCTAAAATTTATCAACTATCATCCCCAAAATCTGGAAGTCCTCACACCAAGAGCATCTATCCTCAAATTTCTAATTCTAAGAGTAGTTAAGAAACTAAAATAAGTAAAGAGATGGTCCATGTCCGAACTTCAATACATCAAGACGTGAAGGAAACAATCTAGTCCGAGCTAGGAACAGTAGCTCAACCTGAAATCTGGTACGCTAGAGACTGGCTAGATTGCGGACGAGTCGAAGTCGATGGCACGTTTGCTGCATTCCATAAATAACCAAGGGAAAAATACAAGTAGGGGTCAGTACAAGGAACACTTACTGAGTAGGTACCATCGGCCAACTCAAAATAGAAAGCAATATATATCGAATAATAACATAAAATCAACTACAATACTCAACAGGTGACAACAACAAGTAAAAGGACCATTGACAACAACACGAAGTACATCTACGAGGACTCAAGCCTCCACACCATACTCATTTGGGAACTAGGTTCTTTAAGTTTCAGTATATTACCATAATTCAAGATTCATTCTCTTAATTCCTCTTGTGTCGTAACGTGACACTCCGATCCCCTAATACTACGTGTCGGTTCGTGACACCCGATCCCTAATACTACGTGTCGGCTCGTGACACCCGATCCCCTAATACTACGTGTCGGTTCGTGACACCCGATCTCATAATACTACGTGTCGGTTCGTGACACCAGATCCCGTAATACTACGTGTTTGTTCGTGACACCCAATCCATTAACCTCATTCTTTTAGTTCATCAAGCCTTCTTTTATGTCAAGGCATCATCATTAATAGGGTGGATTTAAGGTTTTTAAGATTCCACAGTATCATCATTATAATCCATCACCATTTACATAATCACAACATGCAACAACACAATTAAGCATATAGAAGACTTTACAATACCACCCAATACATATCAATCGCTATTTAGAGGTTACTATGAAATAGCATAAACCATAACCTACCTCCACCGAAGAATTCGTGATCAAGCAAGCTACTTCTCAATGCCATTGCTTTCCTCTTCACTTCTCCCTCTCTCGTTCGTTTCTCCCCTCTTCTCTCTGTTCTTTCTATTTTTCCTTATTCCAACTCTTTTTCTTTTACCCTAATTATCATATAATTAAGTATAAAAGTTGATAAAAGTAACCCACTATTTATTTCAAGGTTATCTCCTTTAAACCCCAAGTAATTAAATTATTAAACTTACCCCACTAATTTCATAATTATAAGCGTGAATAGTCCAAAACGCCCCTTAAAAACTTTGAGCAGAAATATTACCCAGTCGAGGTTACGCGACTCGGGACGGCCTGTCGTACCTTTGACTGTCCATCCTGCATGTCCGTCACAAAGTTCAGAGACTCAATTTCAGTAAAAAGGTCTGTGACGGTCCGTCGTGGCTACGACGGTCCGTGCTGCAGTTCCGTCGTGAAGTTCAGAGAGTTGATCCCCGTACCCAACTTTCAGAGTTTAGGTGTTTTGGGACGAAGATCCTCGATGATCCGTCGTGACCATGACGGTCCGTCGTGTGGTCCGTCGACACAGTCAGTTTGTTTTATCAAAAGTTATTCTTCTGTTCGAAACGACTAAAAAGGTCGTTACAATAGATACCAATTTACCCATCGTTCGTCCTCGAACGATCACAAGAAGGAAAACAAGGGCGAGAAGGAGTACCTGAGTCTGTAAAAAGGTGTGGGTATCTTTCTTGCATATCAGCCTCCTTCTCCCAAGTGGACTCTTCAACTGGCCGATTCTTCCATTGAACCTTGATGGATGCAATCTCCCTTGATCTCAACTTGTGGATTTCTCGATCTAGAATAGCAACAGGCTCCTCCTCATAAGACAAATTCTCATCAAGAAGAACTGAATCCCAACGAATAATGTAGTTTCCATCCCCATGGTATCTTTTCAGCATAGACACATGAAATACCGGGTGTACTCCTGAGAGTCCTGGAGGTAATGCCAATTCATAAGCCACCTCCCCCACGCGCTTCAGAACTTCAAATGGACCAATATACCTCGGAATAAGCTTACCTCGCTTACCAAACCGCATCACCCCTTTCATGGGTGAAACCTTCAGCAAGACTTGTTCACCCTCCATGAACTTCAAGTCTCTAACCTTTCGATCTGCATATTCCTTCTGCCTACTTTGAGACGCTAAAATCTTTTCTTGAATAAATTTCACTTTCTCTAATGCTTCCCTCAAGAGATCGGTACCCCATGCTCTTACGTCAAATGCATCAAACCAACCAATAAGAGACCTACATCTCCTCCCATACAGTGCCTCAAATGGGGCCATATCAATACTTGAGTGATAGTTATTATTGTATGAGAATTCTGCTAAGGGTAAAAAGTTATGCCAATGACCACCAAATTCTATCACACATGCACGAAGCATATCCTCCGAAACCTGAATCGTTCGCTCAGACTGACCATCGGTCTGAGGGTGAAACACAGTACTAAGGTCCAACCTAGTACCTAATTCAGCATGCAATGTCCTCCAAAACTTAGAAGTAAATTGCGTACCTCTATCTGATATGATGGAAAGTGGAACCCCATGCAATCGAACAGTTTCTGAGATATAGAGTTTGGCTAACTTCTCTGCATTGTAAGTTACCTTAACTGGAATGAAGTGAGCGGACTTAGTTACTCTGTCAACAATTACCCAAATGGAATCAAACTTACCCAATGTCTTTGGAAGACCAACTACGAAATCCATTGCAATCCTTTCCCACTTCCATTCAGGAATGGGCATTCTCTGAAGTGTTCCTCCGGGCCTCTAGAGTTCATACTTTACCTGCTGATAATTCGGGCATTGGGCGACAAAATGAACAATGTCGCGCTCCATTCTACTCCACCAAAAATGTTGCTTTAGGTCACGATACATCTTGGTTGCACCAGGATGTATAGAATATCCTGAATTATGAGCCTCTGTAAGAATAGTGTGGATCAAATCATCAACACGGGGCACACATACCCTTCCATTAATTCTCAAAACGCCTTCCTCATCAATTATTGCCTTTTTAGCCTCTCCTCGCAATACCATATCTCTAATTCGGCTCAGCTTCTCATCAGTTAACTGCTCTCCCTTAATCTTTTTAAGAAAAGAAGATCTTGCCTCCACATAGGCTAAAAATCCTCCTTTCTCTAGTACTTCCAGCCTCATAAAGTCATTAGCCAGAGTCTGAACCTCTCTAGCCAATGGGCGTCTAGAAACCTGTAAGTGGTCTAGACTTCCCATGCTCCCTGTTTTTCTACTTAAAGCATCTGCCACCACATTAGCTTTTCCTGGGTGATACAATATAGTAACGTCATAGTCCTTCAGTAGTTCCATCCATCTCCTCTGTTTCAAATTCAAATCTTTCTATGTAAAGACATAATGTAAACTACGATGATCTGTATAGACTGCACACTTAACCCCATATAGATAATATCTCCATTTCTTTAATGCAAACACGACCGCGGCCAACTCCAAATCATGGGTCGGATAGTTACGTTCATGCACTTTTAATTGACTTGACGCGTAAGCAATCACATTTCTCTCTTGCATTAGCACCGCACCCAACCCAGAATAAGATGCATCACAATAAACAGTGAAATTCTTACCTTCCACTGGCAAGGTCAGAATTGGTGCAGTAGTTAACAAGGTCTTGAGTTTCTGGAAGCTTTCTTCACATTCGTCCGACCATACAAATGGAACATTCTTCTTAGTCAATTGGGAAGCAACCGAAGAAAATCCCTTGACAAATCGACGGTAGTAGCTAGCTGAACCAACAAAGCTCCTTACTTCTGTAACATTAGTAGGTCCTACCCAACTCTTCACTGCTTCAATCTTAGAAGGATCCACCATCACTCCATCCTTGGAAACTACGTGCCGCAAGAAGGACACTGAATCTAGCCAAAACTCACACTTGGAGAATTTGGCATAAAGCCTTTTCTCCCTTAACACTTCCAACACAATTCTCAAGTGCTCCTCATGTTCTTTCCTGCTCTTTGAGTATATCAGTATATCATCAATGAGCACAATTACAAAGAGATCTAGATATGGCTTAAAAATCCTGTTCATCAGACTCATGAAAGCAGCAGGGGCGTTCATAAGCCCAAAAGACATTACTAAGAATTCATAATGCCCATACCTGGTTCAAAAAGCAGTCTTTGGCACATCCGCTACCCGTATTTTCAATTGATGATAACCAGATCTCAAATCGATTTTTGAGAAGGTACAAGCACCTTGTAACTGACCGAACAAATCATCAATGCGTGGAAGAGGATACTTGTTCTTAACAGTTACATTATTCAATTGCCTGTAGTCTATGCACATCCGAAAACTCCCATCCTTCTTCTTCACAAACAAAACAGGAGCACCCTAAGGGGAAATGCTTGGTCTAATGAAGCCTTTACCTAACAACTCTTGAAGTTGAGCCTTTAACTCCCTTAACTCAGCCGGAGCCATTATATAAGGGGGTATGGAAATGGGGCGAGTACCCGACTCCAGATCAATGCAAAAATCAATATCCCTATCCGGTGGCATACCAGGAATGTCTGCAGGAAACACATCCAGAAACTCACGGACTACCGAGACAGACTCAATCTAAGGTACTTGGGAAGTATCATCCCTAAGATATGCCATGAAAGCTAAACAACCCTTACTAACCATTCTCTTAGCAAGAAGAAAGGAGATGATACGAATTGGGGTGGAAGTATAGTTACCCTCCCACACTAGCGCATCTGTCCCAGGCTTGGCCAATGTCACAGTTTTAGCATTACAATCCAAGATTGCAAAATTTGTAGAAAGCCAAGTCATACCCAGAATTACATGGAAATCAACCATCTCTAGAATAATCAAGTCTACATGAGTATTGTTCCCCACAAAAGTCACAAGACAAGACCTATACACCTCCTCAAGTATCACAGACTCACCCACAGGAGTAGAGACACGAATGGGCATGTCAAGCAAATCACAATGTAAATCAACACCAGTAGCAAATGAGGAAGATACATATGATAATGTGGATCCAGGATAATATAGTACAGAAGCCATGCAATCACAAACCAAAAGATTACCTGTGATGATAGCATCATATGTCTCTGCTTCAGAACTCTCGGGGAAAGCATAACAATGGGCCCTATCACCTGTCTGCCCGTTACCCCTACCATGTTGCGCTGCAGTAGCTCCAGTTTGCCCGCTACCTCGGTTGATTTGGTGACCACCATTACCTTGGCCACCACGTCCTCTTGAATGGCGGCCTCTTCCATGACCACCTCTACCTCTGACTATTGGGGGTCTGTAACTCTGTTTTGGACAATATCTCCTAATATGTCCAGTCTCCCCACATCCATATAACTCTCTAGGGTCAAGCATAGGTTTCTGTGAGACCAACGAAGTCTAGGGATAACCTCTAAACTCAGAGGAATGTTGGCTGGCTGCGATGGACCCCCAACTACAGCCTGCAGTGAAGACTAAATAGGTCGGGCTGGGTAACCTCCTTAACTCTGCCCTCTAGAGTAAGAACCACTAAACTCACCTCCCTTACGGAACATCATAGATGTCGACGCCAGGGTGAAGGCGTCTGGCTTCACCCCTTGCACCTATATCACAAAATCAACCACTTCTTGATAGGATTTTGCTGCAGCAGCTAGCTGTAAGGCTGGGGTCTGCAAATCTGACCTCAATCCCTTCACAAAACGACGAATCCGCTCCTGTGGACTGAAGCAAAGTAGGGTTGCATACCTGGATAGTGCATGAAACTTAGCCTCACAAGCGGTAACCGACATCCTGCCTTGATCTAGGCTCAGGAACTCATCTCTCCTCCTATCCGTCAAAGTCCGGGGTATATACTTCTGAATAAATAATCTAGAGAATGATGCCCAAGTCATAGGTGGTGCTTGTGCTAATTGAAACTCAACATATGACCGCCACCACATTTTGGCGTTCCCTTGAAACTGATAGGTCACAAACTCAACGCCAAATCGTTCTACTATGCCCATTTTATGTAGCAGTTCATGACAATGAACCAGATAATCATAGGCATCCTCAGATAAAGCACCCTTGAAGACTGGAGGTTTCAACTTCAAGAATTTGGTGAAAAGTTCATGCTGATCACTAGTCATTATCGGCCCTCTAGTCAATCGAGGAAACGTGCCTACTTCCAATGAGGCATCCATGCGGGGAGCCACAACAACTGCATGTTGTATTCCCGGAACCTGAGGTGCTGGGGCAGAAAACACTGAAGGTGTCTGGCCCTGATCAGATAACCCGCTAAGATAGGTAAGAACGTGGTTAATCATCTCTGGGGTAGGTTGGGGTGATAGTTCCTCATCTTGCACTTGCTCATTTTCCCCTTCATCACCTTCTCTTAATACCTCATCAGTCGGTGGAGGAGTCACCACCCTATTACTCGCTGGACCAGGTGTTTGTCCTTTACCTCTAGGGGACATCCTCCCGCAACCTCTACCACGGCCTCTTGCCACTGCTCCTCTTCGAGATACAGCCCCAGTGGCTGGCTCAGACGCATCCAGTCTTGCCGGTGATTGTGTTGGCGCAATTGTTGCTCTAGTTCTAACCATCTGCGAAAGAGAGTGAGGATGTCAGATACCAATTTGTATCACCTAGATACCAATTCGATCCATGTAATAGCACGAAAGAAAGAAAGAATTCCCAATTTTCCTAAAGTCCTATAGCCTCTCAAAGAAAAGTAATGGCGTCCCCATACCGTTCCTCAAGACTCTACTAGACTCGTTCTTGTGTGATGAGACCAATGAACCTAATGCTCTGATACCAAGTTTGTCATGACCCAAAACGAGCCGCGAGTGGCACCCACACTTATCCTCCTATGTGAGCGAACCAACAAATCTAAACCCCAACATTTACCAATATTTCAACCATAATGAACAAAATATAATGCGGAAGACTCAAAATCTTATTAATATAACCAATAAACAAGCTTCTAGAATTTATCAACTATCATCCCCAAAATCTGGAAGTCATCACACCAAGAACATCCATCCTCAAATTTCTAATTCTAAGAGTATTTAAGAAACTAAAATAAGTAAAGAGATGGTCCATGTTCGAACTTCAAGACATCAAGACGTGAAGGAAAGAATCCAGTCCGAGCTAGGAACAGTAGCTCACCCTGAAATCTGGTATGCTGGAGACTGGCTAGAGTTGCGGACGAGTCGAAGTCGATGACACGTTTGCTGCATTCCATAAATATCCAAGGGAAAAATACAAGTAAGGGTCAGTACAAGGAACACGTATTGAGTAGGTATCATCGGCCAACATAAAATAGAAAGCAATATATATCGAATAGTGACATAAAATAAACTACAATACTCAACAGGTGACAACAACAAGTACAAGGACCATTGACAACAACACAAGTACATCTTCGAGGACTCAAGCCTCCACACCATACTCATTTGGGAACTAGGTTCTTTAAGTTTGAGTATATTACCATAATTCAAGATTCAGTCTCTTTATTCCTCTTGTGTCGGAATGTGACACTCCGATCCCCTAATACTACGTGTCAGTTCGTGACACCCGATCCCCTAATACTATGTGTCCGTTCGTGACACCCGATCCCCTAATACTACGTATCGGTTCATGACACCCGATCCCCTAATACTACGTGTCGGTTCGTGACACCCGATCCCCTAATACTACGTGTCGGTTCGTGACACCCGATCCATTAACCTCATTCTTTTAGTTCATCAAGCCTTCTTTTATGTCAAGGCATCATCATTAATAGGGTGGATTTAAGGTTTTTAAGATTCCACAGTATCATCATTATAATCCATCACCATTTACATAATCACAACATACAACAACACAATTAAGCAAATTGAAGACTTTACAATACCACCAAATACATATCAATCACTATTTAGAGTTTATTATGAAATAGCATAAACCATAACCTACCTCCACCGAAGAATTCGTGATCAAGCAAGCTACTTCTCAATGCCTTTGCTTTCCTATTCACTTCTCCCTCTCTCGTTCGTTTCTCCCCTCTTCTCTCTGTTCTTTGTATTTTTCCTTATTCCAACTATTTTTCTTTTACCCTAATTAGCATATAATTAAGTATAAAAGATGATAAAAGTAACCCACTATTTATTTCAAGGTTATCTCCTTTAACCCCCAAGTAATTAAATTATTAAACTTACCCCACTAATTTCATAATTATAAGCATGAATAGTCCAAAACGCCCCTTAAAAACTTTTAGAAGAAATCTGACCCAGTTGAGGTTACGCCACTCGTGACGTCCCGTCGTTCCTGCGATGGTCCGTCCTTCATGTCCGTCACAAAGTTCAGAGACTCAATATTAGTAAAAAGGTCTGTGAAGGTCCGTCGTAGCTACGACGGTCCGTGCTGCAGTTCCGCCGTGAAGTTCAGAGAGTCGATCCCCGTACCCAACATTCAGAGTTTAAGTGTTTTGGGAAAAAAGATCCTCGACGATCCGTCGTGACCATGACGGTCCGTCGTGTGGTCCATCGACATAGTCAGTTTTTTTTATCAAAAGTAATTCTGCTTTTCGAAACGACTAAACAGGTCGATACAATAGATACCAATTTACCCATCGTTCGTCCTTGAACGATCACAAGAAGGAAAACAAGGGCGAGAAGGAGTACCTGAGTCTGTAAAAAGGTGTGGGTATCTTTCTTGCATATCATCCTCCTTCTCCCAAGTGGACTCTTCAACTGGCCGATTCTTCCATTTAACCTTGATGGATGCAATCTCCCTTGATCTCAACGTGCGGATTTCTCTATCTAGAATAGCAACAGGCTCATACTCATAAGACAAATTCTCATCAAGAAGAACTGAATCCCAACGAATAATGTAGTTTCCATCCCCATGGTATCTTTTCAGCATAGACACATGAAATACCGGGTGTACTCCTCAGAGTCCTAGAGGTAATGCCAATTCATAAGCCACCTCCCCCACGCACTTCAGAACTTCAAATAGACCAATATACCTCGGACTAAGCTTACCTCGCTTACCAAACCGTATCACCCCTTTCATGGGTGAAATCTTCAGCAAGACTTGTTCACCCTCCATGAACTCCAAGTCTCTAACCTTTCGATCTTCATGTTCCTTCTGCCTACTTTGAGCCGTTAAAAGCTTTTCTTGAATAAATTTTACTTTCTCTAATGCTTTCCTCAAGAGATCGGTACCCCATGGTCTTACCTCAAATGCATCAAACAAACCAATAGGAGACCTACATCTCCTCCTATACAGTGCCTCAAATGGGGCCATATCAATACTTGAGTGATAGCTATTATTGTATGAGAATTCTGCTAAGGGTAAGAAGTTATCCCAATGACCACCAAATTCTATCACACATGCACGGAGCATATCCTCCAAAACCTGAATTGTTCGCTCATACTAACCATCCGTCTGAGTGTGAAATGCAGTACTAAGGTCCAACCTAGTACCTAATTCAGCATGCAATGTCCTCCAAAACTTAGAAGTAAATTAAGTACCTCTATCTAATATGATGGAAAGTGGAACCCCATGCAATCGAACAATTTCTGAGATATAGAGTTTGGATAACTTCTCTGCATTGTAAGTTACCTTAAACGGAATGAAGTGAGCAGACTTAGTTAATCTGTCAACAATTAGCCAAATGGAATCAAACTTACCCAATGTCTTTGGAAGACCAACTACGAAATCCATTGCAATTCTTTCCCACTTCCATTCAGGAATGGGCATTCTCTGAAGTGTTCCTCCGGGCCTCTAGAGTTCATACTTTACCTGCTGACAATTCGGGCATTGGGCGACAAAATGAACAATGTCACGTTCCATTCTACTCCACCAAAAATGTTGCTTTAGGTCACGATACATCTTGGTTGCACCAGGATGTATAGAATATCCTGAACTATGAGCCTCTGTAAGAATAGTGTGGATAAAATCATTAACACAGGACACACATACCCTTCCATTAATTCTCAAAACGCCTTCCTCATCAATTATTGCCTTTTTAGCCTCTCCTCGCAACACCATATCTAGAATTCGGCTCAGCTTCTCATCAGTAAACTGCTCTCCCTAAATCTTTTCAAGAAAAGAAGATCTTGCCTCCACATAGGCCAAAACTCCTCCTTTCTCTAGTACTTCCAGCCTCATAAAGTCATTAGCCAGAGTCTGACCTCTCTAGCCAATGGGCTTCTAGAAACCTATAAGTGGGCTAGACTTCCCATGCTCCCTGTTTTTTTACTTAAAGCATCTGCCACCACATTAGCTTTTCCTGGGTGATACAATATAGTAACATCATAGTCCTTCAGTAGTTCCATCCATCTACTCTTTCTCAAATTCAAATCTTTCTGAGTAAACACATACTGTAAACTACGATGATCTGTATAGACTTCATACTTAACCCCATATAGATAATGTCTCCATTGCTTTAATGCAAACACGACCGCGGCCAACTCCAAATCATGGGTCGGATAGTTACGTTCACACACTTTTAATTGCCTTGAAGCATAAGCAATCACATTTCTCTCTTGCATTAGCACTGCACCCAACCCAGAATAAGATGCATCACAATAAACAGTGAAATTCTTACCTTCCACTGGCAAGGTCAGAATTGGTGCAGTAGTTAACAAGGTGTTAGTTTCTGGAATCTTTCTTCACATTCGTCCGACCATACAAATGGAACATTCTGCTTAGTCAAGTTTGTCAATTGGAAAGCAACCGAAGAAAATCCCTTGACAAATCGACGGTAGTATCTAGCTAAACCCACAAAGATCCTTACTTCTGTAACATTAGTAGGTCTTACCCAACTCTTCACTACTTCAATCTTAGAAGGATCCACCATCACTCCATCCTTAGAAACTACGTGCCCCAAGAAGGACACTGAATCTAGCCAAAACTCACACTTGGAGAATTTGGCATAAAGTCTTTTCTTCCTCAACACTTCCAACACAATTCTCAAGTGCTCCTCATGTTCTTTCCTGCTCTTTGAGTATATCAGTATATCATCAATGAACACAATTACAAAGAGATCTAGATATGGCTTAAAAATCCCGTTCATCAGACTCATGAAAGCAGCAGGGGCATTCGTAAGCCGAAAAGACATTACTAAGAATTCATAATGCCCATACCTGGTTTGAAAAGCAGTCTTTGGCACATCCGCTACCCGTATTTTCAATTGATGATAACCAGATCTCAAACCGATTTTTGAGAAGGTACAAGAAACTTGTAACTGATTGAAAAAATCATCAATGCGAGAAAGAGGATACTTGTTCTTAACAGTTACCTTATTTAGTGTCCTGTAGTCTATGCACATCCGAAAACTCCCATCCTTCTTCTTCACAAATAAAACAGGAGCACCCCCAGGGGAAGCACTTGGTCTAATGAAACCTTTACCTAACAACTCTTGAAGTTGGGCCTTTAACTCCCTTAACTCAGCCGGAGCCATTCTATAAGGGGGTATGGAAATGGGGCGAGTACCCGGCTCCAGATCAATGCAAAAATCAATATCCCTATACGGTGACATACTGGGAAGGTTTGGAGGAAACACATCAAGAAACTCACAGACTACCGAGACAGACTCAATAGAAGGTACTTGGGAAGTATCATCCCTGAGATGTGCCAAGAAAGCTAAACAACCCTTACTAACCATTCTCTTAGCACCAAGAAAGGAGATGATACGAACTGGGGTGGATGTATATTACCCTCCCACACTAGCGGATCTGTCCCAGGCTTGGCGAATGTCACAGTTTTAGCATTACAATCCAAGATTGCAAAATTTGGAGAAAGCCAAGTCATACCCAGAATTACATCGGAATCAACCATCTCTAGAATAATCAAGTCTACATGAGTATTGTTCCCCACAAAAGTCACAAGACAAGACCTATACACCTCCTCAACTATAACAGACTCAACCACAAGAGTGGAGACACGAATGGGCATGTCAAGCAAATCACAATGTAAATCAAGACCAGTAGCAAATGAGGAAAATACATATGAAAATGTGGATCCAGGATCAAATAATATAGAAGTCATGCAATCACAAACCAAAAGATTACCTGTGATAACTGCATCAGATGTCTCTACTACAGACCTCCTGGGGAAAGCATAACAATGGGCCCTATCACCTGTCTGCCCGTTGCCCCTTCAATGTTGCGCTGTAGTAGCTCCAGTTTGCCCGCCACCTCGGTTGATTTGGTGACCACCATTACCTTGGCCACCACGTCCTCCAGAATGGCGGCCTCTTCCATGACCACCTATACCTCTGACTATTGGGGGTCTGTAACTCTGTTTTGGATAATATCTCCTAATATGTCCAGTCTCCCCACATCCATAACACTCTCTGGGGTCAAGCATAGGTCTCTATGAGAACGAAGAAGTCTGGGGATAACCTCAAAACTCATAGGAATGTTGGCTGGTCTGCGATGGACCCCCAGCTACAGCCTGCAGTGAAGATTGAATAGGTCGGGCTGGGTAACCTCCTGAACTATGCCCTCTTGAGTAAGAACCACTAAACTCACCTCCCTTACGGAACTTCTTAGATGTCGACGCCAGGGTGACGTCGTCTGACTTCACCCCTTCCACCTATATCACAAAATCAACCACTTCTTGAAAGGATTTTGCTGCAGCAGCTACCTGTAAGGTTGGGATCTGCAAATCTGACCTCAATCCCTTCACAAAACGACGAATCCCTTCTTGTAGACTGAATTAAAGCTGGGTTGCATACCTGGATAGTGCACGAAACTTAGCCTCATAAGCGGTAACCGACATCCTGCCTTGTTCTAGGCTCAGGAACTCATATCTCCTCCTATCCCTCAAAGTCCGGGGTATATACTTCTCCATAAATAATCTAGAGAATGATGCCCAAGTCATAGGTGATGCTTGTTCTGGTTGACACTCAACATATGAACGCCACCACATTTTGGCGTTCCCTTGAAACTGATAGGTCACAAACTCAATGCCAAATCGTTCTACTATGCCCATTTTATGTAGCAGTTCATGACAATCAACCAGATAATCGTAGGCATCCTCAGATTCAGCACCCTTGAAGACTAGAGGTTTCAACTTCAAGAATTTAGTGAAAAGTTCATGTTGATCACTCGTCATTATCGGTCCTGTAGTCAATCGAGGAAATGTGCCTACTTCAAATGAGGCATCCATGCGGGGAACCACAACAACTGCATGTTGTACTCCCGGAACCTGAGGTGCTGGTGCAGAAAACACTGGAGGTGTCTGGCCCTGATCAGATAACCCGCTAAGATAGGTAAGAACCTGGTTAATCATCTTTGGGGTAGGATGGGGTGGTAGTTCCTCATCTTGCACTTGCTCATTTTCCCCTTCCTCACCCTCTCTTACTACCTAATCAGTCGGTGGAGGAGTCACCGCCCTATTACATGCTGGACCAGGTGTTTGTCCTCTACCTCTAGAGGACGTCCTACCGCGACCTCTACCACGGCCTCTTGCCACTGCTCCTCTTCGAGCAACAGCCCCAGTGGCTGGCTCAGATGCATCATGTCTTGCCGTTGGTGTTGGCGCAGTTGTTGCTCTAGTTCAAACCATCTGCGAAATAGAGTGAGGATGTCAGATACCAATTTGTATCACCTAGATACCAATTGGATCCAAGTAATAGCACGGTAGAAAGAAAGAATGGAATTTTCCTAAAGTCCTATAGCCTCTCAAAGAAAAGTAAAGGCATCCCCTTACCATTCCTCAAGACTCTACTAGACTCGTTCTTGTGTGATTAGACCAACGGACCTAATGCTCTGATACCAAGTTTGTCACGACCCAAAACGAGCCGTGAGTGGCACCCACACTTATCCTCCTATGTGAGCGAACCAAAAAATCTAAACCCCAAGATTTACCAATATTTCAACCATAATGAACAAAATATAATGCCGAAGACTCAAAATCTTATTAATATAACCAATAAAGAAGCTTCTAGAATTTATCAACTATAATCCCCAAAATCTGGAAGTCATCACACCAAGAACATCCATCCTCAAATTTCTAATTCTAAGAGTATTTAAGAAACTAAAATAAGTAAAGAGATGGTCCATGTCCGAACTTCAAGACATCAAGACGTGAAGGAAAGAATCCAGTCCGAGCTAGGAACAGTAGCTCACCCTGAAATCTGGTATGCTGGAGAAAGGCTTGAGTTGCGGACGAGTCGAAGTCGATGGCACGTTTGCTGCATTCCATAAATAACCAAGGGAAAAAATACAAGTAGGGGTCAGGACAAGGAACACGTACTGAGTAGGTATCATCGGCAACTTCAAAATAGAAAGCAATATATATCGAATAATAACATAAAATAAACTACAATACTCAACAGGTGACAACAACAAGTACAAGGACCATTGACAACAACACCAAGTACATCCACAAGGACTCAAGCCTCCACACCATACTCATTTGGGAACTAGGTTCTTTAAGTTTGAGTATATCACCATAATTCAAGATTCATTCTCTTTATTCCTCTTGTGTCGGAACGTGACACTCCGATCCCCTAATACTACGTGTCGGTTCGTGACACCCGATACCCTAATACTATGTGTCGGTTCGTGCACCCGATCCCCTAATACTACGTGTCAATTCGTGACACTCGATCCCCTAATACTACGTGTCGGTTCGTGACACCCGATCCCCTAATACTACATGTCGGTTTGTGACACCCGATCCATTAACCTCATTCTTTTTGTACATCAAGCCTTCTTTTATGTCAAGGCACCATCATTAATAGGGTGGATTTAAGGTTTTTAAGATTCCACAGTATCATCATTATAATCCATCACCATTTATATTATCACAACATACAACAACACAATTAAGCATATAGAAGACTTTACAATACCACCCAATACATATCAATCGCTATTTAGAGTTTACTATGAAATAGCATAAACCATAACCTACCTCCACCGAAGAATTTGTGATCAAGCAAGCTACTTCTCAATACCTTTGCTTTCCTCGTCACTTCTCCCTCTCTCGTTCGTTTCTCCCCTCTTCTCTTTGTTCTTTCTATTTTTCCTTATTCCAACTCTTTTTCTTTTACCCTAATTATCATATAATTAAGTATAAAAGATGATAAAAGTAACCCACTATATATTTCAAGGTTATCTTCTTTAACCCCCAAGTAATTAAATTATTAAACTTACCCCACTAATTTCATAATTATAAGCATGAATAGTCCAAAACGCTCCTTAAAAACTTTTAGCAGAAATCCGACCCAGTCGAGGTTACGCCACTCGTGACGGCCCGTCGTACCTGCGACGGTCCGTCCTGCATGTCCGTCACAAAGTTCAGAGACTCAATTTCAGTGAAAAGGTCCGTGCTGCAGTTCCGTCGTGAAGCTCAGAGAGTTGATCCCCGTATCCAACTTTCAGAGTTTAAGTGTTTTGGGACGGAGATCCTCGACGATCCGTCGTGACCATGACGGTCCGTCGTGTGGTCCGTCGACACAGTCAGTTTTTTTATCAAAAGTAATTCTGCTGTTCGAAACGACTAAACAGGTCGTTACAGGTACTTTTGTATTTCCTTTGTTATTACTATTAACTTGTTTTGGTATTACCTTACTTTCTTTTCTTTTGTGAATTATTGTGATATATCTTTATCATTCTAGTTTACTTACTTTGATTTAGTTCTTAATATTTTATATATACTAATAAAAAATGCCTACTTTAAATACATACATTTATTATGAATTAATTATATTCACCTTTATGTTGGCTCTAATTAATATACTTGAAAAGAAATAGGTGTGATAAAATTAATAATATATATTAGATTGAAATTAAAGAAAAGGATGTTAAAGGTAACTTAAAAAATAAATAGGATTAAGTATTTGTATTTAAGACAATAAAGAATAAATATATAATTTCATTCTAACAAAATATACTAAGAGAGGTAGCAAGAAAAACAAATAATTCTAGAAATGTCTTTCTATATATGAAGTGAATAATGATCGAAGGTAAAAATGTAACTTCACGGTAACAAATATTTAAAAAGAATTATAACATGAAAACTAAATAGTTCTAAAAAAATCTTTAGTTATTATTATTACTATTAACTCATTTTCTTATTATTAAGTTTTCTATGAGTTGTTGTATATTTATTCATTACTCTATTTTAGTATTACTTTAAATTAATTTTAGTATTTTCATATTCATTATACTTACTAAAAATAAAAAATTTAATTAAAAAAATTCATTATATATATATATATATATATATATATATATATATATATATATATATATATATATATATATATATATATATTAAATTGAAATTAAAAATAAATAAAATTAAGTTTAAATATTTAAAATATATTTTAAAGTAGGTCTTTATTTTTATTTGTGAAACACCTAAAAACAAATTTTAAATGTATTCTTAATTGATCCATAGATGGATCAATAGACTCTATCTTCATATAGTCTATGAAAATTGTTAATATATTAAGACTCATAATTTTAATTTATTGTCTTGATGATTTTCAAATAAAATAGAAAAAATATCATTATATTAATTATTTAATTCAAATATATTGTTTGACACGATGTTAAAATAATCATTGAAGCATGTGATATTTTATTATAATTATTATTTCTTATCATGTTTATTTGAAAATATCATAGCAATTTTTCATTTTTAAAACTAATTAAATTTCTATTATAAGTTTATATAATATTATAATATTGAGCCTGTAAACGAGTCTTTCATTATAATGGGCCAGTATCACGGGCCTTAAATTATCTAGTTTTTTCTATCATATAGTAGAGTCATGATGAGGACAACCAATAACAATTTTTTAATTTTAATTCTTATTATGGGAAATTTTTTAAATTTATAATTGTATAATGAATTGTCAAAATAGTTTTCTAGAAGAATTCTATTTTCATTTTTAAGAATCACAAAAATTATTGTTTCATGTGTGGGCCCACAAACTCATTTTATTTTATCTTTAACAATCATTTTGTATTTGTTTGATTATAATAATAATGTGAAAAATATTTTTACTTTTATACTCTTGACAATTCAAATCATTCATGTATGTTTATTATTACTACAACATATTCAGTATAATCCTATAATCTTCCATGTATGTAACTTCCTTTTTAATTATATGTCACGACCCAAAAAGAGTCGTGAGTGACACCCACACTTAACTTCTTAAGTGGAAGAACCAACCAATTTAACCTAACTTACAAAATAGAACCATAATGCGGAAACCCAAATGTTACTAAATATCATTTCTCAAAACCTGAAAGTCATCACATCGAGGACATCTAATCTCCAATGCTAAGTCTAAGAATATCAAATACACCAAAATAAAAGAATAAAATGGTATGTGTCCTAAAGTATAGGACATCATGTCATGACCAAAAAAATCCAACACGAGCTTGAATGGATAGCTCACCCTGAAACTTGATATGCTGGAGGCTGACTAGAGCTGAGGGAAATCAGAAGTCATGGGTACACTCGTTGCATTTCACAAAAGGAAAACAAATAAGAAAACAAGTAGGGCTCAGTACGAGACAACATGTACAGAGTAAGTATCATCGGTCAACCCCAAAGTAACTAATACACAAATAATAAAAGTATGAACTCAACTATAGCACTTAACGTGTGATAATCAACAAACAACACAAACAAGTGTCAAGAACAATAAATTAAGCACGTATTAAGTCAATGGTATCAAGATCACACATGAGGACTCATGCCTCCAAACCAAACCATTTTGGGAGTTGAGTTCTTTGAGATTGAGTATCTTCCATTAATTCAACATGTTTTTCCTTTAATATTATCGTGTCAGAAGGTGACACTCAGATCCAAGAATATCGTGTCAGAATGTGACACTCTGATCTAAGAATATCGTGTTGGAACCTAACACTCCGATCCAAAAAAACCGTGTCGGAACGTGACACTCCGATCAAAGAATACCGTGTCGAAACGTGACACTCCGATCCAATAATACCATTAAATTATCATTTAATATCACCACTTTTTCATTCGTTAATAATATTTCATCGAGTCTTCTTCATTCAAGGCATTACTTCGATAGAGATTGTTTAAGATTATACATTTCATGGTCTCGGGATTTCAGACCAATTACAAAACACACGACCAAGCCACACAATCACACAATCAAGTACATAAAATACATCACAATATCATTCAATGTATATGAGTAACTATTAAGAGTTTACTATCAAATAGCATAAACCATAGCCTACCTCCATCGAAGAACTGAAATCAACATGCTATTTCTCCAATACTTTTCTTTTCCTCAATGCCTCCGAACCTTTTCCATCTATAAAGTATATGTGCATAATTTTGTAAGTTAACGAGTCTGCAGACACCCCTATTACTATATGTCTACCCTAAACCCAAAAATTTACCAAGCACAATTCTATGTTCAAGTTCATAACATCTTAAGGTCAATTAATATGTCAAGTTTCCTATGTCTTAAATTCTAGCCTAGGGTTAAGTCTTAACCTCCAAATAACATAACCTTAATAGTATTTACGTACCATAATATACCTAATATGAAATTATCTATCTCAGTATATCAAAACTTAACTGTAATATAATAATCAAAGAAAACAATTAACGTCGAATTTCACTAATCCAAACAACGGCACTTCAAAAATCCACAAGGTCGAATTACTAATATGTTTTATTCTAAGTTCAACAATGAATTAATAATATTATATCATTAATTTCATAACATCGTCATCATACTATCCTCTTTAGTCAGTGAGAAATTAATATTTGTCTCCCCCTACTTTCACATAGTAACAATATACATTTGCCTACAATTTCAATAATGAAAATATCCCTTCTCGCCTAACCGTCAATATTATAATATTATTAGATTGAATGACATCTATTTGATTATAATTAAATAATAATAAAAAGTATTAATACTCATCAAGCTATCCATTTTTATCCGATAACATTGAGATTTCTATGAAATTTTACCTCTAGTCTTTCCTGTTTGTCGTCTCGATGGCGACGAGAACTCAAGAATAAAAGTTGCGAGCAGTTTTTGTTCAACCAAAAAATATTAACCCTACTTATTATATGATTAATTATAATTGTGGTAAAAGTGACCTATTATTCATTTTATTGTTATTTTCATTAACCATCAAGAAATTAATTGTTAAAACTACCCCCACTAATTTCATAGTTATAGTTAAGAATAGTCCAAAACACCATTTAGAATTTATCTAAATGTAATTTATCAAATAAACGAAGTGAGGGTCAAGAAATGGTAACAAGAACCGACAAAAATGTGTGAATATATGTTTGCATATCATGCTCTGTCTCTGTCACGACCCAAATCGGGGACGCGACTGGCACCCACATTTTACCCTCCTATGTGAGCGAACCAACCCATCTAAACCTTAACATTTCAAGATATATCAACAGAAAATAATGCGGAAGACTTAAACTCATTAATAAAATAATTCAAAACTATTATTATTATCCCCAAAATCTGGAAGTCATCATCACAAGAACATCTATCCTCAAATTACTAAACTAAAAACGTCTAAGAAGCTAAAACAAATAAAAGCTAGTCCATGCTGGAAGTTCAAGGCATCGAGACTTGAAGAAGAAGATCCAGTCCAAGCTAGACGCATTAGCTCACCCTGAATTTCCGAAGGTAGTGAAGACTGGCTAGATCTACTGTTGAGTTGAAGTTGACGGAACGTTTGCTGCATTCCACAAATAACAAAGAAGAAAACATAAAAGAAGGGGGTAAGTACAACCACAAGTACTGAGTAGATATCATCGGCCAACTCAAAATAGAAGATAATATATATCAAGTAATATTATAAATCAACTATAAACTCAACATGTAGCAACAACAAGTACTATAATCATCAACAAGTACCATCAAGTTCATCCATGAGGGCTCAAGCCTCAATACCATACTCATTTGGGAATTAAGTTTATTAGATTGAGTATATTTATCATCTTTCAAGATTCATTATCTTTCTTCCTCTTGTGTCGGTACGTGACACTCTGATCCCCTACCACTATGTGTCGGTACGTGACACTCCGATCCCCTAATTCTACGAGTCGGTTCGTGACACCCGATCCCCTATATGTGTCGGTACGTGACACTCCGATCCCCTATATGTGTCGGAACCTGACACTCCGATCCCCTATATGTGTCGGTACGTGACACTCCGATTCCCCTAATTCTACGTGTCGGTTCGTGACACCCGTCCACTAATACTATGTGTCGGAACGTGACACTCCGATCCACTAATACTATGTGTCGGAACGTGACACTCCGATCCACTAACCTCATTCTATCCGTTCATCAAGCCTTCTCTATACCAAGGCATCATCAATCCCATTACTTTAATTCATCGAGCCTTCTTTTATACCAAGGCTTCATCATTAATAACGTAGATTAAAGTTTCTTTCAAGATTTGGGATTCAATGGTTTTCATCATGCTTGTTTTTATCAAAATCACATAATCATATTCATGCAAGCATACAATTAAGCATATAGACCGGTTTACAATACCACCAATACATATCATTCACTATTAAGAGTTCACTACGAATATCGTAAAAACCATAACCTACCTCCACCGAAGAATTGGAATCAACATGCAATTTCCCAAGCTTTGATATTCCCTTTGCCTCTTGATCGATCAATCTCTCTCTCTCCTTGTTCTTTCTATTTTTTATTCAAACCCTCTTTCTTTTACCCTAATTAACATATAATTAAGTGTAAAGATGGCAATAATACCCCACTAATTAACCCAAAGTTACCTCTTTTATCCCTCAAGAATTTGAGTTATTAATATAAACCCACGAAATCTATAATTAAGGAAAGAATAGTCCAAAACGTCCCTTAAAACGTGTAAAGAAATCCGATTCTGCCTGGGATTTGCGCAACCTGTGACGGGCCGTCGTGCCTGTGACAGTCCGTCACGAAGGTCGTCGCAAGGACCAGAACTCCATTTTTCACTAAGGAGTCTGTGACGGTCCGTCACACATGTGACGGTCCGTCCTGCAAGTTCGTTACGAAGTTCACAGAGTCGATTTTCAGTACCCAACTTCAGAATTCTAAGTGTTCTGGAACGAGACATCTGTGACGGGCCGTCGTTCCTATGACGGTCCGTCGTGGTGTCCGTAATCCTAGCCAGTTTTTCCAGAAATGAAATCTGCTGCTCAAAACGACTAAACAGGTCGTTACAATAGATACCAATTTACCCATCGTTCGTCCTCGAACTATCAAAAGAAGAGAAATAAGGGTGGAAAGAAGTACCTGAATCTGTAAACAGATGTAGGTATTTTTCTTGCATATCTGCCTCCTTCTCCCAAGTAGCCTCTTCAACCAGTCGATTCTTCCATTGAACTTTGATGGATGCAATTTCTCTCGACCTCAACTTGCGAACCTCTCTATCTAAAATAGCAACCGGTTCCTCCTCATACGTCAAATTCTCATCAAGCATCACTGAATCCCAACGGATGATGTAGTTTCCATCTCCATGGTATCTTTTCAACATGGACACATGAAATATCGGATGTACTCCGGACAACCCTGGGGGCAAGGCTAATTCATAAGCCACCTCCCCTATTCGCTTTAGTACCTCAAATCATAGATGCGGGGTACACATACCCTTCCCTTGATCCTCAAAACACCTTCCTCATCAATTGTTGCTTCTTTAGCCTCTCCTTGCAACACTTTATCTCGAATCCGGACCAATTTCTCATCATCAAACTGCTTCCCCTTAATCTTGTCAAGGAAGGAGGATCTTGCCTCCACACTAGCTAACAATCCTCCCTTCTCATTTATTTCTAACCTCATCAAGTCGTTAGCCAGAGTCTGAACCCCTCTAGCCAATGGGCGTCTAGAAGCTTGCAAATGAGCTAGACTTCCCATGCTTCCCGCCTTTCTACTCAAGGCATCTGCCACAACATTCGCCTTCCCCGGATGATACAAGATAGTGATTTCGTAGTCCTTCAGTAGTTCCATCCATCTCCTCTGTCTCAAGTTCAAATCTTTCTGAGTAAAGACATACTGTAGACTACGATGATCCGTATAGACTTCACACTTAACCCCATATAGATAGTGCCTCCATTGCTTTAATGCAAACACTACCGCGGCCAATTCCAAGTCATGAGTTTGATAGTTACGTTCATGCACTTTTAATTGTCTTGAAGCATAAGCAATCACGTTCTTCTCTTGCATCAGCACTGCACCCAAACCCGAATAGGATGCATCACAATAAACAATGAAGTTCTTACCCTCTACCGGCAAGGTGAGGATAGGTGTGGTAGTCAACAAAGTCTTGAGTTTCTGAAAACTTTCTTCGCACTCATCCGATCATACAAACGGGACATTCTGCTTATTCAAGTTCGTCAATTGGGAAGCAATAGAAGAGAATCTCTTGACAAAGCGGCGGTAGTAGCTAGCTAACCCAACAAAGCTTCTTATTTCTGATACATTAGTGGGTCTTACCCAATTCTTCACTGTCTCAATCTTAGAAGGATCCACCATCACTCCATCCTTAGAAACCACGTGCCCCAAGAAGGACACCGCATCTAACCAAAACTCACACTTAGAGAACTTGGCATAAAGCTTTTACTCCCTCAACATTTCTAATACAATTCTCAAATGTTCCTCATGTTCCTTCTTACTTTTAGAGTATATCAGTATATCATCAATAAATACGATCACAAAGAGATCCAAATACGGCTTAAATATCCCGTTCATCAAGCTCATGAACGTAGCAGGGGCATTTGTAAGACCAAAGGACATCACTACAAATTCATAATGCCCATACCTAGTCCGAAAAGCAGTCTTTGGCACATCCGTTGCCCGTATTTTCAATTGATGATAACCGGATCTCAAGTCAATTTTTGAGAAGACACAAGCACCTTGTAACTGATTGAACAAGTCATCAATGCGAGGAAGAGGATACTTGTTCTTACTAGTTACCTTCTTCAACTGCCGGTAGTCTATGCACATCCGAAAACTCCAATCCTTCTTCTTCACAAACAAAACAGGAGCACCCCAAGGAGATGCACTTGGTCTAATGAAGTCTTTGCTCAACAACTCTTGAAGTTGTGCCTTTAACACTCTTAACTCCGCGGGAGCCATTCTATAAGGGGGTATAGAAATGGGGCGAGTACCCGGTACAAGATCGATGCAGAAGTCAATATCCCTATCCGGTGGCATACCAGGAAGATCTGCAGGGAACACATCCAAAAACTCACGGACTACCGAAACCGTTTCGATTGAAGGTACTTGGGTAGTGTCATCCCTGAGATGTGCCAAGAAGGCTAAACAACCCTTACTAACCATCTTCTTAGCACGAAGAAAGGACACGATACGAACCGGATTGGAAGTATAGTCGCCCTCCCATACTAACGGATCTGTCCCAGGCTTGGCTAACGTCACCGTTTTAGCATTACAATCCAAGATCGCAAATTGCGGAGAAAGCCAAGTCATACCCAGAATTACATCAAAATCAACTATTTCTAAGATAATAAAATCTACATAAGTATTGCTCCCCACAAAATTTACCAAACAAGACCTATATACTTTTTCAACTATCACAGACTCACCCACCGGAGTAGAAACACGAATAGGCGTGTCAAGTAATTCACAATGTAAATTTAGACCATTAGCAAATGATGAAGATACATATGAAAACGTGGAGCCAAGGTCAAATAATACAGATGCCATGCAATCACAAACCAAAAGATTACCTGTGATAACAGCATCAGACGCCTCCGCTTCAGATCTCCCAAGGAAAGCGTAACAATGGGCCCTATCACCAGTCTGTCCGTTGCCCCTACCATGTTGTGTCGTAGTGGCTCAAGTTTGCCCATCACCTCTGCCGTTGTGGTGACCACCATTACCTCGACGACCACGTCCTCCAGAAAAGCGGCCTCTACCATGACCACCTCTACCTCTAGCTATTGGGGGTCTGTAACTCTGTTTTGGACAATTCCTCCTAATATGTCCAATCTCCCCACATCCATAACACTCTCTGGAGTCAGGCATAGGTCTCTCGGAGTAGTGTTGACCGTTCTGAGGTGGACCCCCAACTACAGTCTGTAGTGAAGACTGAATTGGTCGAACTGAGTAGCCTCCAGAACTCTGTCCTCTAGTATACGAACCGTTGAACTCACCTCCCTTTCGAAAACTTTTTGATGTCGATGTCATGGTGAAGTAATCTGGCTTCACTCCTTCCACCTCTATCACAAAGTCTACCACCTCTTGGAAGGATTTTGCCGTAGCCGCTACCTGTAAGGCTGAAATCCGCAATTCTGACCTCAACCCCTTCACAAAACGGCGAATCCGTTCTTGTGGACTGAAACAAAGTTGGGTGGCATACCTGGATAATGCACGGAATTTAGCCTCATATGCATTAACCGTCATCCTTCCTTGGTCAAGACTCAAGAACTCATCCCTTTTTCTATCTCTCAAAGTCCTTGGGATATACTTCTCCATAAACAAGCTAGAGAATGATTCCCAAGTCATAGGTGGTGCCTCTGTTGGTTGACACTCAACATGTGACCGCCACCACATTTGGCGTTCCCTTGAAACTGATAGCTCACGAACTCGACACCAAACCGCTCTACTATACCCATCTTGTGTAGGAGCTCATGACAATCAACCAGAAAATCGTAGGCATCTTCTGATTCAGCACCTTTGAAGACTGGAGGTTTCAATTTCAAGAACTTACTGAAAAGTTCATGCTGATCATTAGTCATTATAGGCCCAGTATTCAGACGTGGAAATGTGCCTATCTCCAATGATGCATCCATGCGGGGAGCCATAGCGGCCGCATGTCGTATCTCTGAAACCGGAGGTGTTGGTGCAGAAACCACTGGAGGTGCCTGACCGTGATTAGATATCCCGCTAAGATAAGCAAGAACCTGATTGATCATCTCTGGGGTAGATTGGGGTGGCAATTCCTCATTTTGCACTTGTTCATTCTCCCCTTCCTCACCCTCTCTTATCACCTCCTCGGTCGGTGGAGGAGTCACCGCCCTAGTGTCAGATGGGCTAGGGGCTCGTCCTCTTCCTCTAGAGGACGTCCTCCCACGACCTCTTCCACGGCCTCTTGCCGCTGCTCTTCCTCGAGCCACAGCCCCAGTGGCTGGCTCAGACGTTTCTTGCCGTGCCGTTGTTGCTGCTGGTGCGGTCGTTGCTCTAGTTCTAAGAATCTGCGAAATAGAGTGAAGATGGTCAGATACCAATTTGTATCACCTAGATACCAATTGGACTCAAGTAGTAGCACGAAAGAAAGAATGAAAGGATGGAATTTTCCTAAAGTCCTATAGCCTCTCAAAGAAAAGTAAAGGCGTCCCCCTACCGTTCCTTAAGACTCTACTAGACTCGTTCTTGTGTGATGAGACCAATGAACCTAATGCTCTGATACCAAGTTTGTCACGACCCAAATCGGGGACGCGACTGGCACCCACATTTTACCCTCCTATGTGAGCAAACCAACCCATCTAAACCTTAACATTTCAAGATATATCAACAGAAAATAATGTGGAAGACTTAAACTCATTAATAAAACAATTCAAAACTATTATTATTATCCCCAAAATCTGGAAGTCATCATCACAAGAACATCTATCCTCAAATTACTAAACTAAAAATGTCTAAGAAGCTAAAACAAATAAAAGCTAGTCCATGCCGGAAGTTCAAGGCATCGAGACTTGAAGAAGAAGATCCAGTCCAAGCTAGACGCATTAGCTCACCCTGAATTTCCGAAGGTAGTGAAGACTGGCTAGATCTACTATTGAGTTGAAGTTGACGGAACGTTTGCTGCATTCCACAAATAACAAAGAAGAAAACATAGAAGTAGGGGGTCAGTACAACCACAAGTACTGAGTAGATATCATCGGCCAACTTAAAATAGAAGATAATATATATCAAGTTATATTATAAATCAACTATAAACTCAACATGTAGCAACAACAAGTACTATAATCATCAACAAGTACCATCAAGTTCATCCATGAGGGCTCAAGCCTCAATACCATACTCATTTGGGAATTAAGTTTATTAGATTGAGTATATTTATCATATTTCAAGATTCATTATCTTTCTTCCTCTTGTGTCGGTACGTGACACTCCGATCCCCTACCACTATGTGTCGGTACGTGACACTCCGATCCCCTAATTCTACGTGTCGGTTCGTGACACCCGATCCCCTATATGTGTCGGTACGTGACACTCCGATCCCCTATATGTGTCAGAACTTGACACTCCGATCCCCTATATGTGTCGGTACATGACACTCCGATCCCCTAATTCTACGTGTCGGTTCGTGACACCCGTCCCACTAATACTATGTGTTGGAACGTGACACTCCGATCCACTAATACTATGTGTCGGAACGTGACACTCCGATCCACTAACCTCATTCTATCCGTTCATCAAGCCTTCTCTATACCAAGGCATCATCAATCCCATTACAATAATTCATCGAGCCTTCTTTTATACCAAGGCTTCATCATTAATAACGTAGATTAAAGTTTCTTTCAAGATTTGGGATTCAATGGTTTTCATCATGCTTGTTTTATCAAAATCACATAATCATATTCATGCAAGCATACAATTAAGCATATAGACAGGTTTACAATACCACCAATACATATCATTCACTATTAAGAGTTCACTACGAATATCGTAAAAACCATAACCTACCTCCCCCGAAGAATTGGAATCAATAAGCAATTCCCAAGCTTTGATATTCCCTCTGCCTCTTAATCGATCAATCTCTCTCTCTCTCCTTGTACTTTCTATTTTCTTTATTCAAACCCTCTTTCTTTTACCCTAATTAACATATAATTAAGTTTAAAAGATGGCAATAATACCCCACTAATTAACCCAAAGTTACCTCTTTTATCCCTCAAGAATTTGAGTTATTAATATAAACCCACGAAATCTATAATTAAGGAAAGAATAGTCCAAAACGTCCCTTAAAACGTGTAAAGAAATCCGATTCTGCCTGGGATTTGCGCAACCTGTGACGGGTCGTCGTGCCTGTGACGGTCCGTCACGAAGGTCGTCGTAAGGACCAGAACTCCATTTTTCACTAAGGAGTCTGTGACGGTCCGTCACACATGTGACGGTCCGTCCTGCAAGTCCGTTACGAAGTTGAGAGAGTCGATTTTCAGTACCCAACTTCAGAATTCTAAGTGTTCTGGAACGAGACATCTGTGACGGGACGTCGTGCCTATGACGGTCCGTCGTGGTGTCCGTAATCCTAGCCAGTTTTTCCAGAAATGAAATCTGCTGCTCAAAACGACTAAACAGGTCGTTACAGTCTCCCAAGGTCTTACCTCAAATACATCCAAACAACCAACGGGGAGCTATATCTCCTCTTATACTATGTCTCGATAGGGTCATATCACTACTCAAGTGGTAGCTATTGTTGCATGTAAACTCAAGTAACAAAAAAATATATTCTCAATAGTCATCAAAGCTAATCGTACACACATATGCAACATGTTCTCAAGGACCTTGACACAATCATTAGGTGAAATCTTTTCAATTTTTTACATAACCACGATAAAATGTTAAATAAATACTTATTCCAACAAGAAGTGAACCTAAACCACCCACTACACACTCATGATACACAAAACCATTCTTATTAAGTTTTCCTTCTCACACATAAAATTTTCACGATGTTAAGTTATAAATTTTTTATTTTTAACTTTAGGCATAATGTTCTCATCAAGTGAGAACCGAACTTATCTAACCCAAAGAAGAAAATGATTAAGTTATAACCAATCGAGCGATACACCCAAGCATACATAACCTCTAACAACATTGTCAAAATGCTGGATTAGTATCTATTATAAAGAAACCTTAAAAATGACAAACTAGACTCAATGGTCCTTGCATTCAATCTCACATAGAAAAAACATTATACCGATGATGATATAAATCTTAAGTCTATCAAAAAACTGTAAATGTTCATGGTAGATCTGTTATAAACTAAACTAGTATACTTCAACTATCCACCAACACCGAATATTCCTTAACTGGAATGAACAAGTCTAACCAAGGATTCCATCCTACCATCAAGACAACCACAAAATCGGTACACACGATCCACTATTAGGGTCTCACCTGTAGGAGCAAAAACACACACAAACGTAGAATGTAAATTATGCTCTAAACCATTGATTTCTAGGTACCCATAATGACCAATTTAGTTTCTATTATAAATACCTGGTTTATCAAAACTCCACTGAAGTCAACACTTTTAATAGAGAATAAAACATCATAATCATACCACACTAATCATCTACCTTACTCCCAAACCATCATTAGAACCAAAGTATTCTTATCAAATACATATTGAAGTTATGGTCATATCTTTTCCTATTTATGTATTTTATGACAATTATGAGTCCCAAACAGGACTAATGACACTAATTCCAAATTTCATAGTACCTTTTTATCGATCTAAGACTATTAAGTCACTCAATGTCAACTACACACCACTTCCCTATACCATGCTTTAGCTACCATTCTAAACCATCACATACCTCATGCCAACACTTGGAGAAATTCTTTATGACTCAATTTATTATGTATACTATAAGCTCACAATCTCTATGCGCCATCAAATGTCCAGTAACAGACCTTAACATTCTATGTAGTCCCATCAATAGAGCAGTATTAACCCAACTATATTTTTAATAACCATGTAGAATTATATCTCACCTTCTATATAATTAATAAGCCATCTATCCTTATTTGAGTAATCTAACCCCATGTACAATACTAAATTTCCATACCTCACTATTATTCACCCAAATCAAAGCTCAATCTTTATAAAAGTCAATGATTAACCCCTAGTATGCCTGTACCGAACTAGTTCATATCTCACAGCCATATGTAAACTCATAGGCAATATCAATACAACTTTCAACTACAACCCAAGGATTTATACGAGAGTTCTCATGGTGCAAAATTTTAAATATCTCGATACTTCAATATATTAGACTCTTGTAAATTTCTCTAGCTCTCTTACCGAGCTCATTCTTGTATCAACAACCCATGACATTTTACCTTATATTCTAATCCAACACTTTTAAGTGAAACCCTTCCTTAGGTTTATTAACTTTGATACTTAAACATGCATAAGTCCATCCATATGTTTAATATATGATGTAAATAATATATCATTTATTATTATTTTATCTCACCAATTCATACCTTTGTAAAACATACCAGCACAAAAGTAGATTCGAAATGAAACGTTTGAATTTTAAATTAAACAATGTAACTCAATCTCCTTATCTATCAACATGACTGATACCTCTACGATTTTTATGAATTTACATATCTTAACTTGTCGTTGATCGCCTCTTCATCGATCTTATCATATCCTTCGCTAAAAGTTCGACGCGGTTATGATAAACTCAAATTATAAGAGAACTTATCATCACACTTGATTGAGCATATGTACACTCCTTCCTTAAGTTTTATTCGATATCTTTTAACCAATTTGATAAACATGTGACACTAAAACCATGCCCATATTAAAATATATGAAATCACATGTCTCAGAACCCAATTCTAGACCTCCAAAAGATACCTCTTTATTTCTTGCAATTAGAGAAAATATTGTTGTTCTCACCTCTTTCTGAAGATTGTCCCCCATTTTTTTTCATTATGAATATAGCTCTTTTAAATTCAATTCAAGTGGTGTCCAAACATCTCCTAAAACTTTTCATACAACCACAACATTAGATGCTCGCAAATCGTTAGTACCGTACAAAACTCGTTTAACCAACATTCCTTACAAAGTCAAAATCAACTACCAATAGGATTACAATTCCAATTCATTTCCTAATAAAATTGGAAACCAAATAAGGAGAATTATTTCAATCCTTTTTCAAGTAGTATTAGGCATAGTGTCCAACTCTTAAGCAAATACAAAATTCAATATCAAAACCGGTGAAACACTTTCAAGACTTTGTTGCAACTAAAACTTATTCTAAATGAGAGTTTTCGATACTAGTACAACAAACATAAATCATATAGGTAATATATCACTTTCACTTGTTACCATCATGCTTAGCTAGACCTTTAAATCATCAAGAAGTGAACCTTTTCCTCGACATGATACCTTAATCTCAGGTATAACAATAAAATTTAAAGGACAAACTCAATTTTATAAGTATTTTCTTACTAAAATCTTAGATTTAATTCACCCAAGTATACTCAATAGGACTTTCATTCCCTATAAGTTTGTCATCCTAGCTTCAATCTACCCTTTTGAAGCTTAAGATAAAATCGTCAGTCCTCATTCAGAACCTCAAGATACATTTTCCAATCTAAACGCACTAGTACCATACCAAACATCCACCACTAGAACACATCAGATCTACCAAGGAGATTATATCCAAATAGGCCACACATTTCTACCATTAAATAATTCAAAACTATTGTTAAATTCATTCTTAGATTAGGTCGATGACAAAATAACACACATTATAACTTTAACCAAGCAAATATCGATATTATTGTAGTAGTCGTATCATGACCTTTTATATATATATATATATATATGTATATATATATATATATATATATATATATATATTATATATATATATATATACACACACACACACACACACACACACACACTTAATCTATTAAATTGTAGTAGAGATATTTCCCTCAATTGACTCAGCAAAATTTCATTATTCACTAAGCAATCCATATATCTTATGAGAACTTTACTAACTATATTTTTCAAAGTAATGACATTCACTACCTAGTCCTTTCTTATGAACTTTTTGAATGTTGTCACCTAGGCAAAGTCATCTTAATTCACCTTATCTATCTCATATCCATTAAGATTCGCAGAATATACTTCTCCATAAAGAATTCAGAAAATGCTACCAATGAAGAGTAGGGGATTTCACTTTAAGAACTTAATAAAAATACCATACTAGTAACTAGTAATTACATGCCTATGGTAAATCGTGGAAACATATCTATTTATAAGGACGCATACTCTTTTGCTGGTGTTAGTGTTTTCAATTCTACTACTCTAATACTAATCATATATGAATAGAGTGAAGAAGGTCAGATACCAATTTGTATCACCTAGATAACAATTGGACTCATGTAATAGCATGAAAGAACGAAGAAATGAAGTTTTCTTAAAGTCTTATAGTCTCTCAAAAAAATTAAAGGCGTTCTCATACTGTTCTGCAAGACTCTACTAGACTTGTCCTTGTGTGATGAAATCACCAAACTAACGCTCTGATACCAAGTTTGTCATGACCCAAAAAGAGTCGTGAGTAGCACCAACACTTAACTTCTTAAGTGGAAGAGCCAACCAATTTAACCTTACTTACAAAATACAAGCATAACGCGGAAACTCAAATGTTACTAAATATCATTTCCCAAAACCTGAAAGTCATCACATCAAGGACATCTAATCTCCAATACTAAGTCTAAGAATATCAAATATACCAAAATAAAAAAAAAGGTATGTGTCTGAAAGTATAGGACATCATGTCACGACCAAAATAATCCAACACAAGCGTGAATGGATAGCTCACCCTGAAACTTGTTATGCGGGAGGCTGGCTAGAGCTGAGGGAAATCAGAAGTCATAGGTACACTTGCTGCATTTCATAAAAGGAAAACAAATAAGCAAACAAGTAGGGCTCAGTACGAGACAACATGTACTGAGTAAGTATCATCGGTCAACCCAAAAGTAACTAATATACAAAGAATAAAAGTATGGACTCAACTATAACACTTAACGTGTGATAAGCAAGAAACAACATGAACAAGTGTCAATAACAGTAAATTAAGCACGTATTAAGTCAACGGTATCAAGATCACAAATGAGGACTCATGCCTCAAAACCAGACAATTTTGGGAGTTGAGTTCTTTGAGAGTGAGTATCTTCCATTAATTCAACATGTTTTTCCTTTAATATAATCGTGTCGGAACGTGACACTCCGATCCAAGAATACCGTGTCGGAATGTGTGATACGCTCAAACTTACTTCTCAAAGAAGAAGTAAAGCGGTCGTGTCATGTAAATAACCCAACTAGTGAGGTCGGGATCGTTCCCACGAGGAAAATAGTCAAAACTTAACTTCAACCTGTTATTACTATTGTTTAGTCAATGACTTACTTGGAAAGTAAAAACAATAAAAGGGTGGTTTCTAATTCTAAATGAATGAAAATAACTAACGCAATTAAAAGAGACACTTAACAGCTTTGAATGTTGGATTTTAATCAATTAATCAAAGTAAATAGGGTTTACGTGTTCCCCACAGGTTCATAACTTGATAATTCTAACTATAACAATTCTTTCCTAGTACCTTACATACAAAGTGATAAGTTATGTATTTCTAAATCCTTGGTCCGGCATCTAGAAAATCTCACTCCGCACCTTGGTCCGGCTACGTGTGTTTCTATACTAACCCTTATCTGTACCTCATTTTAAGCATCGTATTCGATATTTGACTAAGTTATTACCTCGTATAAATCAATACTAGCCTATTAGATAGTATACACTAAATCTATGTTGATAATTCTTTTCATATGATCTACCTCCTTGGTCCGGCAAGTAGCATTATGGTGAGTTCTAACGTTGGCCATCCGTTAAAAAGACTTCTAAGCGAAAGAATTATTAATACATGCAAGACACCATTCTAGAATTGTTATTTTAGTTAGGTTGTATCTCATTATTTTCCTATGGTTCCCACAACCCTAGTTATGGAGTTTAGTTACTCATAGTCATAATCACAATATTCAAATATACTAAATAAGAAATTCATGTACTTACTTCAATGAGAAAGAGTAAAATCCGAATGTTTGCTTAATTAATCACAAAAAATCACTTGCAAGAATCTCAAAGTAATCAATAATCTCACAAAAAGTCTAATCATAATCAAAAGTCTAACAATCTAAGAGTCTAACAATATGGAGTCTAACCTCAAAAACAAGGTTTTTCGAACTATTTATAGAAAATCAAAACCTAATTAAACAAGGACTCTATTTGCTGGAAATCTGCCAAAACGCGGCTGGGTCGACGGACCTCGCGACGGATCGTCATGTTCACGACGGACCGTCATGGACTCCGTCGTCCCATACTAATGCAATTTCTTCTGCTGCTCTTCTTCATTACCCTCGACGGCAAGTATGAAGGACCGTCATAGGCACAACGGTTCGTCGAGGGTCTTCGTTCCAAAACACTTCAAATCTTGGAATATGGGTACTGGGATTACTTCTCTGAATTTCATGACGAACCTGCAGGACGGACCGTTATAGACACGACGGACCGTCACAAGCTTCGTAACCCCACACATGGTCAGACTTCCCCATCTTTCTTCAGCAGCTGCACTACGCTGCCACCTACGGACCGTCACAAGCACGAAGGACCGTCATATGCTCCGTAGGTGGTCTCTTCTGCATTTCTTCGCTCAAAATCTCCGCATTCAGCTTTGGATAGATTTTCTGCATATACAAAAATAAGCACAAAAATTCTTTTGGACACACTAAACTTTAGGAAAAAGTAATAATAATACCGTGAAACCACGGTATATCAACACCCTCAACTTAAATTCGTTATTTGTCCTCAAGCGACGCACTATGACTCAATACAAAATCTTTGTACAATAGTATCCATCTTTTATCCTTTGAATCATTTGGCTATCAATCCTGATTAATCTTATCAAATCTATGCATGCTATCTCTATTAGGCTTGAATTATGTGGGATCAGAACATGACACAGACTCACCATGCACTAACACCTATCCTCTTCAATTTCTCACCAAGGTGATAACAAATCCGGTATTGCAACTAGTGTCCTCACTTTAAAACAAAATCCTCCTTTTTCACACAGGTGTAGGGCCATCCACCTCTTTGGTGGTCTCTCTCATCGATGGCTCGCGCAGGAACTGGCCATCTTTAACAATCTGCCAGCGATAGTCAAACTCGGCAGTGAGAGGGGTGCGAGTAGCATCAACACCCTCGCCGTATAGTAACCGCCGGATGGCAGGCAGGGAAATATCAACCTGCACACCCCGTACTCTGACCTTCTCTAGTGGGGCCTATTTTGCGGGGGCAGCCCGCCTATATATCTGTGATCGAAGAGTTGCTACGTAGGATGCGTAGAACTCTCAGACCATTTCTTCACTGTAACGGCCCAATGGACGTGCTGTCCACTTAACGCGATGCCGGGTGAAGAGTTTGTGGATCTCAGGCATCGTCGAGAGACTCCCTGTAAGGACCCGCCTCTCCAAGGTGAGTGTTCGAGTCATCACTCCTTTATCAGTCAGGAAGTTGGCGTCAGAGTAGACTTGAAATTGCCCGTCGACACACCACCGGTTGGGCTGGTCAGTTGCTGGGGTGGGGGCCTGAGCTGGTGAACCTGATGTGTATTCTGAACTGTGAGCCTCATCGGACGAGGCTAACGCTGCAGCGGTAGCGGGTGTGGGAACCTCAGCAGTGCCGGAGGCTTCCTCTGACCACGATACTCCTAAGGAGCCAGACGCTCCGTCTTCATTTGTGGCTGACTTAGAGGGTGTGCCGGTCAGTGTGCACTCCTCATCAGAATGGGAGGTAGTGACTACGCCGGACGCCACCTTTTTGGGTGTGGCTCTGGGAGCACGTGCAGCACGGGAAGGGGTGGAAGTGCCTAGGGACACGTACTCGGGGTCACGCTCATCATCAGATCCAATGACCATGCGGGCAAACAGGGCGTAAGACTTCGATCGCTCGCGTGCATAGATTCGATCTTGCTTGGGTGCCGTAGTAGATAGTACCTCTGAAGGATCAATATTAGTACGAGTAGTGGCAAACAAGACAAGCAAAACCACAAAAAAAAATTTAAAATAGTATATCATTTCTATGGTAACAGTGACACACGACGAGCCTGGTGACGGCTCGTCGTGACTATGACGGACCGTCATGGAGTCTGTCGTGTCTTATTTAGACTATGTATATATGGAGAACCCTGAAGGAAAGTCTCTGACTAGTATGACGGTATGTGCAGGATGGACCATCACAGGTACGACGGTCTTTCATAGGTGTCCGTCAGAGGACACTTATAAAAAAATGAGAGACCCTAAGGAGAGGGGTCTCTTACCGTCATAACGGTCATGCAGGACGGACCGTCGTGGCTACGACGGTCCGTCACATGTCCGTTGAAGGACACTATAGAAAAAGTGAGAGACCCTAAGGAGTGGGGTCTCTGACCGTCATAACGGTCATGCAGGATGGGCCGTCGTGGGTACGACCGTCCGTCACATGTGTCCATTGAAGGACACTTAGAAAAAGTGAGAGACCCTCATAATGAAGGTCTCTAACAACCAGAACGGTTGTCCAGGACGAACCGTCGTGGGTATGACGGTCCGTCACATGTGTCCGTTGGGGGACACTTGGAAAAACATGGGAAGTGGGGTGTTAGGGCTTTTGGAACGGACCCTACGACGGTCTGTCGTGGTCACAACGGTCCGTCATCGAGGTCTCGTTCTGTAGATCAGTGACAGAAATGGTGTACCCTATTCATCCCGTATGAACCCAACTCCAACTTTTAGTGTTATGGACCTACATTTGTCTAACCCAACTACGTACGAAACTAGTAATGCGAAAGCACCTATGTCTAGGGTGGTAATCATGGTAATTTCAAATATTTTTAACCTAGGTTAGACAGACTCTTATATAAAAGAAACATACATATCACGAACAACTAAGCTAATACTAATTAATAAACAAAAATGCAAGATAAATGAGTAGAAATTAGAGACACATACCTTAGAATTGGGGAAACAAAAGGGATAAGTACTCGGTGACCAGGAAGACACCCACAGCAGCAACTCCGACTAGTAGATTATCACTTTTAGGATTTGGAGAATTGTGGGGGGGGGCAATGATCTGTTGATAGAGGGAGAGTTTGTGGAAGTTTAAAAGAGAGGGAAATGGGAGGAATAATGAAGGAATGGGGGTGAAATGATGGGTTGGGGAGTTTAAATGGTGAAATTTTATAATTAACTCCAACCGGGTCGGGTCGGGTACGCCTCATTAATCATGAACGATTCCCCTACGACGGTCCGTCGCAGTTGTGACGACCCATCGTTGGTTCAGTCGTGTGTGCCCTAGTTTGAAAATAACAGAAAGACGTACCTGGTACGACAGAGGCATACGACGGTCCGTCGCAGGCGCAACGGTCCGTCGTTGTATCCGTCAGTGACAACTGCAGAGTAATTTTCTGCAGAATTTCCTGGTGATGTGCTTTCAAATATAAAAACCCATTAGTAGAAAAATGCTACCATTTCTAAAAACACTATAAGTATTAGGTTGCCTCCCAACAAGCGCCTGATTTAATGTCGCAGCCCGACTTGGGACACTTGATTACTCAGACTTCATCAAGATGGTATGCCTTAATCACTTCATTCGCCGATTCAGCATGCCCGAAATAGATTTTTATGCATTGTCCATTCACCTTGAACCGCACACCCTCCTTAGTTTCCAACTCAACGGCTCCATGAGGGAATAGTTGGGTAACCAAGTAAGCACCAGTCCATTCGGACTTGAGCTTGCCCGGAAACAAGCTCAACCTGGAATTGAATAAAAGCACCAAATCCCCGACCATAAACTCTCATTTTTTAATTTTGTTGTCATGATACTTCTTCATTTTTTCTTTGTATAAGTGTCACGACCCAAAACCAAGCCGCGAGTGGCACCCACACTTATCCTACTATGTGAGCGAACCAACCAATCTAAACCCCAACATTTTAACATAATGAACAAAATACAATGCGGAAGACTTAACTCATTAATAAAAATCAATTCAATAACTTCAAAAATTCAACAACTATTATTCCCCAAAATCTGGATGTCATCATCACAAGAACATCTATCCTCAAATTACTAAACTAAGAGTATTCTAAGAAACTAAAATAAATAAAAAGCTAGTCCATGCCGGAAGTTCAAGGCATCAAGACTTGAAGAAGCAGATCCAGTCCAAGCTAGAAGCATTAGCTCACCCTGAAATCCTGTGTAGTGAAGACTGGCTAGAGTTAAGATTGAGTTGAAGACGACGACACGTTTGCTGCACTCCACAAATAACAAAGAAAGAAACACACAAGTAGGGGTCAGTACAAAACACGAGTACTGAGTAAGTATCATCGGCCAACTAAAAATAGAAAATAGTATATATCAGATAACATCATAAAATCAACTACAATACTCAATCTATAGCAACAACAAGTACTATAATCATTAATAAGTACCGTCAAGTTCACTCATGAGGACTCAAGCCTCAATACCATACTCATTTGGGAATTAGGTTCATTAGATTGAGTATATTAACATCTTTCAAGATTCATTATCTTTATTTCACTCGTGTCGGTACGTGACACTCCGCTCCCCTACTACTATGTGTCGGAACGTGACACTCCAATCCCCTAATTCTACGTGTCGGTTCGTGACACCCGATCCCCAAATTCTATGTGTTGGTTCGTGACACCCGATCCCCTAATTTTACGTATCGGTTCGTGATACCCGATCCCCTAATTCTATGTGTCGGTTCGTGACACCCGATCCCCTAATTCTACGTGTCGGTTCGTGACACCCGCTCCACTAATCTCATTCTATTAATCCATCAAGTCTTCTTTTATACCAAGACATCATCAATGTCATTATGTTAGTTCATTAAGCCTTCTTTTATACCAAGGCATCATCAATCTCATTACTTTAGTTCATCAAGCCTTCTCTTATACCAAGGCATTATCATTCTCATTACTTTAGTTCATCAAGTCTACTCTTATACCAAGGCATCATCATTAACAAAGAGATTAGGGTTTTTCAAGATTTGGGATTCAATAGCTTCATCATGCTTATTTTATCACAATTATATAATCACATTCATGCAAGCATACAATTAATCATATAGAACGGTATACAATACTACCAATACATATCATTCGCTATTAAGAGTTTACTACGAATAGCATAAAAACCATAACCTACCTCCACCGAAGATTAGTAATCAAGCAAGCAAATTCCCCAAAGCTTTGTTTCCTCTTTGTTTCTCCTCTTTCTCGTTCGATCCTCTCTCTCTCTTTGTTCTTTCTATTTTTCTTATTCAAACCCTCTTTTCTTTTACCCTAATTAGCATAAAATTAAGTATAAAAGATGAGGAATTAACCCACTAATTAACTCAAGGTTATCTCTTTTAACCCTCAAGTAATTGAGTTATTAATATTAAACCACTAACTTTATAATTATAAGCAGGAATAGTCCAAAACGCCCCTTAAAATATTTAACAGAAATTTGACCCAGCCTGGGATTACGCAGCCTGCGATGGCCCGTCGTGCCTGCGACGGTCCGTCCTGTTGCTTCTGTCACAGAGTTCAGAGACTCAATTTCACTAAAGATTCTGTGACGGTCCGTCGTGCCCATGACGGTCCGTCCTGCCATGTCGTCACGAAGTTCAGAGAGTCCATTTCAGTACCCAAATTTCAGAATTCTAAGTGTTTTGGAACGAGACCCCCTCGACGGTCCGTCGTGCCCATGACGGTCCGTCGTGGGATCCGTCGTCTCAGCCAGTTTTCCAGAAATAAGATCTGCTCCTTAAAACGACTTAACAGGTCGTTACAATAGATACCAATTTACCCATCGTTCGTCCTCGAACGATCACAAGAAAAGAAACAAGGGCGAAAAGGAGTACCTTAATCTGTGAACAGATGTGGGTATCATTCGTGCATATCAGCCTCCTTCTCCCAAGTGGCTTCTTCAACCGGCCGATTCTTCCATTGAACCTTGATGGATGCAATCTCCCTCGACCTCAACTTGCGGACTTCTCTATGTAAAATAGCAACAGGCTCCTCCTCATAAGACAATTCTCATCAAGCAAAACCGGATCCCAACGGATAATGTAGTTTCCATTCCCATGCTATCTTTTCAACATAGACACATGAAATACCGGATGCACTCCAGACAGTCCTGGAGGCAAGGCTAATTCATAAGCCACCTCCCCTACTCGCTTAAGTACTTCAAATGATCCAATATACCTTGGGCTTAGCTTACCTCTTTTACCAAACCGCATCATCCCTTTCATGGGCGAAACCTTCAGCAAGACTTGCTCACCCTCCATAAACTCCAAATCTCTAACCTTTTGATCTGCATATTCTTTTTGCCTACTTTGAGCCGCTAGAAGCTTTTCTTGAATGCATTTCACTTTATCTAACGATACCCTCAGAAGGTCAGTACCCCAAGGTCTAACCTCAAATGCATCAAACCAACCTATGGGAGACCTACATCTCCTCCCATACAATTCCTCAAATGGGGCCATACCAATACTTGAGTGATAGCTATTATTGTAGGAGAACTCTGCCAAAGGTAAGAAGCTATTTCAATAGCCAACAAATTCTATCACACATGCACGAAGCATATCCTCTAACACTTGAATCATTCGCTCAGACTGACCATCGGTCTGAGGGTGAAATGCGGTACTTAGGTCCAACCTAGTATCTAATTCCGCATGCAATGTTATCCAAAACTTAGAAGTAAACTGCATACCTCTATCTGATATAATGGAGAGTGGAACTCCATGCAACCGAACAACTTCCGAGATGTATAGTTTGGCCTACTTCTCTGCATTGTAAGTCACCCAAATGGAGTCATACTTACCCATTGTCTTTGGAAGACCAACTACGAAGTCCATTGCAATTCTCTCCCACTTCCATTCAGGGATGGGCATTCTCTGAAGTGTTCCTCCAGGCCTCTGGTGTTCATACTTTACTTGCTGACAATTTTGATGTTTGGCGACAAACTCCACAATGTCACGCTTCATTCTACTCCACCAAAAATGTTGCTTTAGGTCACGATACATCTTGGTTGCACCAGGATGTATAGAATACCTTGAACTATGAGTCTCTGTCAGAATAGTGTTGATCAAATCATCGACGCGGGGTACACATACCCTTCCCTGAATTCTGAAAACACCTCCCTCATCAATTTGTGCTTCTTTAGCCTCTCCTCGCAACACTTTATCTCGGATCCGGATCAATTTCTCATCATTAAACTGCTTTTCCTTAATCTTGTCAAGGAAGGAAGATCTTGCCTCCACACAAGCCAAAAATCCTCCCTTCTCATTTACTTCTAATCTCATAAGGTCATTAGCAAGAATCTGAACTTCTCTAGCCAATGGGCGTTTAGAATCTTGCAAGTGAGCTAGACTTCCTATGCTTCCTGCCTTTCTGCTTAAAGCATCTGCCACGACAATAGCTTTTCCCAGATGATACAAGATTGTGATATCGTAGTCCTTCAGTAGTTCCATCAATCTCCTTTATCTCTAGTTCAAATCCTTCTGAGTAAAAACATACTGTAGGCTACGATGATCCGTATAGACCTCACACTTAACCCCATATAAATAGTGTCTCCATTGCTTTAATGCAAATACTAACGCGGCCAACTCCAAATCATGGGTCGGGTAATTGCATTCATGCACCTTTAATTGCCTTGAAGAATAAGAAATTACATTCGTTTCTTGCATTAGCACTGCACCCAAACCCTAATAGGATGCATCACAATAAACAATGAAATTTTTGCCTTCTACTGGCAAGGTAAGAATTGGTGCAGTAGTCAACTAGGTCTTGAGCTTCTGAAAGTTTTCTTCGCACTCATCCGACCAAACAAATGGGACATTCTGCTTAGTCAAGCTTGTAAGTTGGGAAGCAATAGAAGAGAACCCCTTAACAAATCGGCGGTAGTAGCTAGCTAAACCAACAAAGCTCCTTACTTCTGACACATTAGTAGGTCTCTCCCAATTCTTCACTGCTTCAATCTTAGATGGATCCACCATCACCCCATCTTTAGAAACTACGTGTCCTAAGAAGGACACCGAATCAAGCCAAAACTCACACCTGGAGAAATTGGCGTAAAGTTTTTCCTCCCTTAACATTTCCAATACAATTTCAAGTGCTCCTCATGTTCCTTCTTGCTCTTTGAGTTTACCAATATATCATCAATGAATACAATGACAAAGATATCCAGATATGGCTTAAAAATCCCATTCATCAAGCTCATGGAAGCGGCAGGGGCATTCGTAAGCCCAAAAGACAACACTAAGAACTCATAATGCCCATACCTGGTCCGAAAAGCAGTCTTGGGCACATCCGTTGCCCGTATTTTCAATTGATGATAGCCTGATATCAAGTCGATTTTTGAGAAGGTACAAGCACCTTGTAACTGATCGAACAAATCATCAATGCTAGGAAGAAATTACTTGTTCTTAATAGTTATCTTATTCAGTTCTCTATAGTCTATGCACATCCGAAAACTTACATCCTTCTTCTTTACAAAAAAAAACCGGAGCACCCCAAGGGGATGCACTTGGTCTAATGAAGCCTTTACTTAACAACTCTTGAAGTTGGGCCTTTAACTCTCTTAACTCCGCGGGAGCCATTCTATAAGGGGGTATAGAAATGGGGCGAGTACCCGGTTCCAGATCAATGCAAAAATCGATATCTATTTGGTGGCATACCAGGAAGGTCTGCAGGGAACACATCCAGAAACTCGCGGACTACCGAAACCGACTAAATTGAAGGTACTTGGGTAGTGTCATCCCAGAGGTGTGCCAAGAATGCTAAACATCCTTTACTAACCATTCTCTTACCACGAAGAAAGGAGATGATACGAACCGGAGTGGAAGCGTAGTCTCCCTCCCATACTAACGGTTTTGTCCCAGGCTTGGCTAACATCACAGTTTTAGCATTACAATCCAATATTGCAAAATTTGGAGAAAGCCAAGTCATACCCAGAATTACATCGAAGTCAACCATTTCTAAGATAACCAAATCTACATAAGTGTTGCTCCCTACAAAATTCACCAAACAAGACCTATATACCTTTTCAACTATCACAGACTCACCCACCGGAGTAGAAACACGAATAGGCATGTCAAGCAATTCACAATGTAAATTAAGACCATTAGCAAATGAGGAAGATACATAAGAAAATGTGGATCTAGGATCAAACAATACAGAAGCCATGCAATCACAAACCAAAATATTACCTATGATGACAGCATCAGATGTCTCCGCTTCAGATCTCCCAGGGAAAGCATAACAATGGGCCCTATCACCTGTCTGCCCGTTGCCCCTACCATGTTGCGCTGTAGTGGCTCCAGTTTGCCCGTCACCCCGGCCGTTTTGGTGACCACCATTACCTCGACCACCACGTCCTCCAGAATAACGGCTTCTACCATGTCCACCTCTACCTCAAGATATTGGGGGTCTATAATTCTGTTTTGGACAATTCCTCCTAATATGTCCAGTCTCCCCACATCCATAACATTCTCTGGGGTCTAGCATAGGTCTCTGTGAGAATGACGAAGTCTGGGGATAACCTCCAAACTCAGAGAAGTGTTGACCGGTCTGCGGCGGACCCCCAACTACAATCTCTAGTGAAGACTGAATTTGTCGGACTGGGTAATCTCCTGAACCATGTCCTCTAGAGTAAGAACCATTAAACTCACCTCCCTTTCAAAACTTTTTGATGTCGATGCCATGGTGAAGTCATCTGGCTTCACTCCTTCCACCTCTATCACGAAGTCTACCACTTCTTGAAAGGATTTTGCCGTAGCCGCTACCTGTAAGGCTGAAATCCGCAATTTTGACCTCAACCCCTTCACAAAACGGCGAATCCGCTCTTGTGGACTGAAACAATGTTGGGTGGCATACCTGGATAATGCACGAAACTTAGCCTCATATGCAGTAACCGACATCCCACCTTGCTCTAGGCTCAAGAACTCATCTCTTTTCCTATCCCTCAAAGTCCCGTGGATATACTTCTCCGTAAACAAGATAGAGAATGAGGCCCAAGTCATCGGTGGTGCCTCTGTTGGTTGACACTCAACATGTGACCGCCACCACATTTTGGCGTTCCCTTGAAACTGATAAGTCGCAAACTCAACACCAAACCGTTCTACTATACCCATCTTGTGTAGTAGCTCATGACAATCAACCAGAAAATCATAGGCATCCTCAGATTCAGCACCCTTGAAGACTTGAGGTTTCAATTTCAAGAACTTACTGAAAAGTTTATGCTGATCATTTGTCATTATAGGCCCTGTAGTCAGACGAGGAAACGTGCCTATTTTAAATGAGGCATCCATGCGGGGAGCCACAGTAGCTGCATGTTGTACCTCCGGAACCTGAGGTGCTTGTGCAGAAAACACTGGAGGTGTCTGTTCTTGATCAGATAACCCGCTAAGATAAGCAAGAACCTGATTAATCATCTCTGGGGTAGGTTGGGATGGTAATTCCTCATTCTGCACCTATTCGTTCTCCCCTTCCTCACCCTCTCTTATCACTTCCTCAGTCGGTGGAGGAGGTACCGCCCTAGTACCAGATGGGCTAGGTGCTTGTCCTCTTCCTCTAGAGGACGTTCTCCCGCGACCTCTACCACGGCCTCTTGCCACTACTCCTCTTCGAGCTACAGCCCCAGTGGCTGTCTCAGACGTATCCTGTCTTGCCGGTGTTGGGGTTGGCGTAGTCGTTGCTCTAGTTCTAACCATCTGCGAAATAGAGTGAAGATGGTCAGATACCAATTTGTATCTCCTAGATACCAATTGGATCCAAGTAATAGCACGAAAGAAAGAAAGAAAGAATAGAATTTCCCTAAAGTGTTATAGCCTCTCAAAAAAAAAGTAAAGGCGTCCCCCTACCGTTCCTTAAGACTCTACTAGATTCGTTCTTGTGTGATGAGACCAACGAACCTAATGCTCTGATACGAAGTTTGTCACGACCCAAAACCGAGCCGCGAGTGGCACCCACACTTATCCTACTATGTGAGCGAACCAACCAATCTAAACCCCAACATTTTAACATAATGAACAAAATACAATGCGGAAGACTTAACTCATTAATAAAAATCAATTCAATAACTTCAAAAGTTCAACAACTATTATTCCCCAAAATCTGGAAGTCATCATCACAAGAACATCTATCCTTAAATTACTAATGTAAGAGTATTCTAAGAAACTAAAATAAATAAAAAAATAGTCCATGTCGGAAGTTCAAGGCATCAAGACTTGAAGAAGCAGATCCAGTCCAAGCTAGAAGCACTAGCTCACCCTGAAATCCGGTGTAGTGAAGACTGGCTAGAGTTGCGGTTGAGTTGAAAACGACGGCACGTTTGCTGCACTCCACAAATAACAAAGAAAGAAAAACACAAGTAGGGGTCAGTATTAAAACACGAGTACTGAGTAAGTATCATCGGCCAACTCAAAATAGAAAACAGTATATATCAGATAACATCATAAAATCAAGTACAATACTCAATCTGTAGCAACAACAAGTACTATAATCATTAATAAGTACCGTCAAGATCACTCATGAGGACTCAAGCCTCAATACCATACTCATTTGGGAATTAGGTTCATTAGATTGAGTATATTAACATCTTTCAAGATTCATTATCTTTATTTCTCTCGTGTCGGTACATGACACTCCGCTCCCTTACTACTATGTGTCGGAACGTGACACTCCGATCCCCTAATTCTACGTGTCGGTTCGTGACACCCGATCCCCTAATTCTACGTGTCGGTTCGTGACACTCGATCCCCTAATTCTACGTGTCGGTTCGTGACACCCGATCCCCTTATTCTACGTGTCGGTTCGTGACACCCGCTCCACTAATCTCATTCTATTAATCCATCAAGCCTTCTTTTATACCAAGGCATCATCAATCTCATTATGTTAGTTCACTAAGCCTTGTTTTATACCAAGGCATCATCAATGTCATTACTTTATTTCATCAAGCCTTCTCTTATACCAAGGCATTATCATTCTCATTACATTAGTTCATCAAGCCTTCTCTTATGCCAAGGCATCATCATTAACAAAGAGATTAGGGTTTTTCAAGATTTGGGATTCAATAGCTTCATCATGCTTATTTTAACACAATTATATAATCACATTCATGCAAGCATACAATTAAGCATATAGAAGGGTTTACAATACTACCAATACATATCATTCGCTATTAAGAGTTTACTACGAATAGCATAAAAACCATAACCTACCTCCACCGAAGATTAGTGTTCAAGAAAGCAAATTCCCCAAATCTTTGTTTCCTCTTCGTTTCTCCTCTTTCTCGTTCGATCCTCTCTCTCTCTCTCTTTGTTCTTTCTATTTTTCTTATTCAAACCCTCTTTTCTTTTACCCTAATTAGCATAAAATAAGTATAAAAGATGAGGAATTAACCCACTAATTAACTCAAGGTTATCTCTTTTGACCCTCAAGTAATTGAGTTATTAATATTAAACCACTAACTTTATAATTATAAGCAGGACTAGTCCAAAACGCCCCTTAAAATATTTAACAGAAATCCGACCCAGCCTGGGATTACGCAGCCTGTGACGGCCCGTCGTGCCTGCGACGGTCCGTCCTGCTACTTCCGTCACAGAGTTCAGAGACTCAATTTCACCAAAGAGTCTCTGACGGTCCGTCGTGCCCACGACGGTCCTTCCTACCATGTCATCACGAAGTTCAGAGAGTCGATTTCAGTACCCAAATTTCAGAATTCTAAGTGTTTTGGAACGAGACTCCCTCGACGGTCCGTCATGCCCATGACGGTCCGTCGTGGGATCCGTCGTCTCAGCCAGTTTTCCAGAGATAAAATCTGCTGCTCAAAACGACTAAACAGGTCGTTACAATAGGGCTGAGCTTTCATAGGCTTTCAGGCGAAAATCATCGAGTTCATTCAACCCATTTAACCGTTGTTCTGCAGCTTCGCTCCAATCCATTTTCAACTTCTTCATAGCCCACATGGCTTTATGCTCTAACTCAACCGGAAGATGACAAGCTTTTCCATCTATAAGTTGGTATGGAGACATACCTATGATAGTCTTATATGCTGTCCGGTAGACCCAAAGAGCATCATCAAGCCTCCTTGACCAATCCGTTCTACTAGCGTTCACTATTTTTGACAATATCTATTTGATCTCCCGATTCGACACTTCAACTTGCCCACTAGTTTGAGGGTGGTAAGGAGTGGCCACATTATGGCGAACCCCATATTTCTCCAATAACACCTTGAACAATCTGTTGCAGAACTGGTAGCCCCCATCACTAACAATGGCCTTTGGGGTGCCAAAACAAGAGAATATATTCTTTTTCAAGAATGTAGTGACACTTTTCCCTTCATTGTTTGCGAGGGCGATGGCTTCGACCCATTTAGATATATAATCAACTGCTAAAAGAATGTACTTCATTCCATGAGAACTCATAAAAGGGCCCATAAAGTCAATACCCCAAACATAAAATAACTCAATCACAAGAATGGGGTTTAGAGGGAGCTCTTGCTTTCTTGAAATGCCGCCATCTCGTTGGCATCTGTCACATGCTTTAGCAAACTCATGAGCATCTTGATGAAGAATTGGCCACTAGTAACCACATTGTAATATCTTATGAGCGGTTCGGATACCACTGTGATGTCCACCAACGGGTAAGGAATGGCATGCCTCCAACACACTCAACATCTCACATTCTGGCACGCAACGCCGAATAAGTCCGTCGGCGCAACTCCTATACAAGTATGGTTCATCCCAAAAGAACTTCTTCACATCGTACATGAACTTTTTTCTTTGATAAAGGACAAGTCTGATGGAACAATATCACTAGCTAGATAGTTTGCAAAATCTGCGAACCATGGAATCAAGTCTTGTGAAGCAGCCAATACATGCTCATCAGGGAAAGTATCATCAATGTCATTCTTATCCCCTAACTATATCATAACTTCATCCTCTAGACGAGACAAGTGATCAGCAACTTGATTTTCATTTCCTTTTCTATCCGTCACTTCATAGTCAAATTCTTGTAGCAGTAATACCCAACAAATCAGCCTAGGTTTCGCATCCTTTTTCGCCATCAAATATCTCAATGCTGAGTGGTCAGTATGCACTATAACTCTAGTACCTAGCAAATAGGAGTGAAATTTCTTAAAAGCACAGACTACTGCAAGGAGTTCTTGCTCGGTTACTGTGTAGTTCTTCTGAGCTTCATTTAGGGATTTACTAGCATAGTGAATGGGGTGAAGGATTTTGTTTTTTCTCTGTCCCAATACTACACCAAGCGCCACCCCACTAGCATCGCACATCACCTCAAATGGACTGTTCCAATCCGGAGAAATAATGATAGGCGCAGACAACAATTTTTCTTTTAGCTCACCGAATGCTTTAAGACAGGATTAATCAAAGCAAAATTTACAATCTTTCTCCAGCAGTTTGCACAATGGATGTGCAATCTTTGAAAAGTCTTTGATGAATCTCCGATAAAAACCTGCATGCCCAAGAAAGCTTCTCCCACCTTTCACAGAGATCGGTGGGGGAAGTCTCTCTATTACCTCGACTTTAGCTCGATCAACCTCTATGCCCTTTTCTGAAATAGGATGACCCAACACAATACCCTCTTTCACCATGAATAACACTTTTCCCAGTTTAGTACTAAATTGCAGTCTTCACATCTATTAAGGACCTCAGATAAATTGGTCAAACACCGCTCAAATGAATCACCAACCACAGAAAAATCATCCATAAACACTTCTATAGTATCCTCCACCATGTCAGAAAATATCGACATCATACATCTCTGAAATGCGGCGGGTGCGTTGCACAACCCAAACGTCATTCTTCTGAACGCAAAGGTCCCATATGGATAGGTAAAAGTGGTTTTCTCTTGATCTTCTGGTGCAATAGAAATCTGTTATACCCCGAACATCCATCAAGAAAGCAGTACCACCCTTTTCCAACAAGTCTATCCAACATCTAATCCATGAAGGGCATAGGAAAGTGGTCTTTTTCAGTCCATGAATTTAGTTTGCGGTAATCCATACACACCGTCCATCCAGTTACTGGTCTCATTGGAACAAGTTCATTTTTTTTGTTGGGGACCACAGTCATTCCCCCTTTCTTAGGTACACACTAAACCGGGCATACCCAACTACTATCGGCGATTGGATAGATTACTCCGGCATCAAACAACTTAATGATTTCCTTCTTCACGACCTCTTGCATAGGAGGATTTAAGCGTCTCTGGTGCTAAATACTTGGCTTATGATCAGGCATGAGTTGGATTTTATGAGAGCAAATACCAGGAGGGATCCCAATAATGTCCTCAATACTCCACCCAATAGCTCTTTTGAACCTTTTTAGCACCTTCACAAAGCTCTAAACTTGTTGTTCATTCAGGTCTGATGCAATGATTACCGCCAAAGTGTCACCATTTCCTAAGAATTCATATCTGAGATGAGGTGGGAGAGCTTTTAGTTCTAATTTTGGAGCCTCCTCTATAGATGGGTTCGCGGGTGCGGACTCGCGATTCATCATATCTAGATCATATTTTTTCGGTTTAAACCGAACATCACCTTGGTCAAGAGCCGCGACTAATGACTCATACTCTTCAATGCAATCGCTATCAAAATTCATTATCACTGCCGCTAATGCTTCTACACCTAGACGTTCTTTGATTTGTGTCTCAGATGTCTCACCTATGTTGTAGGATATAGCAGATACCGATTGGAGCTCACCACTCTGCCTCATGGACCTACAAATGTTAAAGGTCACTTCCTCATTGTTCAACCGAAATTTCATCTGCCCCTTTTCCATGTCTACTAAGGCTCTTCCCATAGCAAGGAATGGCCTCCCAAGAATGATGGGCACTTCAAAATCGACTACACAATCACGAATAACAAAATCTGCCAGAAATATGAATGACTCCACTTTTACTAGCACATCGTGGAGTATCCCTATAGGCCTTTTTACTGTTCTATAAGCCATCAGTAGCCGCATCGCAGTGGGCTTTGGATCACCCAAACCCAACTTCTTGTAAATCGAGAGGGGCATGAGATTTATGCTCGCCCCAGATCACATAATGCTTTCGCAAAATGTAATAGCCCGATCGTACAGGAATAGTGAACGCACCTGGATCTTCTTTCTTTTGGACCAGAGATCTTGTAGCAATAGCACTACAATGTTGCATTCTACCATCATCCTCAAAAGTAACCGATCTTTTCTTTGTGACCAGATCTTTCATAAACTTGGCGTAACCGGGCATTTTTCTAAAGCTTCTACCAAAGGGACATTGATATAAAGTTGCTTCAACATTGTTATAAAACGCCGATATTTACCATCCTCGGTCTTTTTCAATAATATTGAGGAAATGGGGGGGTGGCCTAGGCATGGGAGTAACCTTTTTAGGCACTTCAGCATCTTTTACAGTGTTATCCTCTAATTCACCATCAACATCTACCACTTTATCAACATCTTTTGTCACCTTTTTCTCATTAAACGGCATAGGTGGGTCAATAGTTTTCTTGCCACCGCGAGTAGTAATTTCCATACAATTTCCATAATTTTTTGGATTTTGGAAAGTGTTGCTTGGGAGAGTGCCCGGTTGCCGTGTGTTCACAGTCGCAAATAATTGGGCCAATTGTAACTCAATCGATATTGCATGCGTATCGACTTTTTGTCCAATACCAGCTAAATAATTCCTCAACTCTTTATTGTGCTCATCACTAGAATCTAACCTCCTCATCATTTTATGCAACATATCCTCGGCTCGCGACATACTACCTCCACCATCCCTAGGAGTAACTTCACGATTTTGAGGAGGAACATACGGTCCATTCCTGTCGTTTCTATTACCATAGTTACCCCTATTGAAGTTGTTGTCGCGATTGTAGTTTCCATCTCGGACATAATGACTCTCGCGATTGTAGTTACCATAGTTCCGACCTTGGTTCCCTTGACCTTGCAGTCAACTCTCCTGATTAGAGCCTTGGGCACTTGGTCGAAAACCCCCCGTCTGTTCATTTACTTCTTAGGAATCCTCCTCATAATAGCTCTCATCGTTTTGTGGCGGTGGTTTCGACAAGAAGTTGACTGCATTTATCTTTTCTGCACCCCCAGTGACATGTTTTAGTACCAACCCAAGCTCAGTTCTCATCTGAGCCATTTCTTCACGAATCTCATCTGTGGCTTGGTTGTGAGTGGACTGAACTGTGAATGTGTTTCTCCCTGTATCAGACTTCCTAGTACTCCAAGCTTTATTATTCCGGGAAATTTTCTCTAATTTTTCGGCAATTTCAGAATAAGAACATTCCCCATAAGATCCACCTGCTATAGTGTCCAACACCGCTTTGTTATTATCATCCTGTCCCCGATAGAAGTATTCCTTCAGTGACTCATCATCTATACGGTGATTTGGAACACTTCTCAAGAATGAGGTGAATCTATCCCAAGAACTACTAACTGACTTCCAGGTAGTGCCACAGGTTATTCATTCTGTATTTGTGGTTTAGTTTCTTACAGACCGGATAGTAGCGTGCTAAGAAGACACCTCTTATTTGGTTCCAAGTGAAGATTGAGTTGTATGGGAGCTTAGTGAACCACATAGCAGCCTCTCTCGTCAGTGAGAGAGGAAACACTCTGAGACCTATTAAATCTAAATCCAAATCAGGCCTTCGTACACAACTTTTACACACAGCCCTTACCTTAGCTATATCGGCATATGGATCCTCAGAAGGTAACCCTGAAAACAAACCTCTGTTAGTGAGCATTTGCATCAGGCTACTAGTTACCACAAAGGTTTGGCTTGTGGGTAGAGGAGGCAAGACAAGTGGCCCATCCGAGTCTGCTATGTTATGATAGCCTCTGTAGTATGCCTGGGGCCATGGAACGGGATTTTGTCCCCTGTGTTGGTGTTCACCTAGAGCATCGTGCAACATCTGACCATGAACATCAACCGGAGCTGGAATGTTTTGGTTCGGATCATCATCATTTATTCCCAAGTTTCGATTTATATTGCGCAGCGTACGCTCTCGTGATCGTAGGGAAACAAGGGTTCTCTTCCTCTCCGTGTATTTGGCGTACAAGGAGGATAGTTTTGTAAAAAAATCAAAAAGAATAAAACAAAGTAAAATCAAGAAAATATCAACTAAACTATAGTAATAAGTTCAAGTTAATCTAAAAGCTATCATCCCCGGCAGCGGCGCAAAAATTTGATACGCTCAAACTTACTTCTCAAATAAGAAGTAAAGCGGTCATGTCAAGTAAAATAACCCAACTAGTGAGGTTGGGATCGTTCCCACGAGGAAAATAGTCTAGACTTAACTTCAACCTGTTATTACTATTGTTTGGTCAATGACTTCCTTGGAAAGTAAAAACAATAAAAGGGGGGTTTCTAATTCTAAGTGAATGAAAATAACTAACGCAATTGAAAGAGACACTTAACAGCTTTGAATGTTGGACTTTAATCAATTAATCAAAGTAGCTAGGGTTTACTTGTTCCCCACAGGTTCATAACTTTATAATTCTAACTATAACAATTCTTTCCTAGTATCTTGCATGCAAAGTGATATGTTATGTATTTCTAAATCCTTGGTTTGGCATCTTGAAAATCTCACTCCGCACCTTGGTCCGGCTACGTGTGTTGTTATCCTAACCCTTATCTTTACCTCATATTAAGCATCATATTCGATATTTGACTAAGTTATTACCTCGTACTAATCAATACTAGCCTATTAGATAGTATACACTAAATCTATGTTGATAATTCTTTTCCTATTATCTACCTCCTTGGTTTAATACATGCAAGACACCATTCTAGATTTTTTTTAGTTAGGTTGTATCTCATTATTTGCCTATGGTTCCCACAACCCTAGATATGGAGTTTAGTTACTCATAGTCATAACCACAATATTCAAATATATTAAATAAGAATTCATGTACTTACTTCAATGAGAATGAGTAAAATCCGAAAGTTTGCTTGATTAATCACCAAAAATCACTTGCAAGAATCTCAAAATAATCAATAATCTCACAAAAAGTCTAATCATAATAAAAATTCTAACAATCTAAGAGTCTAACAATACGGAGTCTAACCTCAAAAACGAGGTTTTTCGGACTATTTATAGAAAATAAAAACCTAATTAAACAAGGACTCTATTTGCTGGAAATCTGCCAAAACGCGGCAGGGTCGACGAACCTCGCGACGGATCGTCATGGTCACGACGGACCGTCATGGACTCCGTCGTCCCATACTTATGCGATTTCTTCTGCTTCTCTTCTTCATTACCCTCGACGGCAAGTATGACGGACCGTCATAGGCGCAACGGTCCGTCGAGGGTCTTCGTTCCAAAACACTTCAACTCTTGGAATATGGTTACTGGGATTACTTCTCTGAACTTCATGACGAACCTGCAGGATGGACCGTCATAGACACAACGGACCGTCACAAGCTTCATAACCCCACACTTGGTCAGACTTCCCCATCTTCCTTCAGCAGCTGCACTACGCTGCCACCTACGGACGGTCACAACCACGATGGACCGTCATAAGCTCCGTAGGTGGTCTCTTCTCCATTTTCTTCGTAAAATATCCGCATTCAGCTTTGGGCAGATTTCCTGCAAAATAAAAAGAAACTTACATAAAAATTAGCACAAAAAGGCTTTTGGACACAATAAACTTTAGGAAAAAGTATTAATAATACCGTGAAACCACGGTATGTCAATGTGACACTCCGATCTAAGAATATCATGTCAGAACCTGACACTCCGATCCAAAAATACCTTGTCGGAACGTGACACTCTGATTCAAGAATACCGTGTCGGAACGTGACACTCCGATCCAATAATTCTATTAATTTATCATTTAATATCACCACTTTTTCATTTGTTAATAATATTTCATTGAGCCTTCTTTATTCAAGGCATTACTTCGATTGAGATGGTTTAAGATTATACATTCCACGGTCTCGGGATTTCAGACCAATTACAAAACACACGACCAAGCCACACAATCACACAATCAATTACATAAAAAAACTTCAAAATATCATTCAATCCATATGAGTCACTATTATGATTTTACTATCAAATAGCATAAATCATAACCTACCTCCATCGAAGAACCGAAATCAACATGCTACTTCTCTAATACTTTTCCTTTCCTCAATGCCTCCGAACCTTTTCCATCTACCAAGTATATGTGCGTAATTTTGTAAGTAAACGAGTCTACAGACACCCCTATTACTATATGTCTACCCTAAACACAAAAATTTACCAAGCACAATCCTATGTTCAAGTTCTTAACATCTTAAGGTCAATTAATATGTCAAGTTTCCTATGTCTTAAATTCAAGCCTAGGGTTAAGTCTTAACCTCCAAATAACATAACCTTAATAGTATTTAATTACCATTATATACCTAATATTGAATTACCTTTTTCAATATATCAAAACTTAACCGTAATATAATAATCAAAGAAAACAATTAACGTCGAATTTCACTAATCCAAACAATGGCACTTCAAAAATCCACAAGGTCGAATTACTAATATATTTCTTTCTTAAGTTCAACAATGAATTAATAATATCATTGATGTAATAACGTCATAAGAATACTATCCTCTTTAGTCAGTGAGAAATTAATATTTGTCTCCCCCTACTTTCACATAGTAACACTATACATTCGCCTACAATTTCAATAATGAAAATATCCCTTCTCGCCTAACCATCAATATTATAATATTATTAGAATGTATAAAATCTGTTTGAATACAATTAAATAATAATAAAAAGTATTAATACTCATCAAGCTATCCATTTTTATCCATTTAACATTGAGATTTTGATGAAATTTTACCTCTAGTCTTTCAAGTTTGTCGTCTCGACGGCGACGAGAATTCAAAAATAAAAGTTGCAAGAAGTTTTCGTAGAACCAAACAATATTAACCCTACTGATTATATTATTAATTATAATGGTGTTAAAAGTGACCTATTATTAATTTTATTGTTAAATTCTTTAACCATCAATAAATTAATTAAAAATACCCCCACTAATTTCATAATTATAATTTCGAATAGTCCAAAACACCATTTAGAATTTATGTAAGAGTATTTTATCAAATCAAAAGCCCTAGTAGTGAAAACGACCAAATGGGTCGTTACATTATATATAATGTTTTTTCAAACATAAGTATTCATATAGTTTTATTTAACCTATTTTATCTCCAAAATAATATTTAGTTTATCTTAATTCCATGTATGTAATTTCCTTTTTAATTATGTATAATGTTTTTTAAAAAACAATATTCATATAATTTTATTAAACCTATTTTATCTCCAACATAATATCTATTTTATCTTTAAAAGTTGTTACTTAGATAAGAAAATAAAAATAGCACAATTCTAAATAGATTAAAAAAGAAGAAGAATATAGAGTTTGTTATAAAGTATTTGTATTATAGTGAATGTCTATCACGTGGAGTCCTTTTTAGGATATGATTAAAGAGTCCTCCTACTTGGGGACCAAGTCTATAAATAGAGTGCTCCTCTTCATTGTAAATTAATTCATCAAGAGAAATAACAGGTTTTCTCTTCTTTTCTCTCTAGTTTCTTCTTCTTATTCTATAGTTTTATAACACGTTATCAGTACGAGACTCTAATTTCTAAAAAGTGAAGGTTATATTCGAAGAATTAATAAAGGTATTATTTATTCTTTTGTTTTTAATTTTAATGGCCAATCTTACAAAACTAGAGTTCACTGGCCTTCAAAGTTCGGGCAGGAACTACCTCTCATGGGTGTTGGATGCTGAAATCAACCTTGATGCAATGGGTCTTGGAGACACCATAAAAGAAGAAAATAAGGCATCAAATCAAAACTGTACACGAGCAATGATATTCTTGCGTCATCATCTTGACGAGATTCTGAAAATCGAATATCTGACATTTAAGGATCCACTTGTTTTGTGGAAAAACGTAAAATAAAGATTTGACCACTTGAAGATGGTCATACATTTAAAGGCACGATATGATTGGATGCATCTAAGGCTACAAGACTTTAAGTATATACATGAGTACAATTCTGCCATGTTTAGAATCACTTCTCAATTGAAATTATGTGGAGAAACGGTTAGTGAGATTGATATAATGGAAAAGACGTTCTCCACTTTCCATGCTTCGAATGTTCTCTTGCAGCAACAATATCGAGAGAAAAGGGTTCATAAAGTATTCTGAACTAATTTCTCATCTTCTTGTTGCCGAGAAAAATAATGATTTATTTTTGAAAAATCATGAGAATCGACCTACTGGATCTGAACCACTTCCTGAAGTGAATGAGGCGTACGCCCACAATGCTAGGCGTGGAAAAGGTCGCGGTCCTCGTGGTCGTGGACGTGGTCATGGACGTGGACGTGGTCGTGGTCGTGATTATGGTCAAGAACGTAATTCTAATCTTGGCATTAATCATTCATCAAATAAAAAGGAAAAAAGAAAGGATGAGAAACGTGAAGCAACTAAGGAAGGTTGTTTTTTATGTAGTGGAAGAGGTCATTATGCACGTGATTGTCGTACTCCCAAACACTTGGTTGATCTTTATCAAGAATCACTAAAGAGGAAAGAGAAAAATCCTGAGGCTAATTTTAACTCTTAAAATCAAGTTGACATCACGCACTTGTATGTAGTAGATTTCTTCGCACATCCTGAAGGAAAATAGATCACATAATTGGTGATGGTTCTGTGAACATGGAAGAGTGATATTTTTTGTAGTATTTATTAATAAATTTTATGTAATGATAGTTGTTTGCATGAATATTAGTATTTTAAATTAGTTTAGTCGTTCATTAGCTTATTCCTTAATTCTTAATAAAATATATATATTTTTCATTGATTTATTTATATGATTCTAATAGGATAGAGTTAGTCAAATACTTAACTTTATCACGTGTTTGTATTATATTAGGTCTTTAACTTGATGTAATGTTAAAAACATGCAGTCTGTTATTAACTAGGACTAAATAATGATTTTATTTTATTTTCCTAACAACTCGTTTTTGACTTCGAGGAAACAATAAATTAAGGCTTAATTTCTAATATTTAATTATTAATTTATTCCTTTGAATATATTGTACCCTTTTGACAACACTAATATTTAATATATATTTATTTTGTGTATGTCATTTCATGTGAATATATGGTGTCACGACCCAAATCCGAGCCGCGACTGGCACCCACACTTACCCTCCTATGTGAGCAAACCAACCAATATAAACCCCAACATTTTAAACATAATGAACAAAATACAATGCGGAAGAGTTAAACTCATTAATGAAAACCAATTCAATAACTTCTAAAATTCAACAACTATTATTCCCCAAAAATCTAGAAGTCATCATCAAAAGAACATCTATGATCAAATTACTAAATTAAGAGTATTCTAAGAAGCTAAAACAAATAAAAAGCTAGTCCATGCCGGAACTTCAAGGCATCAAGACATGAAGAGGAATATCCAGTCCAAGCTAGAAGCATTAGCTCACCCTGAAATCCGGTGTAGTGAAGACTGGCTAGAATTGCGGTTGAGTTAAAGACGACGGCACGTTTGCTGCACTCCACATATAACAAAGAAAGAACATACAAGTAGGGGGTCAGTACAAACACGAGTACTGAGTAAGTATCATCGGCCAACTCAAAATAGAGAACAATATATATAAAGTAATATTATAAAATCAACTACAATACTCAACATGTAGCAACAACAAGTAATATCATCATTAATAAGTACCGCCAAGTTCACACATGAGGACTCAAGCCTCAATACCATACTCATTTGGGAATTAGGTTCATTAGATTGAGTATATTAGTATCTTTCAAGATTCATTATCTTTATTCCTCTCGTGTCGGTACGTGACACTCCGCTCCACTACTACTATGTGTCGGTACGTGACACTCTGATCCCCTAATTCTACGCGTCAGTTCGTGTCACCCGATCCCCTAATTCTATGTGTCAGAACTTGACACTCCGATCCCCTAATTCTACGTGTCGGTTCGTGACACCCGATCCCCTAATTCTACGTGTCGGTTCGTGACACCCGATCCCCTAATTCTACGTGTCGGTTCGTGACACCCGATCCCCTGAATCTATGTGTCAGAACGTGACACTCCGATCCCCTAATTCTACGTGTCGGTTTGTGACACCCGATCCACTAATCTCATTCTATCAATTCATTAATCCTTCTTTTATACCAAGGCATCATCAACCTCATCACTTTAGTTCATAAAGCCTTCTCATATACTAAGGCATCATCAATCTCATTAATTTAGATCATCAAGCCTTCTATTATACCAAGGCATCATTATTAACAAAGAGTTTAGGTTTTTTAAAGATTTATGATTCAATAGCTTCATCATGCTTATTTTATCACCATTATAAAATCACATTCATGCAAGCGTACAATTAAGCATATAGAAGATGAGATAATATTACCAACACATATCATTCGCTATTAAGAGTCTACTACGAATAGCATAAAAACCAGAACCTACCTCCACCGAAGATTCGTGATCAAGTAAGCAATTTCCCAAAGCTTTGTATTTTCCTTGTCGTTTCTCCTCTCTCGATCGTTTCTCTTTCCCTCTCTTTGTTCTTTCTATTTTTCTTATTCAAACTCTCTTTATTTTACCCTAATTAGAATATAATTATGTATAAAAGATGAGGAATTAACCGATTAATTAACTCAAGGTTATCTCTTTTAACCCACAAGAAATTGAGTTATTAATATTAACCCAAGAAATTTATAATTATAGGAGGAATAGTCAAAACGCCCCTTTAAAACATAAACAGAAATCCGACCCAGCCTGGGATTACGAAGCTTGTGATGGCCCGTCGTGACTGCGACGGTCCGTCCTGCTGCTCCATCACAGAGTTCAGAGACTCAATTCCATTAAAGGGTCTGTGACGGTCCGTCGTGACCATGACGGTCCGTCCTGCCATTCCGTTACGAAGTTCAGAGAGTCGATTTCAGTACCCAAATTTCAGAATTCTAAGTGTTCTGGAACGAGACCCCCTCGACGGTCCGTCGTGCCCATGACGGTCCGTCGTGGGTTCCGTCATCTCAGCCAGTTTTTCCTGAAATAAAATCTACTGCTCAAAACGACTAAACAGGTCGTTACAATAGATACCAATTTACCCATCGTTTGTCCTCGAATGATCACAAGAAAAGAAACAAGGGCGAAAAGGAGTACCTGATATGTAAACAGATGTGGGTATCTTTCTTGCATATCAGCCTCCTTCTCCCAAGTGGCTTCTTCAACCGGTCGATTCTTCCATTGAACCTTGATGGATGCAATCTCCGTCGACCTCAACTTGCGGACTTCTCTAGCTAAAATAGCAACAGGCTCCTCCTCATAAGAAAAATTTTCATCAAGCAAAGCCGAATCCCAACGGATAATGTAGTTTCCATCCCCATGATATCTTTTCAAAATAGACACATGAAATACCGGATGCACTCCGGACAATCCTGGAGGCAAGGCTAATTCATAAGCCACCTCCCCTACTCGTTTAAGTACTTCAAATGGTCCAATATACCTTGGTCTTAGCTTACCTCTTTTACCAAACCGTATCACCCCTTTCATGGGCGAAACCTTCAGTAAGACTTGCTTACCCTCCATGAACTCCAAGTCTCTAACCTTTCGATCTGCATATTCTTTTTGCCTACTTTGAGCCGCTAGAAGCTTTTCTTGAATGCATTTCATTTTATCTAACGATTCCCTCAGAAGGTCAGTACCCCAAGGTCTAACCTCAAATACATCAAACCAAACAATGGGAGACCTACATCTCCTCCCATACAGTGCCTCAAATAGGGCCATACCAATACTTGAGTGATAGCTATTATTGTAGGAGAACTCTGCCAAAGGTAAGAAGCTATCCCAATGGCCACCAAATTCTATCACACATGCACGAAGCATATCCTCCAACACTTGAATCGTTCGCTCAGACTGACCATCGGTCTGAGGATGGAACGCAGTACTAAGGTCCAACCTAGTACCCAACTCCGCATGAAATGTTTTCCAAAACTTAGAAGTAAACTGCGTACCTCTATCTGATATAATGGAGAGTGGGACTCCATGCAACCGAACAACTTTCGAGATGTAAAGTTTGGCTAACTTCTCTGCATTGTAAGTCACCCTGACCGGAATGAAGTGAGCAGACTTAGTTAACCTATCAACAATCACCCAAATGGATTCATACTTACCCATTGTCTTTGGAAGACCAACCACGAAATCCATTGCAATTCTTTCCCACTTCCATTCAGAAATGGGCATTCTCTGAAGGGTTCCTCCGGGCCTCTGATGTTCATACTTTACTTGTTTACAATTTGGACATTTGGCAACAAAATCCACAATGTCACGCTTCATTCTACTCCACCAAAAGTGTTGCTTTAGGTCACGATACATCTTGGTTGCACCCGGATGTATAGAATACCTTGAACTATGAGCCTCTGTAAGAACAGTGGTGATCAAATCATCGATGCGGGGAACACATACCCTTCCCTTTATCCTCAAAACACCTTCCTCATCGATTGTTGCTTCTTTAGCCTCTCCTCGCAACACTTTATCTCGGATCCGGATCAATTTCTCATCATTAAACTGCTTTCCCTTAATCTTGTCAAGGAAGGAAGATCTTTCCTCCACACAACCTAAAAATCCTCCCTTCTCATTTACTTCTAACCTCATAAGGTCATTAGCCAGAGTCTGAACCTCTCTAGCCAATGGACGTCTAGAAACTTGTGGTTGAGCTAGACTTCCCATACTTCCTGCCTTTCTACTTAAAGCATCTGCCACAACATTAGCTTTTCCCGGATGATGCAAGATAGTGATATCGTAGTCCTTCAGTAGTTCCATCCATCTCCTCTGTCTCAAATTCAAATCTTTCTGAGTAAAGACATACTGTAGGCTACGATGATCTGCATAGACTTCACACTTAACCCCATATAAATAATGCTTCCATTGCTTTAATGCAAATACTACCGCGGCCAACTCCAAATCATGGGTCGGGTAATTGCGTTCGTGCACCTTTAATTGCCTTGAAGCATAAGCAATTACATTCTTATTTGCATTAGCACTGCACCCAAACCCGAATAGGATGCATCACAATAGACAATGAAATTCTTACCTTCCACTGGCAAGGTGAGAATGGGTGCAGTAGTCAACACAGTTTTGAGATTCTGAAAGCTTTCTTCTCACTTATCCGACCAAACAAATGGGACATTCTGCTTAGTCAAGCTTGTCAGTTGGGAAGCAATAGAAGAGAACCCCTTAATAAATCGGCGGTAGTAGGTAGCTAAACCAACAAAACTCCTCACCTCCGTAACATTAGTGGGTCTTGCCCAACTCTTCACTGCTTCGATCTAAGATGTATCCACCATCACCCCATCTTTAGAAACCACGTGCCCTAAGAAGAACACTGAATCTAGCCAAAACTCACACTTGGAGAATGTAGCGTAAAGCTTTTTCTCCCTCAACATTTCCAATACCATTCTCAAGTGCTCCTCATGTTCTTTCTTGCTCTTTTAGTATACCAATATATCATCAATGAATACAATGACAAAGAGATGCAGATATGGCTTAAAAATCCCATTCATCAAGCTCATGAAAGCAGCAGGGGCATTCGTAAGCCCAAGAGACATTACTAAGAACTCATAATGCCCATACCTGGTCCGAAAAGCAGTCTTGGGCACATCCGTTGCCCGTATTTTCAATTGATGATAACCAGATCTCAAGTCGATTTTTGAGAAGGTACAAGCATCTTGTAACTGATCGAACAAATCATCAATGCGAGGAAGAGGATACTTGTTCTTAATAGTTACCTTATTCAGTTGTCTATAGTCTATGCACATTTGAAAACTTCCATCCTTCTTCTTCACAAACAAAACGGAGCACCCCAAGGGGATGCACATGGTCTAATGAAGCCTTTACTTAACAACTCTTGAAGTTGGGCCTTTAACTCTCTTAACTCCGCGGGAGACATTCTATAAGGGGGTATAGAAATGGGGCGAGTACCCGGTTCCAGATCAATGCAAAAATCGATATCTCTATCCGATGGCATACCAGGAAGGTCTGCAGGGAACACATCCAGAAACTCACGGACAACCGAAACCGACTCAATTGAAGGTACTGGGTAGTGTCATCCCTGAGGTGTGCCAAGAACTCTAAACACCCTTTACTAATCATTTTCTTAGCACGAAGAAAGGAGATGATACGAACTGGAGTGGAAGTGTAGTCACCCTCCCACACTAACGGATCTGTCCCAGGCTTGGCTAACGTCACAGTTTTAGCATTACAATCTAAGATTGCAAAATTTGGAGAAAGACAAGTCATACCCAAAATTACATCGAAGTCAACCATTTCTAGGATAACCAAGTCTACATAAGTATTGCTCCCCACAAAAGTTACCAGACATCTTGCCTTGCTCTAGGCTCAAGAACTCATCTCTTTTCCTATCCCTCAAAGTCCGGGGGATATACTTCTTCATAAATAAGCTAGAGAATGATGCCCAAGTCATGGGTGGTGCCTCTGCTGGTTGACACTCAACATATGACCGCCACCACATTTTGACGTTCCCTTGAATATGATAGGTCACAAACTCAACACCAAATCGTTCTACTATTTCCCATTTTATGTAGTAACTCATGACAGTCAACCAGAAAATCGTAGGCATCCTCAGATTCAACACCCTTGAAGACTGGAGGTTTCAATTTCAAGAACTTACTGAAAAGTTCATGTTGATCATTTGTCATTTTAGGCCCTGTTGTCAGACGAGGAAACGTGCCTATTTCCAATGAGGCGTCCATGCTGGGGGCCACAGTAGCTGCATGTTGTACCTCCGGAACCTGAGGTACTGGTGCAGAAAACACTGGAGGTGTCTGGACTTGATCAGAAAACCCGCTAAGATAAGCAAGAATCTGATTAATCATCTCTGGGGTATGTTGGGGTGGCAATTCCTCATTCTGCACTTGCTCATCTTCCCTTTCCTCACCCTCTCTTATCACTTCCTCAGTCGGTGGAGGAGTCACCGCCCTAGTACCAGATGGGTTAGGTGCTTGTCCTCTTCCTCTAGAGGACGTCCTCCCGCGACCTCTACCACGACCTCTTGCCACTACTCCTCTCCGAGCTACAGCCCAGTGGCTTGCTCAGACACATCTTGTCTTGCCGGTGTTGGTGTTGGTGCAGTTGTTGCTCTAGTTCTAACCATCCGCGAAATAGAGTGAAGATGGTCAGATACCAATTTGTATCACCTAGATACCAATTGGATCCAAGTAATAGCACGAAAGAAAGAATGAAAGAATGGAATTTTCCTAAAGTCTTATAGCCTCTCAAAGAAAACTAAAGGCGTCCCCCTACCGTTCTTTAAGACTCTACTAGACTCGTTCTTGTGTGATGAGACCAACGAACCTAATGCTCTTATACCAAGTTTATCACGACCCAAATCCGAGCCGCGACTTGCACCCACACTTACCCTCCTATGTGAGCGAACCAACAAATCTAAACCCCAATATTTTAAACATAATGAACAAAATACAATGCGGAAGACATAAACTTATTAATGAAAACCAATTCAATAACTTCTAATCAACATCTATTATTCCCCAAAAATCTGGAAGTCATCATCACAAGAACATCTATGATCAAATTACTAAACTAAGAATATTCTAAGAAGCTAAAACAAATAAAAAGCTAGTCCAAGCTAGAAGCATTAGCTCACCCTGAAATCCGGTGTAATGAAGACTGGCTAGAATTGCGGTTGAGTTGAAGACGACGGCATGTTTGCTGCACTCCACATATAACAAAGAAAGAACATACAAGTAGGGGGTCAGTACAAACACGAGTACTGAGTAAGTATCATCGGCCAACTCAAAATAGAAAACAATATATATCAAGTAATATTATAAAATCAACTACAATACTCAACATGTAGCAACAACAAGTACTATCATCATTTATAAGTACCGCCAAGTTCACACATAAGGACTCAAGCCTCAATACCATACTCATTTGGGAATAAGGTTCATTAGATTGAGTATATTAGTATCTTTCAAGATTCATTATCTTTATTCCTCTCGTGTCGGTACGTGAAACTCCGCTCCCCTACTACTATGTGTCGGTACGTGACACTCCGATCCCCTAATTCTACGTGTCGGTTCGTGACACCCGATCCCCTAATTCTATGTGTCGGAACGTGACACTTCGATCTCCTAATTCTACGTGTCGGTTCGTGACACCCGATCCCCTAATTCTACGTGTCGGTTCGTGACACCCGATCCCCTAATTCTACATGTCGGTTCGTGACACCCGATCCCCTGAATCAATGTGTCGGAACGTGACACTCCGTTCCCCTAATCCTACGTGTCGGTTCGTGACACCCGATCCACTAATCTCATTCTATCAATTCATCAATCCTTCTTTTATACAAAGGCATCATCAACCTCATCACTTTAGTTCATCAAGCCTTCTCTTATACTAAGGCATCATCAATCTCATTACTTTAGTTAATCAAGCCTTCTCTTATACCAAGGAATCATTTTTAACAAAGAGTTTAGGGTTTTAAAGATTTATGATTCAATAGCTTCATCATGCTTATTTTATCACCATTATAAAATCACATTCATGTAAGCGTACAATTAAGCATATAGAAGATGAGATAATATTACCAACACATATCATTCGCTATTAAGAGTCTACTACGAATAGCGTAAAAACCATAACCTACCTCCACCGAAGATTCGTGATCAAGCAAGCAATTTCCCAAAGCTTTGTGTTTTCCTCTTCGTTTCTCCTCTCTCGATCGTTTCTCTTTCCCTCTCTTTGTTCTTTCTATTTTTCTTATTCAAACCCTCTTTCTTTTACCCTAATTAGCATATAATTAAGTATAAAAGATGAGGAATTAACCCACTAATTAACTCAAGGTTATCTATTTTAACCCCCAAGAAATTGAGTTATTAATATTAACCCACGAAATTTATAATTATAGCAGGAATAGTCCAAAACGCCCCTTTAAAACTTAAACTGAAATCCGACCCAGCCTGGGATTACGCATCTTGTGACGGCCCGTCGTGACTGCGACGGTCCGTCCTGCTGCTCCGTCACAGAGTTCAGAGACTCAATTCCATTAAAGGGTCTGTGACGGCCCGTCGTGACCACGACGGTCCGTCCTGCCATTCCGTTACGAAGTTCAGAGAGTCGATTTCAGTACCCAAATTTCAGAATTCTAAGTGTTCTAGAACGAGACCCCCTCAATGGTCCGTCGTGCCCATGACGGTCCGTCGTGGGTTACGTCGTCTCACCCAGTTTTTCCATAAATAAAATTTGCTGCTCAAAACGACTAAAGAGGTCGTTACATATGGATAATTCTAAGAAAATATTATCGAAATATGAAGATATTTGTTTGATTGATTCTGGTACAACACATACGATATTCAAAATAAAGAAATATTTTTCTCATTTAAGTATGGGTAAAATAAATGTTACTACAATTTTTGGTAGTACTAATATGATTGAGGGTTTCGGAATAGCCATTGTAATTTTGCCCAAAGGAACTAAACTCATCATTGATAACGCTATGTCTTCTCCAAAATCTAAGCGAAACTTGTTGAGTTTTAAAGATATTCGTGAAAATGGTTATCATATCCAATCAATGGATGAAATAAATCTTGAATATCTTGGTATCACCAAGAATGTCTCTGGGCAGACATGTGTTATAGAAAAGTTCTCTGCCTTATCTTCTAGCTTGTATTGGACAAAAATGAGTGCAATTGAGGCACATTTTATAGTAAATAAGAAGTTTACTGATTCCAATACATTTGTACTTTGGCATGATCGTCTAGGACATCCTGGGTCAATAATGATGAGACGAATTATAGAAAATTCGATTGGACATCCACTAAAAGACCAAAACGTTCTTTTAAATGGTGAATTTTCTTGTACTGCTTGTTATCAAGGCAAGTTAATTGTGAGACCATCACCAATGAAAGTTAAGATTGAGTCCCCTGCGTTCTTGGAACGTATACATAGGGATATTTGTGGACCTATTCACCCACCTAGTGGGTCATTTAGATATTTTATGGTTCTAATAGATGCTTCTTCTAGATGGTCTCATGTGTGCCTATTGTCATCTCGTAACTTGGCATTTGCAAAATTATTGGCACAAATAATAAGGTTAAGGGCACACTTTCGTGATAATCATATTAAGTCCATTCGTTTTGATAATGTTGTAGAGTTTTCATCCCAATCATTTAATGATTATTGTTTAGCAATTGGGATAAGAGTTGAACACTCTGTTGCTCATGTTCATACTCAGAATGGTCTCGCAGAGTCATTAATTAAACGTTTGCAATTAATAGCAAGACTATTGCTTATGAAAACTAGGTTGCCCACTTCTGTGTGGGGACATGCAATTTGTCATGCTGCAACACTTATTCATCTCTGTAACGACCTGTTTAGTCGTTTTGAGCAGTAGAGTTTATTTCTGGTAATAACTATCTGGGGCGATGGATCCGACGATGGACAGTCATAGGCACGATGGACCGTCGAGAGGGTATCGTTCCAAAAAACTTAGGTTTTGAAAATTTGGGTACTGAGATCGACTCTCTGAACTTGAAGACGGAATGGCAGGATGGACCGTCGTTGGCACGACGGACCGTCACAAATCTTTCCACAAAATTAACTCTCTGAATTTTGTGACGGACCTGCAGTACGGACCGTCACAATCATGACAGACCATCACAGGCTGCCTAACCCTGACTGGGTCGGATTTATGTTAAAAGTTTTTAAGGGGTGTTTTGGACTATTCAGGCTTATAATTATAAAGTTAGTGGGTTAATGTTAATAATTAAATTACTTGGGGGTTAATGGAGATAACCTTGAAACAAATAGTGGGTTATTTTTATCATCTTTTAAACTTAATTATATGACAATTAGGGTAAAAGAAAAAGGGTTTGAATAAGAATAATAGAAAGAACATAGAGAAGAGAGAGAACGAACAAGAGAGAAAGAACGAAGAGGAAAGCAAAAAGCATTGGGGAAGTAGATTGCTTGATCACGATTCTTCGGTGGAGGTAAGTTATGATTTATGCTATTTCATAGTAAACTCTTAATAGCGAATGATATGTATTGGGTAGTATTGTAAAGTCTTCTATATGCTTAATTGTGTGCTTGCATGATGTGAATATGTAATTGTAATGAATTGGAAAGATGAGGCTATGAATCTTAAACATTAAATCCACTTTGTTATTGATGATGTCTTGGCATAAAAGAAGGCTTGATGAACTAAAAGAATGTGGTTAATGAATCGGAGTGTCACGTTCCGACACCAGGATAGTAGGGGATCAGAGTGTCACGTTCCGACACCAGGATAGTATGGGATCGGAGTGTCACGTTCCGACACCAGGATAGTGGGGATCGGAGTGCCACGTTCCGACACCAGGATAGTAGGGGATCGGAGTGTCACGTTCCGACACCAGGATAGTAGGGGATCAGAGTGTCACGTTCCCACACCAGGATAACAAAGACAATGAATATTGAGGGGATCAGAGTGTCACGTTCCGACACCAGGATAGTAAAGAGAATGAATCTTGAATTATGTTAATATACTCAATTTAAAGAAATTTGTTTCCCAAATGAGTATGGTATGGAGGCTTGAGTCCTCATAGATGTACTTGGTGTTGTGGCCAATGGTTATGATACTTTGTGTTGTCACCTGTTGAGAATATTAGTTGATTTTATGTTATTATCTAATATATATTGCTTTCTATTTTGAGTTGGCCGATGATACCTACTCAGTACTTGTGCCTTGTACTGACCCCTACTTGTATTTGTTTTTCTTGTTATTTGTGGAGTGCAGCAAACATACCATCGACTTCGACTCAACCACAACTCTAACCAGGCTTCAGCATAATCAGATTTCAGGGTGAGCTATTATTCCTAGCTCGGACTGGATTCTTTCCTTCGCATCTTGATGTCTTGAAGTTCGGACATGGACCATCTCTTTTATTATTTTAGGTTTTTAGATACTCTTAGATTTAGTAATTTGAGGATAGATGCTCTTGTGGTGATGACTTCCAGATTTTGGGAATAATAAGTATTTGAGTTTTTAGAAGTTATTAATCTATTTTCATTAATGAGTTTTAAGTCTTCCACATTACATTCTGTTTATTATGGTTGAAATGTTGCGGTTTAGATTGGTTGGTTCGCTCACATAGTAGGATAGGTGTGGGTGCCACTCGCGGCTCCTTTTGGATCGTGACAAACTTGGTATCAAAGCATTAGGTTCATTGGTCTCATCACACAAGAACGAGTCTAGTAGTGTCTTGAGGAACGGTAGGGGGATGCCTTTACTTTTCTTTGAGAGGCTATAGGACTTTAGGAAAATTCCATTCTTTCTTTCTTTCGTGCTATTACTTGGGTCCAATTGGTATCTAGGTGATACAAATTGGTATCTGACCATCTTCACTCTATTTCGCAGATGGTTAGAACTAGAGCAACAACTGCGCCAACACCAACAACGGCAAGACAAGATGCGTCTGAGCCAGCCACTAGGGCTGTAGCTCGAAGAGGAGCAGTGGCAAGAGGCCGTGGTAGAGGTCACGGGAGGACGTCCTCTAGAGGAAGAGGACAAGCACCTGGCCCATCTAGTACTAGGGCGGTGACTCCTCCACCGACTGAGGAAGTAGTAAGAGAGGGTGAGGAAGGGGAGAATGATCAAGTTCAGAACGAAGAATTACCACCCCAACATACCCCAGAGATGATTAACAAGGTTTTTGCTTATCTTAGCGGGTTATCTGATCAGGGCCAGACACCTCCAGTGTTTTCTGCACCAACACCTCAGGTTCCGGGAGTACAACATGCAGCTGTTGTGGCTTCCTGCATGGATGCCTCATTGGAAATAGGCACGTTTCCTCGATTGACTACATGGCCTATAATGACGACTGATCAGCACGAACTTTTTAGTAAGTTATTTAAATTGAAACCTCCAGTCTTCAAGGGTGCTGAATCTGAGGATGCCTATGATTTTCTGGTTGATTGTCATGAGTTGCTACATAAGATGGGCATAGTGGAACGATTCGGTGTTGACTTTGTAACCTATCAGTTTCAGGGAAATGCCAAAATGTGGTGGCAATCGTATGTTAAGTGTCAACCAGCAGAGGCACCACCTATGACTTGGGAATCATTCTCTATCTTGTTTATGGAGAAGTATATACCCCGGACTTTGAGGGATAGGAGGAGAGATGAGTTCCTGAGCCTAGAGCAAGGCAGGATGACGGTTACTATGTATGAGGCTATGTTTCGTGCATTATCTAGGTATGCCACCCAGCTTTGCTTCAGTCCCCAAGAGCGGATTTGCCATTTTGTGAAGGGATTGAGGTCAGATTTGCAGATTCCAGCCTTACAGGTATCTACGCAGCAAAATCCTTTCAGGAAGTGGTAGACTTTGTGATAGATGTGGAGGGAGTGAAGCCAGATGACTTCACCATGGCATCAACAACTAATAAGTTTCGTAAGAGAGGCGAGTTTAGTGGTTCTTACTCCAGAGGGCAGAGTTCAGGAAGTTATCCAGCCCGACCTATTCAGTCTTCACTACAGACTGTAGTTGGGGGTCCATCGCAGACCGGACAACATTTCTCTAAGTTTGGAGGTTATCCCCAGACTCTGTCATTATCACGGAGACCTATGCTTGAACCCAGAGAGTGTTATGGATGTGGGGAGATTGGACATATTAAGAGATATTGTCCAAAACAGAGTTACAGACCCCCAATAGTCAGAGGTAGAGGTGGTCATGGAAGTGGCCGCCATTCTAGAGGACGTGGTGGTCAAGGTAATGGTGGTCACAAAACCAACCGGGGTGGCGGGCAAGCCGGAGCGACTGTGGTACAACATGGTTGGGGTAATGGACAGACAGGTGATACGACCCATTGTTATGCTTTCCCCGGGAGGTTTGAAGCGGAGACATCTGAAGTTGTTATCACAGGTAATCTATTGGCTTGTGATTGCATGACTTCTGTATTATTTGATCCTGCCTCCACATTTTCATATGTATCTTCCTCATTTGCTACTAGTCTTAATTTACATTGTGAATTGCTTGACATGCCTATTCGTGTTTCTACTCCGGTGGGTGAGTCTGTGATAGTCGAAAAGGTGTATAAGTCTTGTCTTGTGACTTTTGTGGGGAGCAACACTCATGTAGACTTGGTTATCATAGAAATGGTTGATTTTGATGTTATTCTGGGTATGACTTGGCTTTCTCCAAATTTTGCAATCTTAGATTGTAATGCTAAAACTGTAACGTTGGCCAAGCCTGGGACAGATCCGTTAGTGTGGGAGGGTGACTACGCTTCCACTCCAGTTCGTATCATCTCCTTTCTTTGTGCTAAGAGAATAGTTAGTAAAGGATATTTAGCTTTCTTTGCACACCTCAGGGATGATACTACCCAAGTACCTTTAGTTGAGGAGGTTTCGATAGTCCATGAGTTTCTGAATGTGTTTCCTGCAGACCTTCCTGGTATGCCACCGGATAGAGATATTGACTTTTGCGTTGATCTGGAATCGGGTACTCATCCCATCTCCATACCCCCTTATAGAATGGCTCCCGCTGAGTTAAGGGATTTAAAGGCCCAACTTCAAGAGTTATTAGGTAAAGGCTTTATTAGACCAAGCGCTTCCCCTTCGGGTGCTCCTGTTTTGTTTGTGAAGAAGAAGGATGGGAGTTTTCGGATGTGCATAGACTACAGACAATTGAATAAGGTAATTGTTAAAAACAAGTATCCTCTTCCTCGCATCGATGATTTGTTCGATCAGTTACAAGGTGCTTGTACCTTGTCAAAAATCGATTTGAGATCTGGTTATCATCAATTGAAAATACGGGCAACGGATGTGCCCAAGACTGCTTTTCGGACCAGGTATGGGCATTATGAGTTCTTAGTAATGTCTTTTGGGCATACGAATGACCCTGCTTCTTTCATGAGCTTGATGAACGGGATTTTTAAGCCATATCTGGATCTCTTTGTCATTGTATTCATTGATGATATACTGGTATACTCAAAGAGCAAGAAAGAACATGAGGAGCATTTGAGAATTGTATCGGAAATGTTGAGGGAGAAAAAACTTTATGCCAAATTCTCCAAGTGTGAGTTTTGGCTAGATTCAGTGTCCTTCTTGGGGCATGTGGTTTCTAAGGATGGAGTGATGGTTGATCCTTCTAAGATCGAAGCAGTGAAGAGTTGGGTAAGACCTACTAATGTTACAGAGGTAAGGAGCTTTGTTGGTTTAGCTAGCTACTACCGTCGATTTGTCAAGGGATTCTCTTCTGTTGCTTCCCAATTGACAAATTTAACTAAGCAGTTTGTTCCATTTGTATGGTCGGACGAGTGTGAAGAAAGCTTTCAGAAACTCAAGACCTTGTTGACTACTGCATCAATTCTTACCCTGCCAGTGGAAGGTAAGAATTTAGTTGTTTATTGTGAAGCATCCTATTCTGGTTTGGGTGCAGTGCAAATGCAAGAGAAGAATGTAATTGCTTATGCCTCGAGGCAATTAAAGGTGCATGAACGTAATTATCCAACCCATGATTTGGAGTTGGCTGCGGTAGTGTTTGCATTAAAGCAATGGAGACACTATCTATATGGGATTTAGTGTGAAGTCTATACGGATCATCGTAGCCTACAGTATGTCTTTACTCAGAAAGATTAGAATTTGAGGCAGAGGAGATGGATGGAACTACTGAAGGACTACGATATCACTATTTTGTATCACCTAGGAAAAGCTAACCTTGTGGAGAATGCGTTAAGTAGAAAAGCAGGGAGCATGGGAGCCTAGCTCACTTACAGGTTTCCAGACGCCCATTGGCTAGAGAGGTTAAGTCTCTGGCTAATGACTTTATAAGGCTAGAAGTAAATGAGAAGGGAGGATTTTTGGCATGTGCGGAGGCAAGATCTTCCTTTCTTGACAGGATTAAAGGAAAGCAGTTTACCGATGAGAAACTGATCTGGATCCGAGATAAGGTGTTGCGAGGAGAGGCTAAAGAAGCAAAAACCGATGAGGAAGGTGTTTTGAGAATTAAGGGAAGGGTATGTGTACCCCGCGTCGATGATTTGATTCACACTATTCTTACAGAGGCTCATAGTTCAAGGTATTCTATACATCCTGGCGCAACCAAGATGTATCGTGACCTAAAGCAACATTTTTGGTGGATTAGGATGAAGCGTGACATTGTTGGTTTTGTTGCTCAATGCCCAAATTGTCAGCAGGTAAAGTATGAACATCAGAGGCCTGGAGGGACACTTCAGAGAATGCCCATTCCTGAATGGAAGTGGGAGAGAATTGCAATGGACTTCGTGGTTGGTCTTCCCAAGACAATGGGTAAGTATGACTCCATTTGGGTAATTGTTGATAGGTTAACTAAGTCTCCTCACTTCATTCCGGTCAAGGTGACTAACAATGCAGAGAAGTTAGCCAAACTTTACATCTCGGAGGTTGTTCGATTGCATGGAGTTCCACTTTCCATCATATCAGATAGAGGTACGCAGTTTACTTATAAGTTTTGGAGAACATTGCATGCTGAATTAGGTACTAGGTTGGATCTTACTACCTCATTTCACCCTCAGACCGATGGTCAGTCTGAGCGAATCAAGTGTTGGAGGATATGCTTCGTGCATGTGTGATAGAATTTGGTGGCCATTGGGATAACTTCTTACCCTTAGCAGAGTTCTCCTACAATAATAGCTATCACTCAAGTATTGATATGGCCCCATTTGAGGCACTGTATGGGAGAAGATGTAGGTCTCCCATTGGGTGGTTTGATGCATTTGAGGTTAGAACTTGGGGTACTGACCTTCTGAGGGAATCGTTAGATAAAGTGAAATGCATTCAAGAAAAGCTTTTAGCGGCTCAAAGTAGGCAGAAAGAATATGCAGATCGAAAGGTTAGAGACTTGGAGTATATGGAGGGTGAGCAAGTCTTGCTGAAGGTTTCGCCCATGAAAGGGGTGATGTGGTTTGGTAAGCGAGGTAAGCTTAGTCCGAGGTATATTGGTCCATTTGAAGTTCTGAAGCGTGTGGGGAGGTAGATTATGAATTAGCCTTGCCCCTAGGACTGTCAGGAGTGCACCCGGTATTTCATATGTCTATGTTGAAAAGATACCATGGGGATAGAAACTACATCATTCGTTGGGATTCAGTCCTTCTTGATGAGCAAGAAAGATACCCACACCTGTTTATAGATTCAGGTACTCCTTTTCGCCCTTGTTTTTTTTCTTGGGATCATTCGAGGACGAACGATGGGTAAATTGGTATCTATTGTAACGACCTGTTTAGTCGTTTTGAGCAGTAGATTTTATTTCTGGTAATAACTGTCTGGGGCGATGGATCCCACGACGGACCGTCATGGGAACGACGGTCCGTCGAGAGGGTCTCGTTCCAAAACACTTAGATTCTGAAAATTTGGGTACTGAGATCGACTCTCTGAACTTCAAGACGGAATGGCAGGACGGACCGTCGTTGGAAAGACGGACCGTCACAAATCTTTCCACAGAATTAACTCTCTGAACATTGTGACGGACCTGCAGTACGGATCGTCACAGTCATGACAGACCGTCACATGCTGCGTAACCCTGACTGGGTCAGATTTCTGTTAAAAGTTTTTAAGGGGCGTTTTTGACTCTTCATGCTAATAATTATAAAGTTTGTGGGTTAATGTTAATAATTCAATTACTTGGGGGTTAAAGGAGATAACCTTGAAATAAATAGTGGGTTATTTTTATCATCTTTTATACTTAATTATATGACAATTAGGGTAAAAGAAAAAGGGTTTGAATAAGAAAAATAGAAAGAACAGAGAGAAGAGAGAGAACGAACGAGAGAGAAAGAACGAAGAGGAAAGCAAAAAGCATTGGGGAAGTAAATTGCTTGATCAGGATTCTTCGGTGGAGGTAGGTTATGGTTTATGCTATTTCATAGTAAACTCTTAATAGCGAATGATATATATTGGGTAGTATTGTAAAGTCTTCTATATGCTTAATTGTGTGCTTGCATGATGTGATTATGTAATTGAAATGGATTGGAAAGATTAGGTTGTGAATCTTAAACCTTAAATCCACTTTGTTATTGATGATGTCTTCGCATAAAAGAAGGCTTGATGAACTAAAAGAATGAGGTTAATAGATCAGAGTGTCACGTTATGACACCAGGATAGTAGGGGATCAGAGTGTCACGTTCCGACACCAGGATAGTAGGGGATCGGAGTGTCACGTTCCGACACCAGGATAGTAGGGGATCGGAGTGTAACTTTCCCACACCTGGATAGTAGGGGATCGGAGTTTCACGTTCCAACACAAGGATAGTAGGGGATCAGAGTGTCGCGTTCCGACACCAGGATAGTAGGGGATCAGAGTTTCACGTTCCGACACAAGGATAACAAAGAGAATGAATATTGAGGGGATCGGAGTGTCACGTTCTGACACCATGATAGTAAAGAGAATGAATCTTGAATTATGTTAATATACTCAATTTAAAGAACCTGTTTCCCAAATGAGTATGGTGTGGAGGCTTGAGTCCTCATAGATGTGCTTGGTGTTGTGGCCAATTGTTATGGTACTTTGTGTTGTCACCTATTGAGAATATTAGTTGATTTTATGTTATTATCTAATATTTATTGCTTTCTATTTTGAGTTGGCCGATGATACCTACTCAGTACTTGTGCCTTGTACTGACCCCTACATGTATTTATTTTTCTTGTCATTTGTTTAGTGTAGCAAACGTACCATCGACTTTGACTCAACCGCAACTCTAACCAGGCTTCAGCATAATCTGATTTCAGGGTGAGCTATTATTCCTAGCTCGGACTGGATTCTTTCCTTCGCATCTTGATGTCTTGAAGTTCGGACATGGACCATCTCTTTTATTATTTTAGCTTCTTAGATATTCTTAGATTAAGTAATTTGAGGATAGATGTTCTTGTGGCGATGACTTCCAGATTTTGGGAATAATAAGTATTTGAGTTTTTAGAAGTTATTAATTTATTTTCATTAATGAGTTTTAAGTCTTCCGCATTATATTCTGTTTATTATGGTTGAAATGTTGGGGTTTAGATTGGTTGGTTCACTCACATAGTAGGATAAGTGTGGGTGCCACTCGTGGCTCGTTTTGGGTCGTGACAGTCTAAGACCGACAAGTTATCATAAGGGTTCTCCATTGCAATTGGTTATGGGTCAAGAACCTAATATATCCCATCTAAGAATTTTTGGAAGTGATGTATATGTTCCTCTGGCACCATCAAACAGCACTAAGATGGGCTCTCAAAGAAGGTTAGGAATATATGTTGGGTTTGAGTCACCCTCCATTATTCGCTATCTTGAACCATTGACTGGAGACATGTTTACTGCTAGATTTGCAGATTGTCGGTTTGATGAGACAGTTTTCCCAAAATTAGGGGGAGAGAATAGTGAAATAAAATGATAAATTTTGTGGAAAAATTTATCATTGTCTCATCTTGATCCATATTCTTCTACTTGCGAACAAGAAGTACAAAAGATTATTCATCTGCAGAAAATTGCAAATCAAATGCCAGACGCATTTACAGATTTGAAAAGGATTACTAAATAACATATTCCTGCAGAGAATGTCCCAATTCGAATTGATGTCCCTAAAGGACCATCCACTATTGCCATAGCTAATGAGTCAAAAACACACCTAAAGCGTGGTAGACCATTGGGGTCTAAGGATCAAAATCCTAGAAAAAGAAAGATTAAATGTCAAGATGACACTATGAAAGAATCTCATATGGAAGTTCAAAATTTGAATAAGTCTGATATTGATGAAAGAATCAATGAACTTGAAACTCAAAGAAATAATGAACTATCCATAAATTTAAGAGATGTTGAAACTAATATGAATCGATAAGAAATAGTGGTTGATTATGTTTTTGCATATAATGTTGCAACAAATATCATGCAAGATAATGAGGATCATGAACCTCAATCTGTAATAGAATGTCGACAACGAAATGATTGGCCAAAATGGCAAGAAGCAATTCAATCAGAGTTGAATTCACTTGCCAAGCGTGAAGTTTTTGGACCTATAGTTCAAACCTCTAATGGTATTAAACCTGTTGGTTACAAATGGATTTTTGTGCGAAAAAGAAATGAGAAAAATGAGGTACAAAGGTATAAACCACGCCTTGTGGCACAAGGATTTTCTCAAAGGCCTGACGTTGACTATGAAGAGACATACTCACCCGTTATGGATGAAATAACATTGCGTTATCTCATTAGTTTCACAGTCCATGAGAAACTTGAAATGCATTTGATGGATGTGGTTACAGCCTACCTTTATGGATCACTTGATAATGAGATATACATGAAAATTCCTGAAGGATTTGCGATGCCTAAATCATGTAATTTAAAATCTCGAGAAATGTATTCAATTAAATTGCAAAGATCATTATATGGTTTGAAGCAATCGGGGCGCATGTGGTATAACCGTCTTAGTGAGTATTAAATAAAAAGGTTATACAAATGATGCAATTTGTCCATGTGTCTTTATGAAGAAAACAATATCGGAATTTGTTGTACTTACTATTTATGTTGATGACATAAATCTTATTGGAACTCCAATAGAGCTTCAAAAGGCAATTGATTATTTAAAGAATGAATTTGAGATGAAAGATCTTGGAAGAACAAAATTATGTCAATCTGCCTACACAGATTAAGTGTTAAAAAGATTCTGTATGGATGAAGCGCATCCATTAAGTACTCTGATGGTTGTTCGTTCACTTGATGTGAATAAGGATCCATTCCGACCTCAAGAAAAGGATGAAGAAATTCTTGGTCCTGAAGTACCATATCTTAGTGCAATTGGTGCACTAATGTATCTTGCTAATACTACAAGTCCTGGTATAGCTTTTGCTGTTAACTTGTTAGAAAGGTGTAGTTCTTCTCCTACTAGGAGACATTGGAATGGGATCAAACACATTTTGCGATATCTTAAAGGGACAACTGATATGGGCTTATTTTATTCTGTTAATTGTAGCCCAAATCTTGTTGGTTATGCTGATGCAGGATATTTATCTGATCCACACAAAGCTCGATCCCAAACAGACTATGTGTTTATATATGGGGGGACTACCATATCTTGGAGATCTACAAAGCAGTCCATCGTAGCCACTTCATCTAATCATGCTGAAATAATAGTTATTCATGAAGCAAGTAGAGAATGTGTGTGGTTAAGGTCTATGATACATCTCATTCGAGAGAAATGTGGTTTGAAATGTGATAAAGTACCCACCACTTTATATGAAGATAATGAAGCATGCATAGCACAACTTAAGGGAGGATTCATAAAAGGAGATAGAACAAAGCACATTTCACCGAAGCTTTTCTATACACATGAACTTCAAAAGAATGGTGATATAAATGTGTAACAGATTCGTTCAAGTGACAATGTGGATGATCTATTTACCAAGTCTCTACCAACTGTAACTTTCAAGAAGATGGTGCACAAGCTTGGAATGCGAAGATTCAAGTCTCTGGATTGATGTTCTCATTAGGGGGAGTTAATACGCGTTGTACTCTTTTTCTCTTACGAGGTTTTGTCCCACTGGGTTTTCCTTTTAAGGTTTTTAATGAGGCATCCTAGATGCGTACTAATAGATATGTGTACTCTTTTCCTTTACTAGAGTTTTTCTTTTCTTAAAGTTTTTTTTAGTAAGGTTTTTGACGAGGCACATCATCTATGAATTAGACATTCAGGGGGAGTGTTATAAAGTATTTGTATTATAGTGAATGTCTATCATGTAGAGTCCTTTTTAGGATATGATTAAAGAGTCCTCCTACTTGGGGACCAAGTTAGATTTCTCCTATAAATAGAGTGCTCCTCTTCATTGTAAATTAATTCATCAAGAGAAATAATAAGTTTTCTCTTCTTTTCTGTCTAGTTTCTTCTTCTTATTCTATAGTTTTATAACAGAGTTGATAATGTAAGAATTAATAAATAATGACCGTATAATTGTAGCTTAAGAAAAATACCTGACTAATTAGGGGGATAAATATTGAAATAGTATAAATATATGGAATCAAAATGTAATTTGTCATAGAGTTATATATCATATACTTAGGAAATTTTCACAATAGGTAAACTACGAATTACCTTTATATAATAGTGAGTTGCACTTTTTAGTCTTAATTTCTACTTCTTACAATCTTGAATTATAATAAATTTGTGTCATTCATTGAGAGTAAGAAGCATATTAAATATTGGATTATGAATTTTTTACAATTTATAAATAAATATATTCTCAATTAATATCAATACTTGAATTTCCTAATAAAGTTACTTTATTAACTTTTTTATATTAAAATTTTGGATATTATAGACTAGATATTGATTAAAAAAAACTATAAAACATACTTGTTAAAAAGTTTTAGCATTTTTATTTTAAATTTTGTCAAAGGAAAATAGTTTTTTTTTAAGAAAAAAACTAAACTGAAGTTTGTACTCACTCAACTTCGATATAAGTAATGTTTATTTAACTTAAAATGAAGTTTTTTGTAAAAAAATACTTTTAAAACTCTTGGTCTAAAACAAACCATAGATGTTCATATGACTATAAATCTTCTTACTAAGAATAAAATGTATATTTTAAAGTCAAAATGTTACTAAATTTATTATTACATCATTCCTTTGTAATTGACTACAGAGAAAAATATATCACATAAATTAAAGTTAAAATGACATAAATTTTCATAACTTTAAGTCAATACATTATATCTCTATTCCTTTTCAAAATACAAAAAAAAACTTAGAATTAAAAAAAATTAGATTTTTCAGCAGACATGATGATACATGAAGCGAGCTCTTTACCCAAAAATTCAAACATGTGGGCAAAAAATGTTATCCTGCTTTATTGTTACGTAGCAATAGAAGCCTGCTTACCCTAAAATTCAAACATGTTGGTTTAGCTAGCTACTACCGTCGATTCGTCAAGGGATTTTCTTCTATTGCTTCCCAGCTGACAAATTTGACTAAGCAGAATGTTCCATTTGTATGGTCGGACGAATGTGAAGAAAGCTTCCAGAAACTCGAGACCTTGTTGACTACTGCACCAATTCTTACCTTGCTAGTGGAAGGTAAGAATTTATTGTTTATTGTGATGCATATTATTCTTGTGTGGGTGAAGTGCTAATGTAGGAGAGGAATGTAATTGCTTATGCTTCGAGGCAATTGAAAGTGCATGAACGTAACTATCCGACCCATGATTTGGAGTTGGCTACAGTTGTATTTGCATTAAAGCAACGGAGACATTATCTATGTGGGGTCAAGTGTCAAGTTTATACAGATCATCGTAGTTTACAATATGTCTATACTCAGAAGGATTTGAATTGGATGGATCTATTGAAAGACTATGATATCACTATTTTATATCACTCAATAAAAGCTAATGTTGTGGCAGATGCTTTAAGTAGAAAAGCAGGGAGCATTGGTAGTTTAGTCACACTTACAGGTTTCTAGACGCCCATTAACTAGAGAGGTTCAAACTCAGGCTAATGACTTTATGAGGCTGGAAGTACTAGAGATAAGAGGAATTTTTGCCTGTGTGGAGGCAAGATCTTCTTTTCTTGACAAGATTAAGGGAAATCAGTTTGCTGATGAGAAGCTGAGCCAAATTCGAGATATGGTATTGCAAGGAGAGGTTAAGAGGCAGTAATTGATGAAGAAGGCATCTTGAGAATTAAGGGAAGGGTATGTGTGCACCGTGTTGTTGGTTTGACTAACAATATTCTAACAGAAGCTCATAGTTCAAGGTATTCTATACATCCTAGTGCAACCAAGATGTATCGTGATCTAAAGCAATATTTTTGGTGGAGTAGAATGAAGCGTGACATTGTTGATTTTGTTACCCAATGCCCAAATTGTCAGCACGTAAAGTATGAACATCAGAAGCCTGGAGGGACACTTCAAATAATGCCCATTTCTGAATGGAAGTGGGAAAGAATTGTAATGGATTTCGTAGTTGGTCTTCAAAATACATTGGGTAAGTTTGATTCTATTTGGGTAATTGTGGACAGATTAATTAAGTCTGCTCACTTTATTCCGGTCAAGATGACTTACAATGTATAGAAGTTAGCCAAACTCTATATCTCGGAAATTGTTCAATTGCATGGAGTTCCACTTTCCATCATATCAGATAGAGGTATGCAATTTACTTCTATGTTTTGGAGGACCCTACATGTTGAATTAGGTACTAGATTGGACCTTAGTACTGCATTTCACCCTCAGACTGATGGGCAGTCTGAGCGAACAATTCAAGTGTTAGAGGATATGTTTCGTGCGTGTGTAATAGATTTTGGTGGTCATTGGGATAAATTCTTACCCTTAGCAGAGTTGTCATACAACAATAGCTATCATTCAAGTATTGATATGACCCCATTTGACGCACTATATGGGAGGAGATGTAGGTCTTCCATCGGGTGGTTTGATGCATTTGAGGTTAGACCTTGGGGTACAGAGCTTTTGAGGGAATCATTAGAGAAAGTTGAAATTTATTCAAGAAAAGCTTTTAGCAGCTCACAGTAGATAGATGGAATATGCAAATCAAAAGGTTAGGGACTTGAATTTTATGGAGGGTGAACAAGTCTTACTGAAGGTTTCACCCACGAAAGGTGTGATGTGGTTTGGTAAGTGAGGTAAGCTTTGTCCGAGGTATATTGGACTACTTGAAGTTCTTAAGCCCGTTGGGGAAGTGTCCTATGAATTGGCCTTGCCTCCAGGGCTGTCAGGAGTGCACCCGGTATTTCATGTATCTATGCTGAGAAAATACCACAGTGATGGAAATTACATTATTCGTTTCGGATTCAGTTCTTCTATATGAGAATATGTCTTATGAGGCGGAGCCTTTTGCTATTATAGATAGGGAGGTCAGCAAGTTGAGATCAAAGGAGATTGCATCTATCAAGGTTCAGTGGAAGAATCGGCTAGTTGAAGAGTCCACTTCGGAGAGCGAGGCTGATATGCATGAAAGATATCCCCATCTTTTTACTGATTCATGCACTCTTTCTCGCCCTCACCTTTTTTTTGATCATTCGAGGACGAACGATGGGTAAATTGACATCTATTGTAACGACCCTTTTGGTCGTTTTGAGTGCTAAATACTTGTGTTTCATAAAATATTTTTCTGATAGATTCTAATTGAATATTTTGAATTATTCATAATTACAATTATGAAATTAGTATGGTAGTTTAATATTCGAGTTAGTTGATGGTTAAAGAAGATAATATTAAAATTAATAGAAGGGTCACTTTTACCACTTTATTTATATTTAGTCATATAAAATTAGGATAGTAAATGTGTAGTAAAAGAAAATTAGATGAAATAGAGGTCGATTACGAAAGAAAGCAACAGAGAGCGACTGCGTGAAAGCCTGAAAATCCTTCAGGTAAAAGTTCTCATCAAAATATTTAAACCCTTGTTCATGTTATTGTCACGACCCAAAACGAGCCGCGAGTGGCACCCACACTTATCCTACTATGTGAGCGAACCAACCAATCTAAACCCCAACATTTCAACCATAATAAACAGAATATAATGCGGAAGAATTAAAACTCATCAATGAAAATAGATTAAATAACTTCTAAAAACTCAATACTTATTATTCCAAAAATCTGGAAGTCATCATCACAAGAACATCTATCATCAAATTACTAAATCTAAGAGTATCTAAGAAGCTAAAATAAGTAAAACAGATGGTCCATGTCCGAACATCAAGACATCAAGACGCGAAGGAAAGAATCCAGTCCGAGCTAGGAGTAGTAGCTCACCCTGAAATCTGATTATGCTGAAGTCTGGTTAGAGTTACGGGCGAGTCGAAGTTGTTGGCACGTCTGCTGCACTCCAAAAATAACAAGAAAAACAAATACAAGTAGGGGTCAGTACAAAGCACAAGTACAGAGTAGATATCATCGGCCAACTCAAAATAGAAACCAATATATATTAGATAATAACATAAACTCAACTGCATACTCAACAAGTGACACAACAAGTACCATAACCCTTGGCCACAACACCAAGAACATCTATGAGGACTCAAGCCTCCACACCTTACTAATTTGGGAAATAGTAATATTGATTCTCTTTATTATCCTGGTGTCGGAACGTGACACTCCGATCCCCTACTATCCTGGTGTCAGAACGTTACACCCGATCAACTACTACTATCCTGGTGTCGGAACATGACACCCGATCCACTACTACTATCCTGGTGTCGGAACATGACACCCGATCCACTACCACTATCCTGGTGTCGGAACGTGACACTTGATCCACTACTATTATCCTGGTGTCAAACATGACACCCGATCCACTACTACTATCCTGGTGTCGGTACGTGACACCCGATCCATTAATCTCATTCATTAGTTCATCAAGACTTCTTTTATACTAAGGCATCATCATTAACAGAGTTGATTTTAGGTTTAAGCTTCACAACCTCATCTTTCCAACCCATTACAATTACATAATCACATCATGCAAGCATACAATTAAGCATATAGAAGACTTTACAATACTACCCAATACATATCATTCGCTATTAAGAGTTTACTATGAAATAGCATAATCCATAACCTACCTCCACCGAAGAATCGTGATCAAGCAATCTACTTTCCCAAAGCTGCGTTCTTCTTCGTTCTCTCTCTCGCTCGTTCGTCCCTCTTTCTCTCTGTTCTTTCTCTTTTTCTTATTCAAACCCTTTTTCTTTTACCCTAATTGTCATATAATTAAGTATAAAAGATGATAAAAATAACCCACTATTTACTTCAAGGTCATCTCCTTTAACCCCCAAGTAATTGAATTATTAACATTAACCCACTAACTTTATAATTATAAGCATGAGTAGTCCAAAATGCCCCTTAAAACTTTTAACAGAAATCCGACCCTGTCAGGGTTACGCAGCCTGTGATGGTCCGTCATGACTATGACGGTCCGTCATGACTGTGACGGTCAGTCATGACTGTGACGGTCCGTACTGCAGGTCCGTCACAAAGTTCATAGAGTTAATTTTGTGGAAAGATGTGTGAAGGCCCGTAGTGCAAACGACGGTCCGTCCTGCCATTCCGTCGTGAAGTTCAGAGAGTCGATCTCAGTACCCAAATTTCCAGAATCTAAGTGTTTTGGAACGAGACCCCCTCGACGGTCCGCCGTGCCCATGACGGTCCGTCGTGGGATCCGTCGACCTGACAGTTACTACCAAAATAAACTTTACTGCTCAAAACGACTAAACAGGTCGTTACAATAGATACCAATTTACCCATCGTTCGTCCTTAAACGATCACAAGAAGAAAAACAAGGGCGAAAAGGTGTAGGTATTTTTCTTGCATATCAGCCTCCTTCTCCCAGGTGGACTCTTCAACTAGTCGATTCTTCCACTGAACCTTGATGGATGCAATCTCCCTTGACCTCAACTTGCGGACTTCTCTATCTAAAATAGCAACAGGCTCCTCCTTATAAGACAAATTCTTATCAAGAAGAACTGAATCCCAACGAATGATGTAGTTCCCATCCCCATGGTATCTTTTCAACATAGACACATGAAATACCAGATGCACTCCTGACAGTCATGGGGGCAAGACTAATTCATAAGCTACCTCCCCCACGCGCTTCAGAACTTCAAATGGACCAATATACCTCGGACTAAGCATACCTCTCTTACCAAACCGCATCACCCCTTTCATGGGTGAAACCTTCAGCAAGACTGCTCACCCTCCATAAACTTCAAGTCTCTAACCCTTCGATCTGCACATTCTTTCTTGCCTACTTTGAGCCGCTAGAAGCTTTTCCTGAATGCATTTCACTTTATCTAACGATTCCCTTAGAAGGTCAGTACCCCAAGGTCTAACCTCAAATGCATCAAACCACCCAATGGGAGACCTACATCTTCTCCCATACAATGCCTCAAATGGGGCCATATCAATACTTGAGTCATAGCTATTGTTGTAGGAGAACTCTGCTAAGGGTAAGAAGTTATCCCAATGACCACCAAATTGTATTACACATGCACGAAGCATATCCTCCAACACTTGAATTGTTCGCTCAGACTGACCATCGATCTGAGGGTGAAATGCGGTACTAAGGTCCAACCTAGTACCTAATTCAGCATGCAATGTTTTCCAAAACATAGAAGTAAACTGCGTACCTCTATCTGATAAGATGGAAACTGGAACTCATGCAATCGAACAACTTCCGAGATGTAAAGTTTGGCTAACTTTTCTGCATTGTAAGTCACCTTGACCGGAATGAAGTGAGCAGACTTAGTTAACCTATCAACAATTACCCAAATGGAGTCATACTTACCCATTGTCTTGGGAAGACCAACCACGAAGTCCATTGCAATTCTCTCCCACTTCCATTCAGGAATGGGCATTCTCTGAAGTGTCCCTCCAGGCCTCTGATGTTCATACTTTACTTGCTGACTATTCGGGCATTGAGCAACAAAACCAACAATGTCACTCTTCATTCTACTCCACCAAAAATGTTGCTTTAGGTCACGATACATCTTGGTTGCACAAGGATGTATAGAATACCTTGAACTATGAGCCTCTGCAAGAATAGTGTGAATCAAATCATCGACGCGGGGTACACATACCCTTCCTTTACTTCTCAAAACACCTTCCTCGTCGATTTTTGCTTCTTTAGCCTCTCCTCGCAACACCTTATCTCGGATCTGGATCAGTTTCTCATCGATAAACTGCTTTCCCTTAATCTTGTTATGAAAGGAAGATCTTGACTCCACACAGGCCAAAAATCCTCCCCTCTCATTTACTTCTAGTCTCATAAAGTCATTAGACAGAGTCTGAACCTCTCTAGCTAATGGGCGTCTGGAAACCTGTAAGTAAGCTAGGCTTCCCATGCTCCCTGCTTTTCTACATAAGGCGTCTGCCACAACATTAGCCTTTCCTGGGTGATACAAGATAGTAATATCGTAGTCCTTCAATATTTCCATCCATCTCCTCTGTCTCAAATTCAAATCTTTGTGAGTAAAGACATTCTGTAGGCTACGATGATCCGTATAGACTTCACACTTAACCCCATATAGATAGTGTCTCCATTGCATTAATGCAAACACTACCGCAGCCAACTCCAAATCATGGGTTGGATAATTATGTTCGTGCACCTTTAATTGCCTCGAAGCATAAGCAATTACATTCTTCCCTTGCATTAGCACTGCACCCAAACAAGAATAGGATGCATCACAATAAACAACGAAATTCTTACCTTCCACTGGCAGGGTAAGAATTGGTGCAGTAGTCAACAAGATCTTGAGTGTCTAAAAGCTTTCTTCACATTCGTCCGACCATACAAATGGAACACTCTGCTTAGTCAAATTTGTCATTTGGGAAGCAACGGAAGAAAATCCCTTGACAAATCGACGGTAGTAGCCAGCTAAACCAACAAAACTCCTTACTTCTGTAACATTAGTAGGTCTTACCCAACTCTTCACTGCTTCGATCTTAGAAGGATCCACCATCACTCCATCCTTAGAAACCACATGCCCCAAGAAGGACACTGAATCTAGCCAAAACTCAGATTTGGAGAATTTGGCATAAACCTTTTTCTCCCTCAACATTTCCAATACAATTCTCAAATGCTCCTCATGTTCTTTCTTGATCTTTGAGTATACCAGTATATCATCAATGAATACAATGACAAAAAGATCCAAATATGGCTTAAGAATCCCGTTCATGAAGCTCATGAAAGCAGCAGGGGCATTCGTAAGCCCAAAAGACATTACTAAGAACTCATAATGCCCATACCTGGTCCGTAAAGCACTCTTGGGCACACCCGTTGCCCATATTTTCAATTGATGATAACCAGATATCAAATCAATTTTTGAGAAGGTACAAGCACCTTGTAACTGATCGAACAAATCATCGATGCGAGGAAAAGGATACTTGTTCTTAACAGTTACCTTATTCACTTGTCTGTAGTCTATGCACATCCGAAAACTCTCATCCTTCTTCTTCACAAACAAAACAGGAGCTCCCCAAGGGGAAGCACTTGGTCTAATGAAACCTTTACCTAACAACTCTTATAGTTGGGCCTTTAACTCCCTTAACTCAGCGGGAGCCATTCTATAAGGGGGTATGGAGATGGGACGAGTACCCGGTTCCAGATCAATTCAAAAGTCAATATCTCTATCCGGTGGCATACCAGGAAGGTCTGCAGGAAACGCATCCAGAAACTCACGGACTATCGAAACCGACTCAACTGAAGGTACTTGGGTAGTATCATCCCTGAGGTGTGCCAAGAAAGATAAACACCCTTTACTAACCATTATCTTAGCACGAAGAAAGGAGATGATACGAGCTCGAGTGGAAGTGTAGTCACCCTCCCACACTAATGGATCTGTCACAGGCTTGGCCAACATTACAGTTTTAGCATTACAATCTAACATTGCGAAATTTGGAGAAAGCCAAGTCATACCCAGAATTACATCAAAATCAACCATTTCTAAGATAACCAAGTCTACATGAGTGTTGCACAAGACAAGACCTATACACCTTTTCGACTATCACAGACTCACCCACCGGAGTAGAAACACGAATAGGCATGTCAAGCAATTCACAATGGAAATTAAGACCAGTAGCAAATGAGAAGGATACATATGAAAATATGGAGTCAGGATCAAATAATACAGAAGCCATGCAATCACAAACCAAAAGATTACCTGTGATAACAGCATCAGATGTCTCCGCTTCAGACCTCCCGGGGAAAGCATAACAATGGGTCCTATCACCTGTCTGTCCGTTGCCCCTACCATATTGTGCTGCAGTCGCTCCGGCTTGCCCGCCACCCCAGTTGGTTTGGTGACCACCATTACCTTGACCACCACGTCCTCCAGAATAGCGGCCTCTTCCATGACCAACTCTACCTCTGACTATTGGGGGTCTGTTACTCTGTTTTTGACAATATCTCTTAATATGTCCAATCTCCCCACATCCATAAAACTCTCTGGTTCAAGCATAGGTCTCTGTGAGAAGGACGGAGTATGGGGATAACCTCCAAACTCAGAGAAATGTTGTCCGGTCTGCGGTGGACCCCCAGCTACAGCTGTAGTGAATACTGAATAGGTCGGGCTGGATAACCTCATGAACTCTGCCCTCTCGAGTAAGAACCACTAAACTCGCCTCCCTTACGAAACATCTTAGTTGTTGATGCCATGGTGAAGTCATCTGGCTTCACTATCTCCACTTCTATCACAAAATCTACCACTTCCTGAAAGGATTTTGCTGTAGCAGCTACCTGTAAGGCTGAAATCCGCAAATCTGACCTCAACCCCTTCACAAAATGGCGAATCCGCTCTTGTGGACTGAAGCAAAGCTGGGTGGAATACCTAGATAATGCACGAAACTTAGCCTCATACGCAGTAACCGACATCCTGCCTTGCTCTAGGCTCAGGAACTCATCTCTCCTCCTATCCCTCAAGGTCCGGGGTATATACTTCTCCATAAACAATCTAGAGAATGATGCCCAAGTCATAGGTGGTGCCTCTGCTGGTTGACACTCAACATACGATCGCCACCACATTTTGGCATTTCCCTGAAACTGATAGGTTACAAACTCAACGCCGAATCGTTCCACTATGCCCATCTTATGTAGCAACTCATGACAATCAACCATAAAATCATAGGCATCCTCAGATTCAGCACCCTTGAAGACTGGAGGTTTCAATTTCAAGAACTTACTGAAAAGTCCGTGCTGATCACTCGTCATTATAGACCCTGTAGTCAACCAAGGAAACGTGCCTATTTCCAATGAGGCATCCATGCGGGGAGCCAGAGCAGCTGCATGCTGTACTCCCGGAACCTGAGGTGCTGGTGCAGAAAACACTGGAGGTGTCTGGCCCTGATCAGATAACCCGCTAAGATAAGCAAGAACCTGGTTAATCATCTCTGGGGTAGGTTGGGGTGGTAATTTTTCATTCTGCACTTGCTCATTCTCCCCTTCCTCACCCTCTCTTACTACTTCCTCAGTCGGTGGAGGAGTCACCGCCCTAGTACTAGATGGGCCGCTTGTCCTCTTCCTCTAGAGGACGTCCTCCCGCGACCTCTACCACGGCCTCTTGCCACTACTCCTCTTCGAGCTATAACCCCAGTGGCTGGCTCAGACGCATCTTGTCTTGCCGGTGTTGGTTTTGGCGCAGTTGTTGCTCTAGTTCTAACCATCTGTGAAATAGAGTGAAGATGGTCAGATACCAATTTGTATCACCTAGATACCAATTGGATCCAACTAATAGCACGAAAGAAAGAAAGAACGGAATTTTCCTAAAGTCTTATAGCCTCTCAAAGAAAAGTAAAGGCGTCCCCCTACCGTTCCTCAAGACTCTACTAGACTCGTTCTTGTGTGATGAGACCAACGAACCTAATACTCTGATACCAAGTTTGTCAGGACCCTAAACGAGCCGCGAGTGGCACCCACACTTATCCTACTATGTGAGCGAACCAACCAATCTAAACCCCAACATTTCAACCATAATAAACAGAATATAATGCGGAAGACTTAAAACTCATTAATGAAAATAGATTAAATAACTTCTAAAAACTCAATACTTATTATTCCCAAAATCTGTAAGTCATCATCACAAGAACATCTATCCTCAAATTACTAAATCTAAGAGTATCTAAGAAGCTAAAATAAGTAAAAGAGATGGTCCATGTCCGAACTTCAAGACATCAAGACCCGAAGGAAAGAATCCAGTCCGAGCTAGGAGTAATAGCTCACCCTGAAATCTGATTATGCTGAAGTCAGGCGAGAGTTGCGGGCGAGTCGAAGTTGTTGGCACGTTTGCTGCACTCCACAAATAACAAGAAAAACAAATACAAGTAGGGGTCAGTACAAAGCACAAGTACTGAGTAGATATCATCGGCCAACTCAAAATAGAAAGCAATATATATTAGATAATGACATAAAATCAACTACATACTCAACAAGTGACACAACAAGTACCATAACCCTTAGCCACAACACCAAGTACATCTATGTGGACTCAAGCCTCCACACCTTACTCATTTGGGAAATAGTAATAATCATTCTCTTTATTATCTTGGTGTCGGAACGTGACACTCTGATCCCCTACTATTCTAGTGTCGGAACGTGACACTTGATCCACTACTACTATCCTGGTGTCGAAACGTGACACCCGATCCACTACTACTATCCTGGTGTCGGAACGTGACACCTGATCCACTACTACTATCCTGGTGTCAGAACGTGACACCCGATCCACTACTATTATCCTGGTGTCGGTACGTGACACCCGATCCATTAACCTCATTCTTTTAGTTCATCAAGCCTTCTTTTATACTAAGGCATCATCATTAACAGAGTGGATTTTAGGTTTAAGCTTCACAACCTCATCTTTCCAACCCATTACAATTACATAATCACATCATGCAAGCATTGAATTAAGCATATAGAAGACTTTACAATACTACGCGATACATATCATTCGCTTTTAAGAGTTTACTATGAAATAGCATAAACCATAACCTACCTCCACCGAAGAATCGTTATCAATCAATCTACTTTCCCAAAGTTGTGTTCTTCTTCGTTCTCTCTCTCTCGCTCAATCGTCCCTCTTTCTCTCTATTCATTCTCTTTTTCTTATTCAAACCCTTTTTCTATTACCCTAATTGTCATATAATTAAGTATAAAAGATGATAAAAATAACCCACTATTTACTTCAAGGTTATCTCCTTTAACCCCCCAAGTAATTGAATTATTAACATTAACCCACTAACTTTATAATTAAAAGCATGAATAGTCCAAAACGCCCCTTAAAACTTTTAACAGAAATCCGACCCAGTCAGGGTTACGCAGCCTGTGATGGTCCGTCATGACTGTGACGGTCCGTACTGCAGGTCTGTCACAATGTTCAGAGAGTTAATTCTGTGGAAAGATTTGTGACGGCCCGTCGTGCCAACGACGGTCCATCCTGCCATTCCGTCGTAAAGTTCAGAGAGTCGATCTCAGTACCCGAATTTCCAGAATCTAAGTATTTTGGAACGAGACACCCTCGATGGTCCGTCGTGCCCATGACGGTCCGTCGTGGGATCCGTCGACCTGACAGTTACTACCAGAATAAACTCTACTGCTCAAAACGACTAAACAGGTCATTACAATTATTAGTATAATTATTATTATTATTAGTGTTGGTTGTAAAGGAAATTAAATAAAAGATTGAATTAGTAGAACGGGAAAAGAATTAAAAGATTGAAAGTTGCAATTTAAGGGATCACGTGCTACTGATTGGTTTTGGGTGAAGACATAATTGTCTCATGGTTACATTAGTTTATTATTTTCTAGTGTTTTACTAAACAATATGGGGAAATTATTGATTATTGATGTTAGTGATGAATTGCAGGACAGTTTTTTATATATAATGAAATTGTTACTGTCAATAGAAAATGATAGAACTGTTAAAGGTTTTCATAATTAGTGAAAGTTCGAGATGAAAGATTGTTGAGTGGACTCATGGTTGATTCCACGAGTTTTGTAACCAGTGACTTCATTTCTGAAATATCATTATATTTTATTTTAAACTATAAAACATATTTTGATATATTGACATAGATAATTAAATATTAGGTGTATTGAATTTTTTTATCCGTTAAAGGTAAGCTAATTGGAGGAATTGAGACTTACCTTTAGGTTTGACTTTTAGGAAAGTGATTATAGAATTAGGTGAGTTATTGGGTCTCGGCTAGACATAAAATAATATGAGTGTTTATACACTCGTTAACTTACAAATTGTGCATATATACTTGATATATTGGAAAGGTTTGGAGGCACTGAGGAAAGGAAACGTATTTGAGAATTATCTTATTTGACTTCGGTTCTTGGATGGAGGTAGGTTATGGTTTATTTCCATTTCATAGAGAAACTCTAAATAGCGATTGATATGCATTAAGCGATATTGTAAAGTCTCCTATGTACTTGATTGTGTGGTTTTATGTTTTGATTGTGTGGTTTTTCGTTGGCCTAAAATTATGAGACTGTTGAATTTCTAATCTTGAACCCTCTTTATTAAAAGGACGCTTTGAATAAAGAACACTTGATGAAATAAAATAATGAGATAATTGGATCGGAGTGTCACGTTTCGACACGATATTATTGGATCGGAGTGTCACGTTCCGATACGGTATTATGAGATCGGAGTGTCACGTTCCGACCCGATATATGATATCAGAGTGTCACGTTCTGACACAATAACATTCAAGGAAATAAATATTGAATTAACTTAACATACTCAATCTCAAAGAACTCATTTTCCAAATTAGTATGGCGTGGAGCATGAGTCCTCATATGTGTGCTTGATGTTGTGATTGATGGTGTACCTAATACGATGTTGTTGTCATTGGTTCATATGTTTGTTTCTTTCCACCTGTTAAGTATTTAGTTGATTTTATATTATTTATTCAATATATATTGATTTCTATTTCGATTTGGCCGATGATACCTACTCAGTACGTGTTTCTTATACTGAACCCTACTTGTATTTTCTTCTTTGTTCTTTTGTGGAGTGTTGTAAGTGTACCATCGACTTTGACTCGCCTTCATCTCTAGCCAGTCTCCAGCACATCAGAGTTTAGGGTGAGCTATTAAGTCTAGGTCATGCTGGATTCTCTCATTCACGTCTTGATGTCTTTGAATTTCGGGCATGGACTATCTTTTTGCTTATTTTGGTTTCTTAAACACTCTTAGACTTGGTAATTTGAATATAGATGTCCTTGACGTGATGACTATTAGATTTTGGGAAAATAAGTATTTAACTTTTGAAACTTACTTAATTTGATTACTTAATAAGTTTTGGAGCTTTTGCATTATTTTTTTTATTTATAGTTGAACTATTGGTATATGTTGGGGTTTAGATTTGTTGGTTAGTCCAACTGGGGGGTAAGTGTGGATGTCACTCACGACTCATTTTCGATCGCGACACTTGTAATAGCGTTGTAATGACAAAACAATCAAATATATTTTTTCTAAATGACATGTGTATCCTAATGATGTGACATTTAATATGAACCCACATTTTCTATCATATTACACTTCGTATATATTTATTTTTTATACAGTGTAAAATTTTCATCAAACCAAAAATATCTATTAAAAAATATAGGATAATTTTTTTTTAAAACATAGTAATGATATTTATAGGTCTAAAAGTCATTCTAAATTAATGATTTGTTAAGACCTAGAAAATTGACTTACGTGATGTTTGTCTAAATAATCATATTGATGTATTACAACTAATATGCTTGATAACTTATTTTAAGTAATATTGTTCTTATGAAAAAGTGAAGAACTTCTTATTATGAGGACATAAATACTCATACCAATTTTTCATCAAACATCAAATTTGTAATTTTTCTTATTAAAATAAATTACATATTAATAAAAGTAAATTAATTTATAGTGTGAAAACTCTTTACACTAATATATGTACGACATAAACATATTAAATTATATAATTCGTACTCCACTCCCTTTTTCGTAAATAATTTTCAAATATTAATAAATTATCTCTTATAAATTTAATATTGTTTCATTATGACAATTAACATATGACATATTTATTTCTAATAAGTTACAATTAACTCATAACAACCTTCATATAATTTGTGAGTTGCACTTTTTAGTCTTGATTTTCTACTTCTTACAATCTTGAATTATAATAAATTAGTGTCATTCGTTGAGAGTAAGGAGCATATTAAATATTAGATTATGAATGTTTTATAACTCAAAATCAAATGTTTCCACAATTGTTACCAATACTTGAATTTAAAATTAAGTTGTTTTATTATAGTTTGGGTTATTATCGGCAAAATTTTGATAAAAATATACTATTAAAAATAATAATGAAAAAGATTTAGTATTTTAATTTTAATTTTTTTTAAAAGGAATAATAGTTATAAAAACTTAAATTTCATAAATATAAAATGGATCTAAAGTTTGTACTTAATAATCTTTATTTGACTTAACATGAAGTTTTTTTTTTTAAAAAAAAAGAACACTTTAAACACTCGTAGTCTAAAGCAAACCATAGATGTTCATATGATTATAAATCATCTTACTAAAATTAAAAAGAATATTTGAAGTCAAAATGTTATTAAATATATTAATATATCATTCTTTTGAAATTGACTACAGAGAAAAATATGTCACATAAATTAAATATAAAATACATAAATTTTAATAGTGTTACGAATTAATTATATTATATCCACACTCTTTTTCAAATTACAAAAAAAAGTTAGAATTTAATTTTTTTGGATACATCAACAGAAATGGGGATAAATCGGTCGTTACACTATTTAAAAAAACTTGCAGACATATATCTCACAGTTGAATTTTAGAGAAGAGGAGTGTCACGAGAGGCAATATGTGTGTATCCGAGAGGAGAGATGTATTCAAGAGGAGATAAAGATGTATTTGAGAGAGAATAGAGATGTACCGGAGATGATATTGTGATGTACCTGACCGAGAATAGGAATGTATCTGAGGGGGCTTTTGTAATTTTTTGAAATGGTAGAAAATTTTAGAAACTATAATAAAATAAAATGAGAATTTAGGTAAAAAAATTAAATTTAAATTAAAAAGATAATTAATTATATTGGGCCGGAGAACGAGCCGACCTTCAATTATCTAGTACTATATACAAGAGTGAAATGAGAGACGACCAATGAAAAAATTGTAAATAATCTAATTTTATTATTAGGACGACCAATGACAATATTGTAATTTCAAACATTATTTATGGGCAAAGTTATAACTTTACAATTTCATAATAGTGGTCAAAAATAATTTTATAGAAGAATCCAATAAAGTTTTTCAAGAGCCACAAAAAGTTTTATTTCATTTGTGGCCCCACATAATCATTTTATTTAATTTTTAAAAATTAATTTTATTTATTTGATTATAATAATATAAAAAATATTTATACAATTTAAATTGTTCATATATTTTTATTGCTACTACGACATATTCAGTATAACCTACCATCTATCATGATGTAATTTCCTTTTAAATTATATACAATATATTTAAAACATAAGTATTCATACAGTTTTAACAGAAAAAGGATAAAAGATACTCATAAACTATTCGAAAAATTCATATTTATCCATAAATTATATTTCGGCTCAAAATTCTCCTTCCCGTCAAACAATTGGGTCAATAGTTCAATTCTTATTAATGAAAGTTGTTAAATGTCATGTGAATGTCATATTGCACGCCAATAGGGTTCTACTGCCACATAGACTAAAAGGAAAAGGGTAAAAACTACTCTTAAACTATCTGAAATAACTAATATTTATCCTTAAACTATATTTCGGTTCAAAACTACCCTTTTCGTCAAACTATTGTGTCAAAAGTGTCCTTCTTATTGACGGAAGTTGTTAATTGTCATGTGAGTTCCATATTGTCACGACCCAAAACCGAGCCGCGACTGGCACCCACATTCACCCTCCTATGTGAGCGAACCAACCAATCTAACCCTTAACATTTTAATATAATATCGACAGAAAGTAATGCGGAAGACTTAAACTCATTAATAAAACCAATTCATTAACTTCTAAAATTCAACGTCTATTATTCCCCAAAATCTGGAAGTCATCACCACAAGAACATCTATGATCAAATTACTAAACTAAGAGTATTCTAAGAAGCTAAAACAAGTAAAAGCTAGTCCATGCCGGAACTTCAAGGCATCAAGACATGAGGAAGAAGATCCAGTCCAAGCTAGAAGCATTAGCTCACCCTGAAGATCCGGTGTGACGAAGACTGGCTAGAATTGCGGTTGAGTTGAAGATGACGGTACGTTTGCTGCACTCCACAAATAACAAAGAAGAAAACATAAAAGTAGGGGTCAGTACAAAACACAAGTACTGAGTAGGTATCATCGGCCAACTCAAAATAGAAAACAGTATATATCAAGTAATATCATAAATCAACTAAAATACTCAACATGTAGCAACAACAAGTTCTATAATCATTAATAAGTACTGCCAAGTTCACACATGAGAACTCAAGCCTCAATACCATACTCATTTGGGAATTAGGTTCATTAGATTGAGTATATTAACATATTTCAAGATTCATTATCTTTATTCCCCTCGTGTCGGTACGTGACACTCCGCTTCATATACTATCCTGGTGTCGGAACGTGACACTCCGATTCTCATATACTATCCTGGTACCGGAACGTGGCACCCGATCCATATACTATCCTGGTGTCGGAACGTGACACTCCGATCCTCATTCTATCCTGGTACAGGAACGTGGCACCCGATCCATTTACTATCCTGGTGTCGGAACGTGACACTCCGATCCTCATTTTATCCTGGTACCGGAACGTGGCACCCGATCCATATACTATCCTGGTGTCAGAACGTGACACTCCGATCCTCATTCTATCCTGGTACCGGAATGTGGCACCCGATCCCCTAATCTCACTACTTTCGTTCATCAAGCCTTCTTTCATACCAAGGCATCATCATTAACAAAGTAGATTAGGGTTTCTTTTCAAGATTTGGGATTCAATAGCTTCTTCATGCTTATTTTATCACAATTACATAATCATATTCATGCAAGCATACAATTAAGCATATAAGAGGGTTTACAATACTATCAATACATATCATTCGCTATTAAGAGTTTACTACGAATAGCATGAAATAACCATAACCTACCTCCACCGAAGATTCGTGATCAAGCAAGCAATTTCCCAAGCTTTGTTTCTCTCTTCTCGTTCGATTCCCTCTCTTTCTCTTTGTTCTTTCTATTTTTCTTATTCCAACCCTCTTTCTTTTACTCTAATTAGTATATAATTAAGTATAAAAGATGTCAATAATAACCCACTAATTAACTCAAGGTTACCTCTTTTAACCCCCAAGTAATTAGATTTATTAACATTAACCCACTATCTTTATAATTACAGCAAGAATAGTCAAAAACGTCCCTTAAAACGTTTAAAGAAATCCGACCCAGCCTGGGATTACGCAGTCTGTGACGGCCCGTCGTGCCTGCGACGGTCCGTCCTGCTGCTCCGTCACAGAGTTCAGAGACTCAATTCTATTAAAGGGTCTGTGACGGTCCGTCCTTCCATGTCGTCACGAAGTTCAGAGAGTCTATTTCAGTACCCAATTTCAGAATTTCTAAGTGTTTTGAAACGAGACCCCCTTGATGGTCTGTCGTGCCCATGACGGTCCGTCGTGGGGTCCGTCGTCTCAGCCAGTTTTCCAGAAATAAAATCTGCTGCTCAGAACGACTAAACAGGTCGTTACAATAGATACCAATTTACCCATCGTTCGTCCTCGAACGATCACAAGAAGAAAAACAAGGGCGAGAAGGAGTACCTGAATCTTTAAACATATGTGGGTATCTTTCTTGCATATCGGCCTCCTTCTCCCAAGTGGCTTCTTCAATCGGCCGATTCTTCCATTGCACCTTGATGGATGCAATCTCCCTTGACCTCAACTTGCGAACTTCTCTATCTAAAATAGCAACAGACTCATGCTCATAAGACAAATTTTCATCAAGCAGAACTGAATCCCATCGAATGATGTAGTTTCCATCCCCATGGTATCTTTTCAACATAGACACATGAAATACCGGATGCACTCCGGACAGCCTTGGAGGCAAGGCTAACTCATAAGCCACCTCCCCTACTCGCTTAAGTACTTAAAAGGGGCCAATATACCTTGGGCTTAGTTTACCTCTTTTACCAAACCGCATCACCCCTTTCAAGGGCGAAACCTTCAGCAAGACTTGCTCACCCTCCATGAACTCTAAGTCTCTAACCTTTCGATCTGCATATTCTTTTTGCCTACTTTGCGCCTCTAAAAGCTTTTCTTGAATAGATTTCACTTTCTCTAATGAATGCCTCAAAAGGTCAGTACCCCAAGGTCTAACCTCAAATGCATCAAACCACCCAATGGGAGACCTACATCTCCTCCCATACAATGCTTCAAATGGGGCCATATCAATGCTTGAGTGATAGCTATTGTTGTGCGAAAATTCTGCTAAGGGTAAGAAGTTATCCCAGTGACCACCAAATTCTATCACACATGCAAGAAGCATATCCTGCTACACTTGAATTGTTCGCTCAGACTGACCATCGGTCTGAGGGTGAAATGCAGTACTAAGGTCCAACCTAGTACCCAATTCAGCATGCAATGTTTTCCAAAACTTAGAAGTAAACTGCGTACCTCTATCTGATATGATGGAGAGTGGAACCCCATGCAACCGAACAACTTCTGAGATGTAATGTTTGGCTAACTTCTCTGCATTGTAAGTCACCTTGACCGTAATGAAGTGCGCAGACTTAGTTAATCTGTCCACAATTACCCAAGTAGAATCAAACTTACCCAATTTCTTTGGAAGACCAACCACGAAGTCCATTGCAATTCTCTCCCACTTCCATTCCGGAATGGGCATTCTCTGAAGTGTTCCTCCGAGCCTCTGGTGTTCATACTTTATTTGTTGACGATTTGGACATTTGGCAACGAAATCCACACTGTCACGCTTCATTCTACTCCACCAAAAGTGTTGCTTTAGGTCACGGTACATCTTGGTTGCACCCGGATGTATAGAATACCTTGAACTATGAGCCTCCGTTAGAATAGTGTTGATCAAATCATCGATGCGGGGTACACATACCCTTCCCTTAATCCTCAAAATACCTTCCTCATCGATTGTTGCTTCTTTAGCCTCTCCTTGCAACACTTTATCTCGGATCCGGATCAATTTCACATCATTAAACTGATTTCCCTTAATCTTGTCAAGGAAGGAAGATCTTGCCTCCACACAAGCTAACAATCCTCCCTTCTCATTTACTTCTAACCTCATAAGGTCATTAGCCAGAATCTGATCGTCTCTAGCCAATGGGCATCTAGAAACTTGCAAGTGAGCTAGACTTCCCATGCTTCCTGCCTTTCTACTAAAAGCATCCGCCACAACATTCGCTTTTCCCGGATAATTCAAGATAGTGATGTCGTAGTCCTTCAGTAGTTCCATCCATCTCCTCTGTCTCAAGTTCAAATCTTTTTGAGTAAACACATACTGTAGGCTACGATGATCCGTGTATACTTCACACTTAACCGCATATAGATAGTATCTCCATTGCTTTAATGGAAACACTACCGCAGCCAACTCCAAATCATGGGTCGGATAGTTACGTTCATGCACCTTTAATATCCTCGAAGCATAAGCAATTACACTCTTCTCTTGCATTAGCACTGCACCCAAACAAGAATAGGATGCATCACAATAGACAATGAAGTTCTTACCCTCTACTGGCAAGGTAAGGATAGGTGCGGTAGTCAACAAAGTCTTGAACTTCTGAAAGCTTTCCTCACATTCGTCCGACCATACAAATGGAACATTCTGCTTAGTCAGGTTGTCAATTGGGAAGCAATGGAAGAGAATCCCTTGACAAATCGCGGTAATAGCTAGCTAACCAACAAAGCTCCTTATTTCTGCACATTAGTAGGTCTTACCCAATTCTTCACTGTCTCAATCTTAGAAGGATCTACCATCACTCCATCCTTAGAAACTACATGCCCCAATAAGGACACTGCATCTAGCCAAAACTCACACTTAGAGAACTTGGCATAAAGCTTTTTCTCCCTCAACATTTCCAATACAATTCTCAAATACTCCTCATGTTCCTTCTTATTTTTAGAGTATATCAGTATATCATCAATATATACGATCACAAAGAGATCCAGATATGGCTTAAAAATCCCGTTCATCAAGCTCATGAACGCAGCAGGGGCATTCGTATGACCAAAAGACATCACTACAAATTTGTAATGCCCATACCTGGTTCGAAAGGCAGTCTTTGGCACATCCGTTGCCCGTATTTTCAATTGATGATAACCGAATCTCAAGTCAATCTTAGAGAAGACACAAGCACCTTGTAACTGATCGAACAAGTCATCAATGCAAGGAAGAGGGTACTTGTTCTTAATAGTTACCTTATTCAGTAGTCTATAGTCTATGCACATCCGAAAACTCCCATCCTTCTTCTTCACAAATAATACCGGAGCGCCCCAAGGAGATGCACTTGGTCTAATGAAGCCTTTGCTCAACAACTCTTGAAGTTGGGCCTTTATCTCTCTTAATTTCGCGGGAGCCATTCTATAAGAGGGTGTAGAAATGGGGCGAGTACCCGGATCAATATCAATACAGAAGTCAATATCCCTATCCGGTGGCATACCAGGAAGATCTGCAGGGAACACATCCAAAAACTCACGGACTACCAAAACCGACTCAATCGAAGGTACTTGGGTAGTATCATCCATGAGGTGTACCAAGAAGGCTAAAACAAACCCTTACTAACCATTCTCTTAGCACGAAGAAAGGAGACGATACGAACCGGATTGGAAGTGTAGTCACCCTCCCACACTAACGGATCTGTCCCAGGCTTGGCTAACGTCACAGTTTTAGCATTACAATCCAAGATCGCAAAATTCGGAGAAAGCCAAGTCATACCCAGAATTACATCAAAGTCAACCATTTCTAAGATAACCAAATCTACATAAGTGTTGCTCCCCACAAAATTCACCAAACAAGACCTATATACCTTTTCAACTATCACAGACTCACCCACCGGAGTAGAAACACGAATAGGCACATCAAGTAATTCACAATGTAAATTTAGACCATTAGCAGATGAGGAAGATATATAAGAAAATGTGGATCCAGGATCAAACAATACAGAAGCCATGCAATCACAAACCAGAAGATTACCTGTGATAACAGCATCAGATGTCTCCACCTTCGATCTCCCAGGGAAGGCATAACAATGGGCCCTTTCGTTTTTTTGCCCGTTGCCCCTACCATGTTGTGATGTAGTGGCTCCAGTTTGCCCATCACCCAGGCCATTTTGTTGACCACCATTACCTCGACCACTGCGTCCTCCAGAATGACGGCCTCTTCCATAACCACCTCTACCTCTAACCATTGGGGGTCTGTAACTCTTTTTTGGACAATACCTCTTAATGTGTCCAGTCTCCCCACATCCATAAAATTCTCTGGATTCAAGCATCGGCCTCTCAGAGAAGTGTTGGCCGGTCTAAGGTGGACCCCCAACCACAGTTTGTAGTGAAGACTGAATTGGTCGGACTGAGTAACCTCCGGAACCCTGTCCTCTAGAATAAGAACCATTAAACTCACCTCCCTTTCGAAACATTTTTGATGTTGACGCCATGGTGAAGTCATCTGGCTTTACTCCTTCCACTTCTATTACGAAGTCTACCACTTCCTGAAAGGATTTCGCTGTAGCCGCTACCTGTAAGGCTGAAATCCGCAATGACCTCAACCCCTTCACAAAATGGCGAATCCGCTCTTGTGGACTGAAACAAAGTTGGGTGGCGTATCTGGATAGTGCGTGAAACCTAGCCTCATAAGCAGTAACCGACATCCTACCTTGCTCTACGCTAAAGAACTCATCTCTTTTCCTATCCCTCAAAGTTCGGGGGATATACTTCTCCATAAACAAGATAGAGAATGAGGCCCAAGTCATAGGTGGTGCCTCTATTGGTTGACACTCTACATGTGACCGCCACCACATTTTGGCGTTTCCTTGGAACTGATAAGTCACAAACTCAACACCAAACCGTTCTACTATACCCATCTTGTGTAGTAGCTCATGACAGTCAACCAGAAAATCGTAGGCATCCTCCGATTCAGCACCCTTGAAGACTGGAGGTTTCAATTTCAAGAACTTACTGAAAAGTTCATGCTGATCATTTGTCATTATAGGCCCTGTAGTCAGACGAGGAAATGGGCCTATTTCCAATGAGGCATCCATGCGGGGAGCCCCAGCAGCGGCATGTCGTACCTCTGAAACCGGAGGTGTTGGTGCAGAAAACACTGGAAGTGCCTGACCCTGATCAGATAACCCGCTAAGATAAGCAAGAACCTGATTGATCATCTCTGGGGTAAGTTGGGGTGGCAATTCCTCATTTTGCACTTGTTCATTCTCCCCTTCCTCACCCTCTCATACTACTTCCTCAGTCGGTGGAGGAGTCACCACCCTAGCATCAGATGGGCTAGGTACTCGTCCTCTCCCTCTAGAGGACGTCATCCCACGACCTCTACCACGGCCTCTTGCCACTGCTCTTCCTCGAGCCACAGCCCCAGTGGCTGGCTTAGACGTTTCTTGTCTTGCCGGTGTTGGTGTTGGTGCAGTCGTTGCTCTAGTTCTAACCATCTGCGAAAAGAGTGAAGATGGTCAGATACCAATTTGTATCACCTAGATACAAATTGGATTTAAGTAATAGCACGAAAGAAAGAAAGAAAGAATGGAATTTTCCTAAAGTCTTATAGCCTCTCAAAGAAAAGTAAAGGCGTCCCCCTACAGTTCCTTAAGACTCTACTAGACTCGTTCTTGTGTGATGAGACCAACGAACCTAATGCTCTGATACCAAGTTTGTCACGACCCAAAACCGAGCCGCGACTGGCACCCATACTCACCCTCTTATGTGAGCGAACCAACCAATCTAACCCTTAACATTTCAATATAATATCGACAGAAAGTAATGCGGAAGAATTAAACTCATTAATAATACCAATTCATTAACTTCTAAAATTCAACGTCTATTATTTCCCCAAAATCTGGAAGTCATCACCACAAGAACATCTATGATCATATTACTAAACTAAGAGTATTCTAAGAAGCTAAAACAAGTAAAAGCTAGTCCATGCCAGAACTTCAAGGCATCAAGACATGAGGAAGAAGATCCAGTCCAAGCTAGAAGCATTAGCTCACCCTGAAGATCCGGTGTGACGAAGACTTGCTAGAATTGCGGTTGAGTTGAAGATGACGGTACGTTTGCTGCACTCCACAAATAACAAAGAAGAAAATATAAAAGTAGGGGTCAGTACAAAACACAAGTACTGAGTAGGTATCATCGGCCAACTCAAAATAGAAAACAGTATATATCAAGTAATATCATAAATCAACTACAATACTCAACATGTAGCAACAACAAGTTCTATAATCATTAATAAGTACTGCCAAGTTCACACATGAGGACTCAAGCCTCAATACCATACTCATTTGGGAATTAGGTTCATTAGATTGAGTATATTAACATATTTCAAGATTCATTTTCTTTATTTCCCTCGTGTCGGTACGTGACACTCCGCTCCATATACTATCCTGGTGTCGGAACGTGACACTCCGATCCTCATATACTATCCTAGTAGGGGAACGTGGCACCCGATCCATATACTATCCTGGTGTCGGAACGTGACACTCCGATCCTCATTTTATCCTAGTACCGGAACGTGGCACCCGATCCATATACTATCCTGGTGTCGGAACGTGACACTCCGATCCTCATTCTATCCTGGTACCGGAACGTGGCACCCGATCCATATACTATCCTGGTGTCGGAACATGACACTCTGATCCTCATTCTATCCTGGTACCGGAACGTGGCACCCGATCCCCTAATCTCACTACTTTCGTTCATCAAGCCTTCTTTCATACCAAGGCATCATCATTAACAAAGTAGATTAGGGTTTCTTTTCAAGATTGGGATTCAATAACTTCTTCATGCTTATTTTATCACAATTACATAATCATATTCATGCAAGCATACAATTAAGCATATAGGAGGGTTTACAATACTATCAATACATATCATTCGCTATTAAGAGTTTACTACGAATAGCATGAAATAACCATAACCTACCTCCACCGAAGATTCATGATCAAGCAAGCAATTTCCCAAGCTTTGTTTCTCTCTTCTCGTTCAATTCCCTCTCTTTCTCTTTGTTCTTTCTATTTTTCTTATTCAAACCCTCTTTCTTTTACCCTAATTAGTATATAATTAAGTTTAAAAGATGGCAATAATAACCCACTAATTAACTCAAGGTTACCTCTTTTAACCCCCAAGTAATTAGATTTATTAACATTAACCCACTATCTTTATAATTAGAGCAAGAATAGTCAAAAACGTCCCTTAACACGTTTAAAGAAATCCGACCCAGCCTGGGATTACGCAGTCTGTGACGGCCCGTCGTGCCTGCGACGGTCCATCCTGCTGCTCCGTCACAGAGTTCAGAGACTCAATTCTATTAAAGGGTCTGTGACGGTCCGTCGTGCCCACGACGGTCCGTCCTGCCATGTCGTCACGAAGTTCAGAGAGTCGATTTCAGTATCCAATTTCAGAATTTCTAAGTGTTTTGAAACGAGACCCCCTCGACGGTCCGTCGTGCCCATGACGGTCCGTCATAGGGCCCGTCGTCTCAGCCAGTTTTCCAGAAATAAAATCTGCTGCTCAAAACGACTAAACAGGTCGTTACACATATTGTACGCCAATAGGGTTCCACTGCCACATAGACTAAATTCTTAAATCTTTATTACCCTTTTTCCCCCTCATTTCATTATTTTCTAGAAATGATTTTACTCTTTCTCTCTCATTTCACGGCTAAGAGTTTCAAAGTTTTCTTTGTCGCTGGGTTTCTAAGTGGATCTTCGTGATTGTAGCTTAGTAAATATTTTTTCTTATTTTATCTCCAAAATAATATTTATTTAATTTCTAAAATAAATTTTGTTTTATCTTGAAAAATTGTGATTTAAATAAGAAAATAAAAATATCACAATTTTAGAGTGATAAAAAAATGGAGTTGATAATTTAAGAATAGAAAAAATAGTGAGTGCATAGTTATAGTTTAATAAAACACATAACCAATTAACGGAATAAAATTTGAAATTGTATAAATATATGGAAACAAAAATTATTTGTCATAGAATTATATATCATATGCATATGAAACTTCACAATAGATAAACTACATATTTACCTTCATATAATAGTGAGTTGCAGTTTTTATTATTGATTTCTATTTCTTGCAATCTTGAATTGTTATAAATTAATTAATTCGTTGAGAGTAAGGAGCACATTAAATATTAGATTACGAATGTGTTACAACTTAAAAATAAATATTTTCTCAATTGATATCAATACTTGAATTTCAAAATTCAAATACTTTATTACCTTATGTAAATTAAATTTTTTGATTATTATCTATAGAATAGAGATTAAAAAAATACTATAAAAATAATTGTGAATTATTTTCATTAAAATTTTGTTGAAAGGCAAATAAGTTACAAAAAATTAAATTTTATAAATATAAAATTGATCTAAAGTTTGTACTCACTCCCTTTTGATTTATATAATTTTAATTTAACTTAACATGTATATTTTTTAAAAGAAAAAATAATTTTAAAATTCGTGGTCTAAAACAAATCATATATGTTCATATGACTATAAATAATCTTACTAAGAATAAATGAATATTTTAAAGTCAAAATGATAAAAATAAATATTTTCTCAATTGACATCAATACTTGAATTTCAAAATTCAAATACTTTATTAACTTATATAAATTAAAATTTTTAATTATTATCTATAGAATAGAGATAAAAAAAATACTATAAAAGTAATTGTGAATTATTTTCATTTAAATTTTGTTGAATGCAAATAATTTACAAAAACTTAAATTTTATAAATATGATCTAAAGTTTGTACTCACTCCCTTTCGATTTATATAATTTTAATTTAACTTAACATGAAGATTTTTTAAAGGGAAAAGGGTCTGATATACCCCTCAACTTTGTCATTTAGAGATGATATACCCTTTTGTTATGAAAGTGGCTCATATATACCCCTACTTGTAAACAAATGGCTCACATATACCCTTTTCCTCTAACAGAAATGAAAAAATAATAATTTTCAATCTAAAGTTTTATTATTTTTTTCTAAAAAATATAATCCCATATGAGTAAATTTAATCCTCGTCAAACATACTTTTTTGACTTTTTTTTTGTTTCAATGAATATTTTATAATTATTATTTTGATAATAAAATTCATTTATGTTTCACTAATATTCTTGTAAAACTTATTGTAGATGACCAAATTTTTTTCGAATACGAAATTAAATTACAATACACACAAAAAGATTTAATTTTTTATTCCTTTAAACTAAGGAACGAAAGAAAAAAACTTTATAAGAATAAGAAACTCAAATAATTATAATAAAAGAAGTCAAAATATAATTTATGTATGAAAAAAATTAAAATATACCTTGAACTTTTATAAAAGAATCATATATACCACTAAATAATTTTTTTTTAAAATGATAAGTAATAAATATTAATTTAAAACTAATTATTGAACTTTTGTTAAATAAAGGGTATATGTGAGCCATTTTGTAATGGTAGGGGTATATGTGAGCCGTTTGTATAACGGTAAGGGCATATATGTGCCACTTTTATAACAAGGGGTGTATCAGCTATAAATGACAAAGTTGAGGGGTATATCAGACCCTTTTCCCTTTTTTAAAAGAAAAAACACTTTTATAACTCGTGGTCTAAAACAAACCATAGATGTTCATATGACTATAAATCATCTTACTAAGAATAAAATGAATATTTTAAAGTCAAAATGTTATTTAAATATATTATACATCATTCTTTTGAAATTGACTACAACGAGAAATATGTCAAAAAACTTATTTTAAAGTAAAAATTTTCATAGTGTAAAGATTTAATTACATTATATCCCTACTTTTTTCAAATTACAAAATTTTCTTAGAATTAAATAATTTCTAGATAAATCAGCACGCATGCGGATACATCGATCGTGATACATTGTTATTGAGGAAACTTGCAGATACATAGGTCACAAATGAATTCGAAAGGGGAGGGGTGTATTCGATAGAGAATATGAATATATCCGAGAGGAGAGAGATGTATCCAAGAGAGTATATGAATGTATTCAAGACGAGTCAAAGATGTATTCAAGAGATGATACGAATGTATCCAAGAGGAGATACTGATGTGTCTGACAGAGAATAGGAATGTATCTGAAAGGAGTATTTATAACTTTTTTGAATAGTAAAAAACTTTAAAATTATAATAAAATAAGATATTAATCTGGATAATTTTTTAAACTTAAAATTTAAAAAATAATTAATTATATTGAGCCCGTGAACGGGCCTTCAATTATCTAGTTATTATTATTTTTTATAGAAGAGCCATGAGAAGGACGACCAATGACATTTTAGTAATTTTAACATCATTTAAGGATAAAATAATAATTGTATAATTAATTGTCAAAATGAAAATCTAGAAGAATTCATACATGTCTTAATTTTTGCTATGGGACCATATTGATATTATTGTAATTTTGTTAAAATGAAGAGTTTACAAACAATAATAAATGTTAAGCTTTTTTTTTTTTTTTGACATAGTTTTGAAAGAAAATTTTGAACTAATTAAATAAAATGTGTTTGAATATTTATGTCACGACCCAAATCAGGGACGCGACTGGCACCCACATTTACCCTCCGATGTGAGCGAACCAACCCATCTAACCTTAACACTTCAAGATATTTCAACAGAAAATAATGCGGAAGACTTAAACTCATTAATAAAAACAACTCAAAACTATTATTAATATTCCCAAAATCTGGAAGTCATCACCACAAGAACATCTATCTCAAACTACTAATCTAAGAATGTCTAAAAACTAAAAACAATTAAAAACTAGTCCATGCCGGAAGTTCAAGGCATCAAGACTTGAAGAAGGAGACCCAGTCCAAGCTAGACGCATTAGCTCACCCCGAATTTCCGATGAAGTGAAGACTGGCTTGATCTACTGCTGAGTCGAAGTTGACGGAACGTTTGCTGCATAACGCAAATAACAAAAGGAAAACATAAAAGTAGGGGGTCAGTACAACCACACGTACTGAGTAGATATCATCGGTTAACTCAAAATAAGGAACAATATATATCAAATAATATTATAAATCAACTATAAACTCAACATGTAGCAACAACAAGTATCATAATCGTCAATAACACCATCAAGTTCATTCATGAGGGCTCAAGCCTCATTACCATACTCATTTGGGAATTAAGTTCATTATGTTGAATATATTATCATCTTTCGAGATTCATTATCTTTCTTCCTCTTGTGTCGGTACGTGACACTCCGATCCCCTACCACTATGTGTCGGAACGTGACACTCCGATCCCCTATATGTGTCGGAACGTGACACTCCGATCCCCTATATGTGTCGGAACGTGACACTCCGATCCCCTATATGTGTCGGTACGTGACACTCCGATCCCCTATATGTGTCGGTACGTGACACTCCGATCCCCTATATCTACGTGTCGGTTCGTGACACCCGTCCCACTAATACTATGTGTCGGAACGTGACACTCCGATCCACTAATTCTATGTGTCGGAACGTGACACTCCGATCCACTAATTCTATGTGTCGGAACGTGACACTCCGATCCACAATCTCATTATATCCGTTCATCAAGCCTTCTCTAACCAAGGCATCATCAATCCCAATCACTTTAATTCATCAAGCCTTCCTTTATACCAAGGCATTATCATTAATATCATAGATTAAAGTATTCTTTCAAGATTTGGGATTCAATGGTTTTCATCATGCTTGTATTATCAACATCACATAATCACATTCATACAAGCATACAATAAGCATATAGACAGGTTTACAATATCATCAACACATATCATTCACTATCAAGAGTTCACTACGAATATCGTAATACAAAAACCATAACCTACCTCCACCGAAGAATTGGAATCAACAAGAAATTTCCAAGCTTGCTATTCTCCTCTCTCTCGATCGATCTGCTCTCTCTCCCTTTCTGTTCTTTCTCTTTTGTTTTATCCAAACCCTCTTTCCTTTACCCTAATTAATCATATAATTAAGTGTGAAAAAGGACAATAAACCCCTCTAATTCACTTAAGGTTACCCTTTTAACCCCTAAGTAATTAGACTTATAAATGTTACCCCTCAATCTTGTAATTAAGGAAAGAATAATCAAAAACGACCCTTAAAACGTGTGGAGAAATCCCATTTTGTCTGGGACTTGCGTGACCTGTGACGGGCCGTCGTACCTGCGACGGTCCGTCACGGTCGTCGTCGTGCCTCCCCAGTTTTCCATCGTCGCCACGGACGCTGTGACGCTCCGTCACGCCTGTGACGGTCCGTCCTGCACGTCCGTCATGGCGGTCAGAAACTCGTTTCTCGAACCAAATTCTCAAACGTTGAAGTGTTTTGCAACGGAAACTCACGACGGTTCGTCGTGGATGTGACGGAACGTCCTGCAGGTCCGTCACACTTTACAGAGAGTCGATTTTCAGTACCCAAATTCAAAAATGCTAAGTGTCATGGGACGAATCATTCACGACGGGCCGTCGTGACTACGACGGTCCGTCACGACTTCCGTCGTCCCAGCCAGTTTTTCCAGAATTTCGTTTGCTGCTCAAAACGACTAAACAGGTCGTTACAATAGATACCAATTTACCCATCGTTCGTCCCCGAACGATCAAAAGAAGAAAGGCCATGGCGAAAAGGAGTACCTGAATCTGTGAACAGATGTGGGTATTTTTCTTGCATATCTGCCTCCTTCTCCCAAGTAGCTTCTTCAACCGGTCGATTCTTCCATTGAACTTTGATGGATGCAATCTCTCTCGACCTCAACTTGCGAACTTCTCTATCTAATATAGCAACCGGTTCCTCTTCATAAGTCAAGTTCTCATCCAACAAAACTGAATCCCAACGGATAATGTAGTTTCCATCTCCGTGGTATCTTTTCAACATGGATACATGGAACACTGGATGCACTCCGGACAGCCCTGGGGGTAAGGCTAATTCATAAGCCACCTCCCCTATTCTTTTAAGCACTTCAAATGGTCCAATATACCTTGGACTTAACTTACCTCTTTTTCCAAACCGCATCACCCCTTTCATGGGTGAAACCTTCAACAAGACTTGTTCACCTTCCATGAACTCCAAATCTCTAACCTTTCGGTCGGCATACTCCTTTTGTCTACTTTGAGCCGCCAAAAGCTTCTCTTGAATAGCTTTCACCTTCTCCATAGAATCCCTCAACAGATCAGTCCCCCAAGGTCTAACCTCGAAGGCATCAAACCAACCAATGGGAGATCTACACCTCCTCCCATACAATGCTTCAAATGGAGCCATGTCGATACTAGAGTGATAACTATTATTGTATGAAAACTCTGCCAAAGGTAAGAAACTATCCCAATGGCCACCAAACTCTATCACACATGCGCGAAGCATATCCTCCAAAACTTGAATCGTTCGCTCAGACTGACCATCGGTCTGAGGATGAAATGCAGTACTAAGGTCCAATCTAGTACCTAATTCAGCATGCAATGTTCTCCAAAACTTAGAAGTAAACTGCGTACCTCTATCAGATATGATGGAGAGTGGAACTCCATGCAACCGAACGATTTCTGAGATGTAGATCTTGGCTAACTTTCTGCATTGTAGGTTACCTTGACAAGAATGAAATGTGCAGACTTAGTTAACCTATCAACAATCACCCAAATAGAGTCATACTTACCCAATGTCTTTGGAAGACCAACCACGAAGTCCATCGCGATTCTCTCCCACTTCCATTCAGGAATGGGCATTCTCTGAAGTGTTCCTCCGGGCCTCTGGTGTTCATACTTTACTTGTTGACAATTTGGACACTTGGCAACAAACTCAACAATATCTCGCTTCATTCTACTCCACCAGAAGTGTTGCTTTAGGTCGCGATACATCTTGGTTGCACCAGGATGTATAGAATATCCGGAACTATGGGCCTCTGTCAGAATAGTGGTGATCAAATCATCGATGCGGGGTACACATACTCTTCCCTTAATCCTCAAAACACCTTCCCCATCGATTATTGCTTCCTTAGCCTCTCCTTGCAACACTTTATCTCGAATTCGCCTTAGTTTCTCATCATCAAACTGTTTCCCCTTAATCTGATCAAGGAAAGAGGATTTGGCCTCTACACAAGCTAACAATCCTCCCTTCTCATTTATTTCTAACCTCATAAGGTCATTAGCCAAAATCTGCACTTCTCTAGCCAATGGGCGTCTAGAAGCTTGCAAATGAGCTAGACTTCCCATGCTTCCGGCCTTTCTACTCAAGGCATCTGCCACAACATTGGCCTTCCCCGGATGATACCAAATAGTGATGTCGTAGTCCTTTAGTAGTTCCATCCATCTCCTCTGTCTCAAGTTCAAGTCTTTCTGAGTGAAGACATACTGTAGGCTACGATGGTCCGTATAGACTTCACACTTAACCCCATACAAATAGTGTCTCCATTGCTTTAGTGCAAATACCACTGCGGCCAACTCCAAGTCATGGGTCGGATAGTTGCGTTCATGCACCTTTAATTGCCTCGAAGCATAAGCAATCACATTCTTCTCTTGCATTAACACTGCACCCAAACCCGAATAGGATGCATCACAATAAACAATGAAGTTTTTGCCCTCTACTGGCAAGGTAAGGATAGGTGCGGTAGTCAACAAAGTCTTAAGCTTCTGGAAGCTCTCCTCACACTCATCCGACCATACAAATGGGACGTTTTGCTTAGTCAAGTTCGTCAATTGGGAAGCTATGGAAGAGAATCCCTTGACGAATCGGCGGTAGTAGCTAGCTAACCCCACAAAACTCCTTATTTCTGACACGTTTGTAGGTCTTACCCAATTCTTCACTGTCTCAATCTTAGATGGATCTACCATCACTCCATCCTTAGAAACCACGTGCCCCAAGAAGGACACTGAATCTAACCAAAACTCACACTTGGAGAATTTCGCATAAAGCTTTTTCTTTCTCAACAACTCTAACACCAATTTCAAATGCTCCTCATGTTCTTTCTTACTTTTGGAGTATATCAGTATATCATCAATAAACACGATCACAAAGAGATCCAAATATGGCTTGAAAATCCCGTTCATCAAGCTCATGAAGGCAGCAGGGGCATTAGTAAGACCAAATGACATTACCACAAATTCATAATGCCCATACCTAGTTCGAAAAGCAGTCTTTGGCACATCCGTTGCTCGTATTTTCAGTTGGTGATAACCGGATCTCAAGTCGATCTTCGAGAAGACACAAGCACCTTGTAACTGATCGAACAAGTCATCAATGCGAGGAATGGGGTACTTGTTCTTAATAGTTACCTTGTTCAACTGTCGGTAATCTATGCACATTCGGAAACTCCCATCTTTCTTCTTCACAAACAAAACCGGAGCACCCCAAGGAGATGCACTTGGTCTAATGAAGCCTTTGCTCAACAACTCTTGAAGTTGAGCCTTTAATTCTCTTAACTCCGCAGGAGCCATTCTATACGGGGGTATAGAAATGGGGCGAGTACCGGGTTCCAAATCGATGCAGAAGTCTATATCCCTATCTGGTGGCATACCGGGAAGATCTGCAGGGAACACATCCAAGAACTCACAGACTACCGAAACTGACTCAATCGATGGTACTTGAGTAGTGTCATCCTTAAGATGTGCCAAGAAAGCTAGACAACCCTTACTAACCATCTTCTGAGCACGAATAAAGGAGATGATACGCACCGGATTGGGAGTGTAGTCACCCTCCCATACTAACTGATCTGCCCCAGGCTTGGCTAACGTCACTGTTTTAGCATTACAATCCAAAATCGCAAAGTTCGGAGAAAGCCAAGTCATACCCAGAATTACATCAAAGTCACCCATTTCTAGAATAACCAAGTATACCTTGCTCTAGACTCAAGAACTCATCCCTCTTCCTATCCCTCAAAGTCCGGGGGATATACTTTTCCATGAACAAACTAGAGAATGATTCTCAAGTCATAGGGGTGCCTCTGTTGGTTGACACTCAACATGTGAACGCACCACATTTTGGCGTTACCTTGGAACTGATAACTCACGAACTCGACACCAAACCTCTCTACTATCCCCATCTTGTGTAGTAGCTCATGACAATCAACCAGAAAATCATAAGCATCTACAGATTCTGCACCCTTGAAGACTGGAGGTTTCAGTTCCAAGAACTTACTAAAAAGTTCATGTTGATCGTTTGTCATAATAGGCCCAGTAGTCAGACGTGGAAATGTGCCTATTCCCAATGGTGCATCCATGCGGGGAGCCATAGTAGCCGCATGTCGTATCTCTGAAACCGGAGGTGTTGGTGCAGAAACCATTGGAGGTGCTTGACCCTGATCGGACAACCCGCTAAGATAAGCAAGTACTTGGTTGATCATCTCTGGGTAGGTTGGGGTGGCATTTCCTCATTCTGCCCTTGTTCAGTTTCCCCTTCCTCACCCTCTCTAACTACCTCCTCAGTCGGTGGAGGAGTCACCGCCCTAGCATCAGATGGGCTAGGGGCTCGTCCTCTCCCTCTAGAGGACGTCCTCCCACGACCTCTCCCACGGCCTCTTGCCGTTGTTCTTCCTCGAGCCACAGCCCCAGTGGCTAGCTCAGTCGTTTCCTGTCTTTCCGTTGTTGCTGCTGGTGCGGTCGTTGCTCTAGTTCTAACCATCCGCGAAATAGAGTGAAGATGGTCAGATACCAATTTGTATCACCTAGATACCAATTGGACTCAAGTAGTAGCACGAAAGAAAGAATGAAAGAATAGAATTTTCCTAAAGTCTTATAGCCTCTCAAAGAAAAGTAAAGGCGTCCCCCTACCGTTCTTTAAGACTCTACTAGACCTGTTCTTGTGTGATGAGACCAATGAACCTAATGCTCTGATACCAAGTCTGTCACGACCCAAATCAGGGACGCGACTGGCACCCACATTTACCCTCCGATGTGAGCGAACCAACCCATCTAACCTTAACACTTCAAGATATTTCAACAGAAAATAATGCGGAAGACTTAAACTCATTAATAAAAACAACTCAAAACTATTATTAATATTCCCAAAATCTGGAAGTCATCACCACAAGAACATCTATCTCAAACTACTAATCTAAGAATGTCTAAAAACTAAAAACAATTAAAAACTAGTCCATGCCGGAAGTTCAAGGCATCAAGACTTGAAGAAGGAGACCCAGTCCAAGCTAGACGCATTAGCTCACCCCGAATTTCCGATGAAGTGAAGACTGGCTTGATCTACTGCTGAGTCGAAGTTGACGGAACGTTTGCTGCATAACGCAAATAACAAAAGGAAAACATAAAAGTAGGGGGTCAGTACAACCACACGTACTGAGTAGATATCATCGGTTAACTCAAAATAAGGAACAATATATATCAAATAATATTATAAATCAACTATAAACTCAACATGTAGCAACAACAAGTATCATAATCGTCAATAACACCATCAAGTTCATTCATGAGGGCTCAAGCCTCATTACCATACTCATTTGGGAATTAAGTTCATTATGTTGAATATATTATCATCTTTCGAGATTCATTATCTTTCTTCCTCTTGTGTCGGTACGTGACACTCCGACTCCGATCCCCTACCACTATGTGTCGGAACGTGACACTCCGATCCCCTATATGTGTCGGAACGTGACACTCCGATCCCCTATATGTGTCGGAACGTGACACTCCGATCCCCTATATGTGTCGGTACGTGACACTCCGATCCCCTATATGTGTCGGTACGTGACACTCCGATCCCCTATATCTACGTGTCGGTTCGTGACACCCGTCCCACTAATACTATGTGTCGGAACGTGACACTCCGATCCACTAATTCTATGTGTCGGAACGTGACACTCCGATCCACTAATTCTATGTGTCGGAACGTGACACTCCGATCCACTAATCTCATTATATCCGTTCATCAAGCCTTCTCTAACCAAGGCATCATCAATCCCAATCACTTTAATTCATCAAGCCTTCCTTTATACCAAGGCATTATCATTAATATCATAGATTAAAGTATTCTTTCAAGATTTGGGATTCAATGGTTTTCATCATGCTTGTATTATCAACATCACATAATCACATTCATACAAGCATACAATAAGCATATAGACAGGTTTACAATATCATCAACACATATCATTCACTATCAAGAGTTCACTACGAATATCGTAATACAAAACCATAACCTACCTCCACCGAAGAATTGGAATCAACAAGAAATTTCCCAAGCTTGCTATTCTCCTCTCTCTCGATCGATCTGCTCTCTCTCCCTTTCTGTTCTTTCTCTTTTGTTTTATCCAAACCCTCTTTCCTTTACCCTAATTAATCATATAATTAAGTGTGAAAAAGGACAATAAACCCCTCTAATTCACTTAAGGTTACCCCTTTTAACCCCTAAGTAATTAGACTTATAAATGTTACCCCTCAATCTTTGTAATTAAGGAAAGAATAATCAAAAACGACCCTTAAAACGTGTGGAGAAATCCCATTTTGTCTGGGACTGCGTGACCTGTGACGGGCCGTCGTACCTGCGACGGTCCGTCACGGTCGTCGTCGTGCCTCCCCAGTTTTCCATCGTCGCCACGGACGCTGTGACGCTCCGTCACGCCTGTGACGGTCCGTCCTGCACGTCCGTCATGGCGGTCAGAAACTCGTTTCTCGAACCAAATTCTCAAACGTTGAAGTGTTTTGCAACGGAAACTCACGACGGTTCGTCGTGGATGTGACGGAACGTCCTGCAGGTCCGTCACACTTTACAGAGAGTCGATTTTCAGTACCCAAATTCAAAAATGCTAAGTGTCATGGGACGAATCATTCACGACGGGCCGTCGTGACTACGACGGTCCGTCACGACTTCCGTCGTCCCAGCCAGTTTTTCCAGAATTTCGTTTGCTGCTCAAAACGACTAAACAGGTCGTTACAATTTAATATTTTGTTCCTATAAATACTTTAAAGGATTATTGCGTAAACATATTTTTAATTTTATGTTACATAATATGGCCATTAAATTTGTATCTTGATTATTAAAATATTCTTTTAGCACGTATTAGTATTTTTTAATTAATTTGAAAAAAATATCAAATTTCGTTACAAAAGAATGAACAATGTTTGACTATCAAGAAATCAATTATTTAATAATGTATTCATCGAAAGATAAAAAAAATATAAAATTTTCATTTCTATATTTTCTTAGTATCATATATGATAAACTATTTAACAGAGAATATTTGACAAGGAAACCGTTAACATTCAAATTCTAATGAATATTAAAATTCAAACTAAAGAAAAATAAGTAGTTAAAAAATAAAGAAGAACAACAAAAGAAAATTTGAATAGAAAAAGACTTTGTTGAGATATATAGAGGAAGAAAAAAATTTAATAAATAAATAAATTAGGAAAAAACAACCTGAAAAAAAGTATATTGATTATTTTTTGGGGTAAGATTTAGAGTTTTCTTTACAACATGATATTAAGAGTGTAGTATCAAAGAAAATTGATTCATGTATGTCACACCCCTTTTTCGCGCGCCGGCGTAAGGGTTTTTCCAATTTAACTGACGTTATTAATCAGAGGATTATTTTAGTTTTTTTCAGAGTCACCACTTGGAATTGAGTTACGGTGTTCCAAGTCACCTTTTATTTAATCCCTAATCAAAAAGGAAATGACTCTTTGTTTGGTCTGCGAACCAGTTCGGGTAAGGAATTCTATTTACCAAGGGGAAGGTGTTAGGCATCCCTCGAGTCCCGTGGTTCAAGCACGGTTACTTTATGGACTTCTATGACTTAAACTAATTTTTGAATATTATATTATTAAGATAACTGTATTTACCCTCATTATTTGATTTATATTAACGTATTTAAAACTGCACTATTTTATATAATGTGAAGTTTTTACACATTTTTATTAATTATTTATTTATTTTTCATGCTTTCAACATTTGCTTGCTTCTTAATTTGTCTCTATTTTTTATTTTTTTATTGTATTTTTTACATTGATTTTCTTCTTTTTCTTTTCTTATCCTTTTTAATAGTTTTTTTTATGATGATAAAAAAATATTTTACATATTTTTAACACTATACTTTTCGTATCTTTTCATTTTAAAATATTTATATTTTTTTTTTACTTTTTCGTGTACATTTTTTACATTCTTTTTATTATATATATATATATATATATATATATATATTATTTATTATTCTTTTCTAATTCGAACGTTCCTTCTTCACTATTTTTTTTTTTCTTTTCTTATTTTTTCCCATCTTTCACTTTTTGGTCATCAATATACATATGTAAGTAGGTAATGTTTACATTGTTTTTGTTTTTGTTTTTATTTCTTATTATTTGAAAGCAAAAATAGTAAGCATATTATAACACTTCAATAATTATTTTTCAATATAATATTCAATAGTCTTCTTTAGATGATTATTAACGTTAGCATTAAATAAATTGCAAATCAACTCTATCTCACAAATTTTCTCATTCAATATTATCATAAACTATTTTACTAATCTAAGTATACTTAGGAACAAACAAAGAGATTAGGTTTTAAACAATTAAATTTATATTCACAATAAAGTATGCATACTAAAAGTTATAAGGGGAAATAAATAAACAAATTGTCACGACCCAAAACCGAGCCGCGACTGACACCCACACTTACCCTCCTATGTGAGCGAACCAACCAATCTTAACCCTAACATTTCAATATAATATCAACAGAAAGTAATGCGGAAGACTTAAACTCATTAATAAAAACCAATTCAATAACTTCTAAAATTCAACATCTATTATTCCCCAGAATCTGGAAGTCATCACCACAAGAACATCTATGATCAAATTACTAAACTAAGAGTATTCTAAGAAGCTAAAACAAGTAAAAGCTAGTCCATGCCGGAACTTCAAGGCATCAAGACATCAAGAAGAAGATCCAGTCCAAGCTAGAAGCATTAGCTCACCCTGAAGATCCGGTGTGACGAAGACTGGCTAGAATTGCGGTTGAGTTGAAGACGACGATCCGTTTGCTGCACTTCACAAATAACAAGGAAGAAAACATAAAAGTAGGGGGTCAGTACAAACACGAGTACTGAGTAGGTATCATCGGCCAACTCAAAATAGAAAACAGTATATATCAAGTAATATCATAAATCGACTACAATACTCAACATGTAGCAACAACAAGTACTATAATAATTAATAAGTACCGCCAAGTTCACACATGAGGACTCAAGCCTCAGTACCATACACATTTGGGAATTAGGTTCATTAGATTGAGTACATTAACATCTTTCAAGATTCATTATCTTTATTCCACTTGTGTCGGTACGTGACACTCCAATCCCCTACTACTATGTGTCGGAACGTGACACTCCGATCCCCTAATTATACATGTCGGTTCGTGACACCCGATCCCCTAAATCTACGTGTCGGTTCGTGACACACGGTCCGCCTAATACTACGTGTCGGTTCGTGACACCCAATCCCCTAAATCTACGTGTCGGTTCGTGACACCCGGTCCCCCTAATACTACGTGTCGGTTCGTGACACCCACTCCACTAATCTCATTCTATTAATTCATCAAGCCTTCTTTTATACCAAGGCATCATCAATCTCATTACTTTAGTTCATCAAGCCTTCTCTTATCCAAGGCATCATCATTAACAAAGAGATTAGGGTTTTCAAGGTTTATGATTCAATAGCTTCATCATGCTTATTTTATCACAATTATATAATCACATTCATGCAAGCATACAATTAAGCACATAGCAGGGTTTAAAATACTACCAGTACATATCATTCGCTATTAAGAGTTTACTACGAATAGCATAAAAACCATAACCTACCTCCACCAAAGATTAGTGATCAAGCAAGTAAATTCCCCAAAGCTTTGTTTCCTCTTCGTTTCTCCTCTTTCTCGTTCAATCCTCTCTCTCTCTCTTTGTTCTTTCTATTTTTCTTATTCAAACCCTCTTTATTTTACCCTAATTAGCATATAATTAAGTATAAAAGATGGCAATAATAACCCACTAATTAACTCAAGGTTACTCCTTTTAACCCCCAAGTAATTAGACTTATTAAAATTAACGCACTAACTTTATAATTAAAGCAGGAATAGTCAAAAACGTCCCTTAAAACATTTAAAGAAATCTGACCCAGCCTGGGATTACGCAGCCTGTGACGGCCCATCGTGCCTGCGACGGTCCGTCCTGCTGCTCCGTCACAGAGTTCAGAGACTCAATTTCCCTGAAGAGTCTGTGACGGTCCGTCGTGCCCACGACGGTCCGTCCTGCCATTCCGTTACGAAGTTCAGAGAGTCGATTTCAGTACCCAAATTTCAGAATTTCTAAGTGTTTTGAAACGAGACCCCCTCGACGGTCCGTCGTGCCCATGACGGTCCGTGGTGCCCATGACGGTCCGTCGTGGGGTCCGTCGTCTCAGCCAGTTTTCCTGAAATAAAATCTGCTTCTCAAAACGACTAAACAGGTCGTTACAATAGATACCAATTTACCCATCTTTCGTCCTCGAACGATCACAAGAAGGAAAACATGAGCGAGAAGGAGTACCTGAATCTGTAAACAGGTGTGGGTATCTTTTTCGCATATCAGCCTCCTTCTCCCAAGTAGACTCTTCAACTGGTCGATTCTTCCATTGAACCTTGATGGATGCAATCTCCCTCGACCTCAACTTGCGGACTTCTCTATCTAATATAGCAACAGGTTCCTCCTCATAAGACAAATTTTCATCAAGCAGAACTGAATCCCAATGAATGATGTAGTTTCCATCCCCATGGTATCTTTTCAACATAGACACATGAAATGTCGGATGCACTCCGGATAGCCCTGGAGGCAAGGCTAACTCATAAGCCACCTCCCCTACTCGCTTAAGTACTTCAAAGGGACCAATATACATTGGGCTTAGTTAACCTCTTTTACCAAACCGCATCACCCCTTTCATGGGCGAAACCTTCAGCAAGACTTGCTCACCCTCCATGAACTCCAAGTCTCTAACCTTTCGATCTGCATATTCCTTTTGCCTACTTTGCGCCGCTAAAAGATTTTCTTGAATAGATTTCACTTTATCTAACGATTTCCTCAGAAGGTCAGTACCCCAAGGTCTAACCTCAAATGCATCAAACCAACCAATGGGAGATCTACATCTCCTACCATACAATGCTTCAAATGGGGCCATACCAATGCTTGAGTGATAGCTATTGTTGTAGGAGAACTCTGGTAAGGGTAAGAAGCTATCCCTACGACCACCAAATTCTATCACATATGCACGAAGCATATCCTCCAACACTTGAATCGTTCGCTCAGACTGACCATCGGTCTGAGGGTGAAATGCGGTACGTAGATCCAACCTAGTACCCAACTCCGCATGTAATGTTCTCCAAAACTTAGAAGTAAACTGCGTACCTCTATCTGATATGATGGAGAGTGGAACACCATGTAACCGAACAATTTCTGAGATGTAGATTTTGGCTAACTTCTTTGCATTGTAGGTCACCTTGACCGGAATGAAATGAGCAGACTTAGTTAATCTGTCCACAATAACCCAAATGGAGTCATACTTGCCCATTGTCTTTGGAAGACCAACCACAAAGTCCATTGCAATTCTTTCCCACTTCCATTCCGGAATGGGCATTCTCTAAAGTGTTCCTCCGGGCCTCTGGTGTTCATACTTTACTTGTTGACAATTTGGACATTTGGCAACAAAATCAACAATGTCGCGCTTCATTCTACTCCATCAAAAGTGTTGCTTTAGGTCACGGTACATCTTGGTTGCACCCGGATGTATAGAATACCTTGAACTATGAGCCTCCGTTAGAATAGTGTTGATTAAATCATCGACGCGGGGTACACATACCCTTCCCTTAATCCTGAAAACACCTTCCTCATTGATTGTTGCTTTTTTAGCCTCTCCTTGCAACACTTTATCTCGGATCCGGATCAATTTCTCATCATTAAACTGCTTTCCCTTAATCTTGTCAAGGAAGGAAGATCTTGACTCCACGCAAGCCAAAAATCCTCCTTTCTCATTTACCTCTAACCTCATAAAGTCATTAGCCAGAATCTGTACTTCTCTAGCCAATGGGCGACTAGAAACTTGCAAATGAGCTAGACTTCCCATGCTTCCGGCCTTTCTACTTAAAGCATCTGCCACGACATTAGCTTTTCCCGGATGATACAAGATTGTGATATCGTAGTCCTTCAGTAGTTCCATCCATCTCCTCTGTCTCAAGTTCAAATCCTTCTGAGTAAAAACATACTGTAGGCTACGATGATCCGTATAGACTTCACACTTAACCCCATATAGATAGTGACTCCATTGCTTTAATGCAAACACTACCGCGGCCAATTCCAAATCATGGGTTGGATATTTATGTTCATGCACTTTTAATTGCCTTGAAGCATAAGCAATCACATTCTTCTCTTGCATTAGCACTGCACCCAAACCCGAATAGGATGCATCACAATAGACAATGAAATTCTTACCTTCCACTGGCAAGGTGAGAATGGGTGCAGTAGTCAACAAAGTATTGAGCTTCTGAAAGCTTTCTTCGCACTCGTCCGACCATACAAATGGGACATTCTGCTTAGTCAAGCTTGTCAGTTGGGAAGCAATAGAAGAGAACCCCTTGACAAATCGGCAGTAGTAGCTAGCTAAACCAACAAAGCTCCTTATCTCTGACACATTAGTAGGTCTTACCCAATTCTTCACTGCTTCAATACAAGATGGATCCACCATCACCCCATCTTTAGAAACTACGTGTCCCAAGAAGGACACCGAATCTAGCCAAAACTCACACTTGGAGAATTTGGCGTAAAGCTTTTTCTCCCTTAATACTTCAAACACAATTCTCAAATGCTCCTCATGTTCCTTCTTACTCTTGGAGTATATCAGTATATCATCAATAAATACAATCACAAAGAGATCCAGATATGGCTTAAAAATCCCATTCATCAAGCTCATAAAAGCGGCAGGGGCATTCGTAAGCCCAAAAGACATTACTAAAAACTCATAATGCCTATATCTGGTCAGAAAAGCAGTCTTTGGCACATCCGTTGCCCGTATTTTCAATTGATGATAACCGGATCTCAAGTCAATCTTAGAGAAGACACAAGCACCTTGTAACTGATCGAACAAATCATCAATGCGAGGAAGAGGATACTTGTTCTTAATAGTTACCTTATTCAGTTGTCTATAGTCTATGCACATCCGTAAACTCCCATCCTTCTTCTTTACAAATAACACCGGAGCACCCCAAGGAGATGCACTTGGTCTAATGAAGCCTTTGCTCAACAACTCTTGAAGTTGGGCCTTTAACTCTCTTAAATCCGCGGGAGCAATTCTATAAGGGGGTATAGAAATGGGGCGAGTACCCGGTTCCAAATCAATGCTACAGTCAATATCTCTATCCGGTGGCATACCAGGAAGATCTGCAGGGAACACATCCAGAAACTCACGGACTACCGAAACCGACTCAATTGAAGGAACTTGGGTAGTGTCATCCCTGAGATGTGCCCAGAAAGCTAAAACACCCTTTACTAACCATTCTCTTAGCACGAATAAAGGAGAAGATACGCACCGGAGTGGAAGTGTAATCACCCTCCCACACTAACGGATCTGTCCCAGGCTTGGCTAACGTCACGGTTTTAGCATTACAATCCAAGATTGCAAAATTTGGAGAAAACCAAGTCATACCCAAAATTACATCGAAGTCAACCATTTCTAGGATAACCAAATCTACATAAGTGTTGCTTCCCACAAATGTCACCAATCAAGACCTATATACTTTTTCAACTATCACAGACTCACCCACCGGAGTAGAAACACGAATAGGCATGTCAAGCAATTCACAAGGTAAATTAAGACCAATAGAAAATGAAGAAGATACATATGAAATAGGGAGCCAGGATCAAATAATACAGAAGCCATGCAATCACAAACCAAAAGATTACCTGTGATGACAGCATCAGATGTCTCCGTTTCAGATCTCCCAGGGAAAGCATAACAATGGGCCCTATCACATGTCTGCCCGTTGTCCCTACCATGTTGCGCTGCACTAGTTCCAGTTTGCCCGTTACCCCAGTCGTTTTGGTGACCACCATTACCTCGGCCACCACGTCCTCCCGAATGACGTCCTCTTCCATGACCACCTTTACCTCTGATTATTGGGGGTCTGTAACTCGGTTTTGGACAATTCCTCCTAATATGTCCAGTCTCTCCACATCCATAACATTCTCTGGATTCAAGCATAGGTCTCTCAGAGAAGTGTTGTTCAGTTTGAGGTGGACCCCCAACTACAGTCTGTAGTGAAGACTGAATTGGTCGGACTGTGTAACCTCCGGAACCATGTCCTCTAGAGTAAGAACCATTAAACTCACCTCCCTTTCGAAACCTTTTTGATGTCGACGCCATGGTGAAGTCATCTGGCTTTACTCCTTCCACCTCTATCACGAAGTCTACCACTTCTTGAAAGGATTTTGTCGTAGCCGCTACCCTTTAAGGCTGAAATCCGCAATTCTGACCTCAACCCTTTCACAAAACGGCGAATCCGCTCTTGTGGACTGAAACAAAGTTGGGTGGCATACCTGGATAATGCACAAAACTTAGCCTCATATGCAGTAACCGACATCCTACCTTGCTCTAGGCTCAAGAACTCATCTCTTTTCCTATCCCTTAAAGTCCGGGGGATATACTTCTCCATAAACAAGCTAGAGAATGATGCCCAAGTCATAGGTGGTGCCTCTGTTGGTTTACACTCAATATGTGACCGCCACCACATTTTGGCGTTCCCTTGAAACTGATAAGTCACAAACTCAACACCAAACCGTTCTACTATACCCATCTTGTGTAGTAGCTCATGACAGTCAACCAGAAAATCGTAGGCATCTTTAGATTCAGCACCCTTGAAGACTGGAGGTTTCAATTTCTAGAACTTACTGAAAAGTTCATGCTGATCATTTGTCATTATAGGCCATGTAGTCAATCGAGGAAAATTGCCTATTTTCAATGAGGCATCCATGCGGGGAGCCATAGTAGCTGCATGTTGTACCTCCGGAACCAGAGGTGTTGGTGCAGAAAACACTGGAGGTGTCTGGCCCTTATCAGATAACCCGCTAAGATAAGCAAGAACCTAATTGATCATCTCTGGGGTAGGTTGGGGTGGCAATTCCTCATTCTGCCCTTGTTCATTCTCCCCTTCCTCACCCTCTCATACCACTTCCTCAGTTGGTGGAGGAGTCACCGCCCTAGTACCAGATGGGCTAGGTGCTTGTCCTCTTCCTCTAGAGGACGTCCTCCCACGACCTCTACCACGGCCTCTTGCCACTACTCCTCTCCGAGCTACAGCCCTAGTGGCTTGCTCAGACGCATCTTGTCTTGCCGGTGTTTGTGTTGGCGCTGTCGTTGCTCTAGTTCTAACCATCTGCGAAATAGAGTGAAGATGGTCAGATACCAATTTGTATCACCTAGATACCAATTGGATCCAAGTAATAGCACAAAAGAAAGAAAGAAAGAATGGAATTTTCCTAAAGTCTTATAGCCTCTCAAAGAAGAGTAAAGGCGTCCCCCTACCGTTCCTAAAGACTGTACTAGACTCGTTCTTGTGTGATGAGACCAACGAACCTAATGCTCTGATACCAAGTATGTCACGACCCAAAACCGAGTCGCGACTGGCACCCACACTTACCCTCCTATGTGAGCGAACCAACCAATCTAAACCCTAACATTTCAATATAATATCAACAGAAAGTAATGCGGAAGACTTAAACTCATTAATAAAAACCAATTCAATAACTTCTTAAATTCAACATCTATTATTCCCCAGAATCTGGAAGTCATCACCACAAGAACATCTATGATCAAATTACTAATCTAAGAGTATTCTAAGAAGATAAAACAAGTAAAAGCTAGTCCATGCCGGAACTTCAAGGCATCAAGACATGAAGAAGAAGATCCAGTCCAAACAAAAAGCATTAGCTCATCCTGAAGATCCGGTGTGACGAAGACTGTCTAGAATTGCGGTTGAGTTGAAGGCGACGGTCCGTTTGATGCACTCCAAATATAACAAGGAAGAAAACATAAAAGTAGGGGGGTCAGTACAAACACGAGTACTGAGTAGGTATCATCGGCCAACTCAAAATAGAAAACAGTATATATCAAGTAATATCATAAATCGACTACAATACTCAACATGTAGCAACAACAAGTACTATAATCATTAATATGTACCGCCAAGTTCACACATGAGGACTCAAGCCTCAGTACCATACTCATTTGGGAATTAGGTTCATTACATTGAGTACATTAACATCTTTCAAGATTCATTATCTTTATTCCTCTTGTGTCGATACGTGATACTCCGATCCCCTACTACTATGTGTCGGAACGTGACACTCCGATCCCCTAATTCTACATGTCGGTTCGTGACACCCGATCCCCTAAATCTACGTGTCGGTTCGTGACACCCGGTCCCCCTAATACTACGTGTCGGTTCGTGACACACCCGATCCCCTAAATCTACGTGTCGGTTCGTGACACCCGGTTCCCCTAATACTACTTGTCGGTTCGTGACACCCGCTCCACTTATCTCATTCTATTAATTCATCAAGCCTTCTTTTATACCAAGGCATCATCAATCTCATTACTTTAGTTCATCAAGCCTTCTCTTATCCAAGGCATCATCATTAACAAAGAGATTAGGGTTTTCATGGTTTATGATTCAATAGCTTCATCATGCTTATTTTATCACAATTATATAATCACATTCATGCAAGCATACAATTAAGCACATAACAGGGTTTACAATACTACCAATACATATCATTCGCTATTAAGAGTTTACTACGAATAGCATAAAAACCATAACCTACCTCCACTGAAGATTAGTGATCAAGCAAGCAAATTCCCCAAAGCTTTGTTTCCTCTTCGTTTCTCCCCTTTCTCGTTCAATCCTCTCTCTCTTTGTTCTTTCTATTTTTCTTATTCAAACACTCTTTCTTTTACCCTAATTAGCATATAATTAAGTATAAAAGATGGCAATAATAACCCACTAATTAACTCAAGGTTACTCCTTTTAACCCCCAAGTAATTAAACTTATTAACATTAACCCACTAACTTTATAATTAAAGAAGGAATAGTCAAAAACGTCCCTTAAAACATTTTATGAAATCCGACCCAGCCTGGGATTACGCAGCCTGTGACGGCCCGTCGTGCCTGCGACGGTCCGTCCTGCTGCTCCGTCACAGAGTTCAGAGACTCAATTTCCTTGAAGAGTCTTTGACGGTCCGTCATGCCCATGACGGTCCGTCCTGCCATTCCGTTACGAAGTTCAGAGAGTCGATTTCAGTACCCAAATTTCAGAATTTCTATGTTTTTTGAAACGAGACCCCCTCGATGGTTCGTCGTGCCCATGACGGTCCGTCGTGGGGTCCGTCGTCTCAGCCAGTTTTACAGAAATAAAATCTGCTGCTCAAAACGACTAAACAGGTCGTTACACAAACAAATAAATATGAGGCTACTGTCGGAATTAACATTATAGATTATATGGAACATACAATCATTTATATAATTTTTCTCATGCTTCAATACAACAAATATATAAAAATAAGTTTTTTTTAAAAAATAAATAAATATTAATCACTATGATTAAATAGGAGCAAGAACGATTTCACCAGATACTAGCCATAAAGATTAAAATACGATACTATACATAATTCTTCTAATTTTTAACAATATACACATATTTACCGTATTTCAATATTATAATGAAAAGGTTGAACCAACCTAGCACTTGATTAAATTCATAAGTTGAAAAATAAATACCACATAATCATGAATATAATGTTATAAATGAATATTGAATAATACCTTTTGCGAAAATCAAATTCAAGGAAATGATATAATCCTAACAAGGATCCACGAACTTGAAACCGCGAAAGTGAACCTCAAAACTCAACCTTTGTTTGTGATTTTCAAAAAAAAGAGTAAGAAGATGAGAATAATATTTTTTACGTACGTGTTGCCTTCTTTTTCTTAATTTTTTCCTCCCTTTCGTTCTTTCTTTTTTACCTCTCAGATGTTGTCTTTTTTTTTTTTTTTTTTAATCTGTTTATGTATAGAGTTGTACTAGTAAATGAGTGTACGTGTGTGTGAGTGGGGAGTAGGGGAGTGGGGTCGTGGGGTGTTTGGGAGTAGTTCTCTTTTTTTTAATTTTTTTTTATATATATTAATTTATATAAAATGATAACCATGTAATTATTAATTGTTTTGAGTAAATAAATAAATAAAATCTAAATGGATAATAATAAATAAATATATAATTAAGAAATATTAATTTATTTAAATAATTTATGTAATATATGTATATATATATGTATATATATATTTTAACAATCAAAATAAACTTTTCTAATAAAAATTATATTTATGTTGTTTATTTTTATATCTTTTAAATAAACTTAATGAAAATAATAAAAAGTCAAAATATATTTAATTTAGATTGATAAAATTATTTATGCTTTGAATATTGGTGTTAAACTTAAATTCGGTCAAAAATTACGTGTCTACAGTTTGCCCCTCTTTGACCGGAAACACGAAGAGTTTTTCAAACAAAGAAGTAGACAAAGTGACAAGTTTTGACTGAACTCTTATTTGAAAGACCAAAATTTGTGCGACCGAGTCCTTGTTTGGACAGCCTACATATCCTAGGTTATAAGGGAATTAGGTCACGTGTAGTTCGAGGAGATGAGGTGATGAGTTGGAGTTAAGTGAGGTTCCGTCGAGGCTCCAGATCGCGGCTCTTATCCTTACATAAAAATTGAAAATTATTATTCAAAATAAAAACAAATGTACAAACTTCTATCCATGCAGCTTTTCTAGAATTTTGACTTTAATATATCACCTTGATTTTTTGTGAATATCTTAGCTTTGAATTGGAATGGAGGCTGAACTTGCCACTTAGGCGGAACTTTTGACATTCTTCAAAAACGACAATTTGAAAAGTGCTCTTGAATAACTGGTGTTTTCTTGATCAAAAGTTGACTAGTAAATGATGTGACGAAGTCAGGCTGCTACATGCATTGAAGGAGCTAATAAATCCATGTCTAAAAAAAATGAAACTTTGTTCGTGAATTTCAAATCCATGTCTCGCTTGAGGAAACCTGAAAACCACCACAAACAAAAAATAAACAAAATTTTTGCCCCAGTTTTCACTGAGAAAATTTTGTGAGTTATTACCAAATATAAATATAAAACATAAACTCCGACTAGAAGTGTTTATTTTAGAAGAAAATAAAACTAAAAATATAGACTAGGAAGTGTTTATCCTATGAGAAAGTAATCTAATCCCATTATTCAGGAGGGTCCAGCTAGTCCCGTTATTCAGGAGGGTCCTGCTAGTCCCATTATTTAGGAGGGTCCTGCTAATCCCATTATCCAGGAGGTTCCTGCTAGTCCTATTATCCAGGAGGATCCTGCTAATCCCATTATCCAGGAAGGTCCTGTTAGTCCCATTATCCAGGAGGGTCCTGCTAATCCCATTATCCAGGAGGACCCTGCTAATCCGATTATCCAGGGGGTCCTGCTAGTCCCATTATCCAGGAGGGTCCTGCTAGTCCCATTAACTAGGAGGGTCCTGCTAATCCCATTATACAGGGGGGTCCTGCTAGACACATTATCAAGGAGGGTCTTGCTAGTCCCATTATCCGGGAGGGTCCTGCTAATTCCATTATCCAGGAGGGTCCTGCTAATCCCATTATCCAGGGGGGTCCTGCTAGTCCCATTATCCAGGGGGGTCCTGCTAGTCCCATTATCCAGGAGGGTCCTGTTAATCCCATTATCTAGGGGGGGGGTGCTGCTAGTCCCATCATCCAGGAGGGTCCTGCCAATCCCATTATCCAGGAGTGTCCTGCTAATCCCATTATCCAAGGGGGTCCTTCTAGTCCCATTATTCAGGAGGGTCCTCCTAGTCCTATTACTCAGTAGAATCCTGCTAATCCAATTATCCAGGAGGATCCTGCTAGTCCCATTATTCAGGAGGGTCCTGCTAGTTCCATTATCCAGGAGTCTCCTGCTAATCCCATTATCCAGGAGGGTCCTGCTAATCCCATTATCAAGGAGGGTCCTGCTAATCCCATTATCAAGGAGGGTCCTGCTAATCCCATTATCCAGGGGGGTCCTGCTAGTCCCATTATCAAGGAGGGTCCTGCTAATCCCATTATCCAGGGGGGTCATGCTAATACCATTATCCAGGGGGTTCCTGCTAGTCCCATTATCCAGGAGGGTCCTGCTAGTCCCATTATCCAGGAGGGTTCTGCTAATCCCATTATCCAGGAGGGTCCTGCTTGTCCCATTATCCAGGAGGGTCCTGCTAATCCCATTATCCAGGAGGGTCCTGTTAGTCCCATTATCCAGGAGGGTCCTGCTAATCTCATTATCCAGGAGGGTCCTGTTAATCCCATTATCCATGAGGGTTCTGCTAATCCCGTTATCCATGAGGGTCCTGCTAATCCCATTATCCAGGGTCCTGCTAGTCCCATTATCTAGGAGGGTCCTGCTAATCCCATTATCCAGGAGGGTCCTGCTAATTCCATTATCCAGGAGGGTCCTGCTAGTCCTATTATCCAGGAGGGTCTTGGTAGTCCTATTATCCAGGAGGTTCCAGGTAATCCCATTATCCAGGAGGGTCCTTCTAATCCCATTATCCAGGAGGGTCCTGCTATTCCTATTGTCCAGGAGGGTCCTGCTAGTCCCATTATCCAGGAGGGTTCTGCTAGTCCCATTATCCAGGAGGGTCCTGCTAGTCCCATTATCCAGGAGGGTCCTGCTTGTCCCATTATCCAGTAAGGTCCTGCTTATAAAGTTTTCAACAAACTAGTAATACCAACGAAACATTGTGAATCCTATCTTCATTATTTGGAAGTTCCTTTAAGGAGAAAAATAATAATAATAGTAATAAACAAAATAAATATTCCAACATTCAAGTAATTGCTCTTTTGATATATATTATCCAACTTTTATATAATATTCCACAAGTCTTTATTGTAGGGTTTCTATTTCGCTCGCTGCGGACTAGGTTGAATATCTAGGTTCCTTGAAACCTCAATCTTGAAACAACTTGTGTCCCTGCTTCAACAAAGAAAATTTGTGAGTTTGTAAAGGTGGTGGTTTGTTTGTGGTTCCATCTTTCGACAAGGGCGGCTCAAACACTTATGACGCTTTGGTTGTTTCCAACGGTCAATACATCTTATTGATTGATAGTACTTTCATCCGAATTCGCTTACTTTGGGACCTAAAATCAATTTCTTTATCTCACAACACTCATTGTTTAGCCTTCATAGGATCAAAGAATTTTCGAATTCAACACTTGAAGAAAGATTAACTCAGTAGCTTGATGCTTTGCCTAGTACAATTAAAGACTTGGTAGCGAGTCTTGAAATTCCTTCATAGTTTTTTTTTTTTTTTTGACAAAGATTCGATGAAGACTCTTTTTTTTTTGTAAGAAGAAGAAAGAAAAACTTATCTTATTGTGGGAGTCGAGTCTACTGATCATGCCATGCAATTTGCAGTGATTTCAAGACTTGGCTATCCAATCTCTTCATCAACCACTATTGATCATTCAATCTTGATATGGAATCCCGACACTTAATGAAGCCGTAAATAATTTAGAACCCTTATACACTTTGTGATATTCACGAAGGTCTTTGCCGCTAAAACTCTATCATGTTAATTGCTCTAGCTCACCACGTCCGCTTTATGGTGCATGTAAGGATTTTCACCAATAAGACTCTTATATTCAACTCCTTTTTGCCATACGGTGCCCACTTATGGTTTTCACCAATAAGACTCTCTCATTATTATTTCTTTCTACTCACACTTGTCTTATGGTGCCCATTCAGGATTTTTACCTACCCTTAACCAACTTACTTTCGACATATCAAGGGTTGATGCAAAGACTTTTTATTTTTATTTCTTTGACTTAAGATGATGGGGTTGATTTTGAGCTTTGAGATGAGACCAAATGAATAAACAAATGACTTTTGCCCCAGTATACTACAATATGAATTTTTGGATTTGTATTTGGTTGAACCGAACCCAATATTAGGGCTGCCTACGTATCTTGCCGAAACAAGAATCAGGTCAAACGTAGTGCAGAAAATTTGTTTTTTTTTTTTTTAAAGTCAAGGAAACAACATAACCAAGAGATCCCATTGAATCAACCCTTGAAATGTCAAGCCCAAACATAAGGGTTTCTAATGTCGAAACTCAATCATATGTAATATCTTTTCACAGCATCAGCATTGACGACCGTTTCTGTCACTTTGCCTTCTATATCTGCTAAGTAAAGAGCACCATTGGGTAATACCCTTTTAACAACAAATGGTCCTCTCCAATTTGGAGAAAATTTTCCTTTGGTTTTTGCATGATGTGGCAAAATGCGTCTCAACACTAATTGACCCTCTTTAAAATGTCTAGGACGCACCTTTTTGTTACATGCCCGTGCCATTCTTTTCTGATATAATTGACCATGACATACTTATGTCAGACGCTTCTCATCAATCCAACTTAATTGCTCTAACCAAGTTTTGATCCACTCATCATCATCAATTTCAGCCTCCACAACGATTCGTAAAGATGGGATCTCAATCTCTGCAGGTATCACTGCCTCAGTCCCGTATACTAGTGAATATGGAGTAGCGATCTTGAAATTCCTTCCTTACTTCTTCAAATACTCTGTCTTCATCATGTTCGATTTCTTGACTCATTATTTCAATATTAGGTCGAAGATTAGATTGGATATTAAGATCTGGCAAAAAATTCTGCATGCATGTCATATCACTAGCATCGTCATAGAAAGAACTCTATAAAAGAAAACGAACAAATACATTAGACTGAAATAAAGATGCAATTACATCCTACTGAAAAGGTAAATAGAATGTTTGAAATAAAACGACAAGACAAAATCCGATTACAATCCTTGAATGACTCGGACGACAAAAGAAAAAACAAGACAGACTACCAAGACTCGTCTTTAACGGGGAGAGAGGTGGCCTCCCAATTGTTTAGATTGACATCAGGACCAATGAATTGCACATCTCTGTCGCTAGTGCCTTCTGCGAGTTCCACCATATCAACCTCGACAAATAAATCTTGAAAATAGTTGATCATTTCTTTGCCAACTTTCATCACTGGCTCTGGAAAAGATGATTGATAAGATTCTGTTGCGCGGGCTTTGATGAAAGATTTGTAGATTGGTTGTATAGTCTTGGTAAGTGACCATACATCTCTCTTCTGCTTCTTTGCCTTCATTTTGTACTCGAATCTAGGTTGGTAGCCTAAGCCAAAAGTACCGATGCTCTTTCGTAGACTCACATGATAAGCTCTTCCTTGCAAGTAGATTCCTATGCCTTTACCCGGCTCAAACCCATGTTTCAGCGATTCACTCACCACCATTACAGACGGGCGATGGGAATATTTGGTTTTGAAATGACACTCCCCTCGGGGACATGCTCAATAACCACTAACTCAGAAGCTTGATAAACTAGTGCCTCATTCTCATTATCCGCCTTGATTAAAGGGAAGGAAGAGTCTTTGTAAATTGAAAAATCCCCCTCACCATGGACAATTACCTCTTGTCGGTCGTATTCAAACTTAATCATTTGATGCAACGTTGAGGGACAGCTCCAGCCCTATGCACCCATGGCCTCCCCAACAATAGATTATAGGACGCGTTGATATCCAACACTTGAAAATTCACAGCGAAATCCACAGGCCCTATGGATAGTACGAGCTCTATCTCACCAATATCATCAATTTTTGAACCATCAAAAGCTCTAACACATACATTGTTGGGTCGGACCCTTTTAGCACTAACATTCAATTTCTGTAGAGTTGATAAAGGACAAATATTTGCTCCAGATCCTCCATCAATTAGAACTAGAGTGACATATGAAAGCTCACACTTTACAGTGATATGTAGGCCTTGGTTATGTCCTGTACCTTTTTTGTGTAGTTCATCATCTGAAAAGGTGATGCGGTTTACCTCAAATATTCTCCCAGCAATCTTCTCTAAGTGACTCACTGTAACTTTAATAGGATCATGTGCTTCATTCAAAATTTTCATTATAGCCTTACGATGTTCATTAGAATGTATTAGCAAAGCAACAAAGATATTTGGGCTGGAGTTTTTCTTAATTGTTCCACCACGGAGTAGTCTTATAGTTTCATCTTCCTTAGGAATTACTCTACCTGTCCTTCAGTAACCGGACTCTTTATTTGTATTTGGTCATTTTTAGTTTTCCTTAATTCCATCGGGACATAACATCTTCATGAACGGGTTTATTCCTCCCACTTCGTCTATTTCTTCATCAACTTCTTTTCCCTTGTATGTCACGACAGTAGGTTCATAATTCCAGGGAACAGCTTTGGGGTTAGTCATTGGGAGCTGGGATAGTGGCATGATAATCACAGGAGGAATATGGGCCCCTCGCACGATCAAGATAGGCTTGTTTGTCCCTTTTGGAACAAACGATTTTGCCTTACTCGGGCTTGCCCAAACATCTTCAAGGGCTCCTTTCACAGTTTAGAGGGGTGTGTTTGATGGACTCAACTTTTCTAACACATTTTCCGCCTCTAAAGGCATCATTTTTGTTAAATCAACAACATTTGTTGACTTCTCAATGCCAGTTCCAACCCTAAGGATTGGCTTATACGGAGATACAAACTCTTCATGACCCTTCATCATTTCCAGCATGTTTGTTTCGGTATGCCTCGGCAATGGATTTTGATTGATGTTGGGTCCACTCGGACTTTCAACTATAATTCGGTTAGAATCGATAAAATCCTGAATGACCCTTTTCAAATACCAACATCTCTCTATGTTGTGCCCTGGAGCATTAGAACAATATGCGCAATGTTGAGAATAATCCAAATTTCTCGGAGGAGGATTCAACATCTTTCTCTCAATAGGACTCAAAACATTCAACGTCCTTAATTTTTGGAATATGCTAGCATACGATTCCCCAATAGGAGTGAACTCATCTTTAACTCCATTTCCCTTTTTGTATTGTGGTCTAGGACGGAAAGGAATTCTAGCAGTATTTTGATGAACTTGTGGGGGTGGTGGATGATTTTGTGGAGTTGGTGCACGCCATTGTGGATAAGAAGGGGTGCAATTGGTTGTGCATTAAAAACATGATATGGAGTGTATGGGACAGAATATTGTGGAGCTTGGGAAGGAAAATAGTGTTGTGAGGAATTACCTTGGACATGAGTCCTAGGCGCTGATACAATAGCGGCCACATCCTCCCTTCTCTTCTTCCCTCCAATATTTCCAGAACCATTTTGAAGAACTTGTGTTGTGGCTTTTAAGGCAACTTGACTTACAATCTTTCCACACTTTATGCCATTTCCTACCATTTCCCCTACCTTAATAACTTCAGCGAATGTCTTCCCTACGGCAGAAAGCAGATAGTGAAAGTAATCAGGTTCTTGCGCCTGGAGAAAAACGTCAATCATCTCTGACTCCTTCATCGGTTGTTTAACCCTAGCAGCTTGTTCCCTCCATCTGATAGCATATTCACGAAAATTTTCTGTGGTCTTTTTCCTCATGTTGGCTAACGAGGAGCGATCTGCAACAATGTCAATATTATATTGGAATTGCTGTACAAAACATCGAGCCAAATCATCCCATGTGTGCCAGTTGGTGATATCCTAATCTATGAACCATTCAGATGCAATCCCTACTAAGCTTTCCCCAAAATAGGCCATAAGTAACTCTTCTTTGCCCTCTGCACCCATCAATTGGTTGCAATATCTCTTTAGATGAGCTATGGGGTCTCCGTAACCATCATATTTTTCAAACTTTGGAGTTTTAAAACAAGCAGGTAAATGAACGTGCGGAAACATACACAATTCACTGAACGAGACGCCTTTGCGGCCTCCTAGTCCTTGCATATCTCTTATACTTTGTTCCAAACTCTTAATTTTCTTAGTAATTTCTTCATGTTCCTCATTCTTGACCATCTTCTCAATTTCGACAGGGGAACTATATTGATGAATGTGGGGATGAGAGCTTGGAATTTAATGGCCTCTTCAAGAGTGTAACTCTGATCACGCCGAACTTTGGGTGGAGGATCGCTGTTGGATTTGGGCACCATCGTTGGCTGCGGGATGCTGTTAGTCGGAGCAGTTGTCACAAAGAGTGGAATACTTATCACAGGCGTATTCGAAGGGCGCACCATACAAGTTCCAGCGACATTGAATGTGTTACCATAGGGGCTGAATCCAGGGGGATATATCGCATCGTTTGTCGACACCTGGATAGGGTGAGACATATTTGTATTAAAATAGTCTCGGATTGAAGATGGTGGAGGTTGTCCACTCATCCAACCCTCGTACATCTCTGCCATTTGTTGTTTTAACGCCCTTATCTCTTCTGTTGTCCCTATTTCTTGTGAAGTCATCTGGTTTTGGATCTCCTCATCATTGTCCGATTCATTTCCGTCTTTGGGGGCCATTTTGTGTTTCTCTTTCGATCTTGTGTTGTAAGAATGTGATGCCAATTTAACCACAAACCAACTACCTTTAAGCTAGTATGTCTCTCTCTCTTTCTCTCTCTATCTGTCTCTTTGAATAGAGTAATAAACCGATTAGTGTTAAGAAATTATGCACATTGTATCCACATACATACTTATAATATGGAGGACCTCATGTTTCATCCCGGCTTACCTAGGCATTCTTCTCTTCATTAGTTTTTTGATATTTTATTATTATTATTTATTTATTTACTTATTTGTTTATTTATTTATTATCATTATGATTATCATTTTTTAAGAGAAAGAAGAAAGAAAAAAAAAATAATAATAATAATAATTTGGATCGAACCCCCTGGGTTGCCTACGTATCATGTTTGGCCCATGAATCAGATCTTGCGTAGTTCGAGAAAGATTTCAATTAATTTTTTTATTTTTTTTATTTTTTTTCATGACATATGCACATAAGGTTACCGAAAGAAAATCTTTTTCATTCATTTTCAAATATTTTAAACAATGATTTGAATAAAACGAACAAACAAAAAAAAAAAACAGAAGTACCTAGGACTTAGATAGACTCTAAATGAAATAAAATAACAAAACAAAAAGAAAGAGATAAAACTAAAAGTAATAATAAAATGAAATAACCATCTATTAAGAAAATAGACTCTAAAAGAAACTGAATCCTCGAATCTCAATAATCTCCAAGACCCCTATAAATCTTCGCCAACGCTTTCGGTAGATATGAAGCAAAAGCACGGGCCTGTTGGCCCAACCTCTCATCGCTCTTGTGTAAGTATCTCGCATAAACATTGTTGAGTTCATCCCTGAGTTGTAGTATTCGGTCTCTGGCTTCATCCATATTTGTCATAACAATTTTGTAACCAGTGGTGAGCAGTATTGAGTTCATGCGTCAAATTTTCCCTTTGTTCTTGGAACTCTTCAATTTGAAGGTGGAGTGCATCTCGCTCGGCTATCCTTTGAACTCTCTCAATCTCATAGTCTACCTGATAAGCACTGAAACGCCTTGCTATTTCTCTTTCCCGTTCCATAGAGGCTTTAACTTGAGTTTGGAGTCTAGACTGTGCACAGATAAGCTGGGCCTTTTCTTTCTTATACTCCTCTTCCTGTTGCTCCATAGCGCCGGTGGCAATGCCCAAGTCTTCTTGTAAGGTTAGAATGGTAGAGCGGTGTTTTCTAACTCTAACTTCAAATATCGCATCACGTTGGGCCAACTCCTCTTTAGCATTTTTCAGGTCATTACTTAGGATATCCAGAGTAGATTAGTAGCTTCTTTCGACTTTGAGTCGAGCTTGCTTAATCTTAACCTAAATTTCTGCTTCTCGATCTATAGGCCCTTTTATGACCCTTCTGGCATAACCTTAGAGAAGGGGTTGATCATGAACTCAGTCTAAGTATGCTTGGTCCACCTCGCCTCTTGTGCGATCCATCACCATATCGTGGGGACATTAGAGTATGCATCCCCCCCAAATCTTAAATATCTCTGATTGCCTTAAAGGTATCTTGGGATGAAACTCATACATGAATTCACGCATATCTTCATTAGGTGGTAGAAACTGGCGTCGCCCAAGTTATCGCATGACCCTGAGTGGCATGTAAGGTTGGAAACCTCGAAGACCCATTAGGACAATGAACGATCGAAAAGTAGACATGTATATCACCTCGGCCGATGGAAATCAATGATAATTCCACACAATCTTGTCAACAGTCAGATTATTGAGGTGTTGCTTCCAAGCTTCAATACCCTTCGGAAAACTATGATCTTTGATTCTTTCTTTGTGGCCTCCAATATAATCATTCCATTCTACTTTAAACTCCACCGCATAAGGGTGATGACGAATGTGTTCAATCATCCATAGTTGTAATAACATATTGCATCCCTCAAAGTAGTCTTTTCCATCCTTGCAAATAGTTAAAGCATGATATATGTCTGCTAGAATCATTTGTACGAGGGTGATATTAGGCTTTTTCCCAAAAGCTGTAATGACTGCAGCTAAGTTCATGCTAATCTTTCCTCCCTTTTTTGGAAATACCATGATCCACAAAAAAGCCACCACGAAAGCATCATAATTGTGTGCTTCCAAGGTCAGACGACACCCATTATTACGGAGTTTCTTTCCATACACTTCGAATCCATCACTTTTGCCATATCTTTTGTAAAAAAATTCTAACGGAACCCATCCATTATCGAGACAACCACCTATATAATTCTCATTTATATGCAGTAATTCTAGAAACCTCCTCCCATTAATATGTTTTGGTATCATAGGCTCTTCTTTGTGAAGATGTTTACCCTTTCCAATGAATGCCCCTATCTCCTCAAGGGTGAGGGTGAGTTCACAACCAGAAAAACGGAATACATTCCTTAACGGGTCCCAAAAATGCACTAGTGCTTCTATCAAATCCCGTCGTGGCTCAACATACAAAAGGCTTCGTAGAAATCCCAAGCATTTGAACACCATTCCTCGTCCATGGTTTGTCATATTTTCATACCATGTCTTCAAGAGTGTCGGGGCCTTATCCACTATGATGAATCAAGGTGATTGGTCATCTCTTTGTCTCTTATCTTCCTTTCCATATGGATTCATATTTCCCTATATTATGATAGTGACAAACTAGGCTTAATAAAATATATATTTTTTAACAAGAATAACGGAAAAATCAAACACACAAAAAAAGTAATTTTTTTTATAATAAAATATATTTTTTAAATAAGAATAAGTAAAAATCATATACACACAAAAAAAGCAAATTTTTTTATTATTATTTTTAAAAAAATAATCATACACATACACACACACACACACATAAAAAAGGTAATTTTTTTTATTCTTATTTTTTTATTTTTTATTTCTAAAAAATAGTTATTGAATGAAGAATGAGAAAATATATAACGACCTGTTTAGTCGTTTTGAGCAGTAGAGTATTTCTGGTAATAACAGTCTGAGTCGACGGATCCCACGACGGGCCGTCATGTGCACGACGGGCCGTCGAGGGGGGTCTCGTTCCAAAACACTTAAAATTCTGAAATTTGGGTACTGAGATCGACTCTCTGAACTTCGCGATGAAATGGCAGGACGGACCGTAACAGGAATGACGGGCCGTCACAGACTCTTTAAATGAGTTGAGTCTCTGAACTTTGTGACGGAAGCAACAGGACGGACCGTCGCAGGCACGATGGGCCGTCACAGGCTGCGTGACCCTTACTGGGTCGGATTACTGTTAAATGTTTTAAGGGGCGTTTTGGACTATTCCTGCTTATAATTATAAAGTTAGTGATTTAATGTTAATAATTCAATTACTTGGGGGTTAAAGGAGATAACCTTGAAACAAATAGTGGGATATTTTATCATCTTTTATACTTAAATATATTCTAATTAGGATAAAAGAAAAAGGGTTTGAAATAGAAAAATAGAAAGAACAAGGAGAGGGAGAGCGAACGAACGAGAGAGAGGAGAAACGAAGAGGAAAGCAAAGAATTGGAAAAGTAGATTTCTTAATCATGATTCTTCGGTGGAGGTAGGTTATGTTTATGTTATTTCATAGTAAACTCTTAATAGCGAATGACATGTATTGGGTAGTATTGTAAACCCTTCTATATGCTTAATTGTGTGCTTGCATGATGTGATTATATAATTGTGATAAAATAAGCATGATGAGGCTGTTGAATCCTAAACCTTGAAACCTCTTTGTTAATGATGATGCCTTGGTATAAAAGAAGGCTTGATGAACTAAAAGAATGAGGTTAGTGGATCGGGTGTCACGTTCAGGCACCAGGATAGTAATAGAGGATCGGGTGTCACGTTCCGACACCAGGATAGTATTAATGGATCGGGTGTCACGTTCCGACACCAGGATAGTATTAATGGATCGGGTGTCACGTTCTGACACCAGGATAGTATTAAAGGATCGGAGTGTCATGTTCCGACACCACGATAGTATTAATGGATCAGAGTGTCACGTTCCGGCACCAGGATAGTAGTATTGGATCAGGTGTCACGTTCCGACACCAGGATAGTAAAGAGAATGAATCTTGAAATATGTTAATATACTCGATTTAATGAGCCTATTTCCCAAATGAGTATGGTATGGAGGCTTGAGTCCTCATGGGTGTACTTGGCGTTATTTATCAATGATTCTTGTACTTGTTGTTGCTACCTGTTGAGTATTGTAGTTGATTTTATGATATTATCTGATATATATTGCTTTCTATTTTGAGTTGGCCGATGATACCTACTCAGTACTTGTGTTTTGTACAGACTCCTACTTGTATTTGTTATTCTTGTTAATTATGGAGTGCAGCAAACGTACCGTCGTCTTAAACTCATCCGCAACTCTAGCCAGTCTTCATCACACCAGATTTCAGGGTGAGCTATTGTTTCTAGCTTGGACTGGATCTTCTTCTTCATGTCTTGATGCCTTGAAGTTCCGGCATGGACTAGCTATTTTTATTCTAGCTTCATAGATACTCTTAGATATAGTAATTTGAGGATAGATGTTCTTGTGGTGATGACTTCCAGATTTTGGGAATAATAAGTATTGAGTTTTACAAGTTATTTAATCGATTTTTATTAATGAGTTTAAGTCTTCCGCATTACTTTTATGTTTATTATGGTTGAAATGTTGGGGTTTAGATTGGTTGGTTCGCTCACATAGTAGGATAAGTGTGGGTGCCACTCGCGGCTCGATTTGGGTCGTGACAAACTTGGTATCAAAGCATTAGGTTCGTTGGTCTCATCACACAAGAATGAGTCTAGTAGAGTCTTAAGGAACGGTAGGGGGACGCCTTTACTTTTCTTTGAGAGGCTATAAGACTTTAAGAAAATTCCATTCCTTCTTTCTTTCTTTCGTGCTATTACTTGGATCCAATTGGTATCTAGGTGATACAAATTGGTATCTGACCATCTTCACTCTATTTCGCAGATGGTTAAAACTAGAGCAACAACTGCGCCAACACCAACACCGGCAAGACATGATGCGTCTGAGCCAGCCACTGGGGCTGTAGCTCGAAGAGGAGTAGTGGCAAGAGGCCGTGGAAGAGGTCGCGGGAGGACGTCCTCTAGAGGAAGAGGACAAGCACCTAGCCCATCTGGTACTAGGGCGGTGACTCCTTCACCGACTAAGGAAGTTGTAAGAGAGGGTGAGGACGGGGAAAATGAACAAGTGCGGAATGAGGAATTACCACCCCAACATACCCTAGAGATGATCAATTAGGTTGTTGCTTATCTTAGCGGGTTATCTTATCAAGGCCAGACACCTCCAGTGTTTTCTGCACCAGCACCTCAGGTTCCGGAAGTACAACAGGCAGCTGCTGTGGCTCCCCGCTTGGATGCCTCATTGGAAATAGGCACGTTTCCTCGTTTGACTACAGGGCCTATAATGACAAGTGATCAGCATGAACTTTTCAGTAAGTTCTTGAAATTGAAGCCTCCAGTCTTCAAGGGTGCTAAATCTGAGGATGCCTACGATTTTCTGGTTGACTTCAATGAGTTACTACATAAAATGGGCATAGTGGAATGATGTGGCATTTAGTTTGTAACCTATCAGTTTCAGGGAAATGCCAAAATGTGGTGGCGGTCACATGTTGAGTGTCAACCCGCACAGGCACCACCTATGACTTGGGCGTCATTATCTACCTTATGTATGGAGAAGTATATCCCCCGGATCTTGAGGGATAGAAGGAGAGATGAGTTCTTGAGCCTAGAGCAAGGTAGGATGTCGGTTACTGCGTACGAGGCTAAGTTTCGTGCATTATCCAAGTATGCTACCAAGCTTTGTTTCAGTCCACAAGAGCGGATTCGCCATTTTGTGAAGGGGTTGAGGTCAGAGTTGCGGATTTCAGCCTTACAGGTAGCGGCTACAGCGAAATCCTTTCAAGAAGTGGTAGACTTCGTGATAGAGGTGGAGGGAGTGAAGCCAGATGACTTCACCATGGCACGACATCAAAAAGGTTTCGTAAGGGAGGTGAATTTAATGGTTCTTACTCCAGAGGACAGGGTTCAGGAGGTTATCAAGCCCGACCTATTCAGTCTTCACTGCAGGCTGTAGTTGGGGGTCCACCGCAGACCGGTCAACATTTCTCTGAGTTAGGAGGTCATCCCCAGACTTCGTCATTCTCACAGAGACCTATGCTTGAATCCAGAGAGTGTTATGGATGTGGGGAGACGGGACACATTAAGAGTTATTGTCCAAAACAGAGTTACAGACCTCCAATAGTCAGAGGTAGAGGTGGTCATGGAAGAGGCCGTCATTCTAGAGGACGTGGTGGCTGAGGTAATGGTGGCCACCAAAACGGCCGGGGTGACGGGAAAACTGGAAGCACCACAGCACAACATGGTAGGGGCAACGGGCAGACAGGTGATAGGGCCCATTGTTACGCTTTCCCCGGGCGGTCTGAAGCGGAGACATCTGATGTTGTTATCACAGGTAATCTTTTGGCTTGTGATTGCATGGCTTCTGTGTTATTTGATCCTGCCTCCACATTTTCATATGTATCTTCCTCATTTGCTACTGGTCTTAATTTACATTGTGAATTGCTTGACATGCCTATTCGTGTTTCTACTCCGGTGGGTGAGTCTGTGATATTTGAAAAGGTATATAGGTCTGGTCTGGTGACTTTTGTGTGGAGCAATACTTATGTAGACTTGGTTATCTTAGAAATTGTTGATTTTGATGTAATTCTGGGTATGACTTGGCTTTCTCCGAATTTTGCGATCTTAGATTGTAATGCAAAAACTGTAACGTTGGCCAAGCCTGGGACAGATCCGTTAGTGTGGGAGGGTGACTACACTTCCACTCCGGTTCGTATCATCTCCTTTCTTCGTTCTAAGAGAATGGTTAGTAAGGGTAGTTTATCTTTCTTGGTACACCTCAGGGATGATACTACCCAAGTACCTTCAATTGAGTCGGTTTCGATAGTCCGTGAGTTTCTAGATGTGTTTCCCGCAGACCTTCTTGGTATGCCACCGGATAGAGATATTGACTTTTGCATTGATCTTGAACCGGGTACTCGCCCCATTTCTATACCCCCTTATAGAATGGATCCCGCTGAGTTAAGAGAGTTAAAGGCCCAACTTCAAGAGTTGTTGAGCAAAGGCTTCATTAGACCAAGTGCATCCCCTTAGGGTGCTCCTGTTTTGTTTGTGAAGAAGAAGGATGGAAGCTTTCGGATGTGCATAGACTAAAGACAACTGAATAAGGTAACTGTTAAGAACAAGTATCCTCTTCCCCGCATCGACGATTTGTTCGATCAGTTACAAAGTGCTTGTACCTTTTCAAAAATTGATTTGAGATCTGGTTATCATCAATTGAAAATACGGGCAACGGATGTGCCCAAGACTGCCTTTCGGACCAGGTATGGCACTATGAGTTCTTAGTAATGTCTTTTGGGCTTACGAATGCCCCTGCCGCTTTCATGAGGTTGATGAATGGGATTTTTAAGCCATATCTGGATCTCTTTGTCATCGTATTCATTGATGATATATTGGTATACTCAAAGAGCAAGAAAGAACATGAGGAGCACTTGAGAATTGTATTGGAGATGTTGAGGGAGAAAAAGTTTTATGCCAAATTCTCCAAGTGTGAGTTTTGGCTAGATTCAGTGTCCTTCTTGGGGCATGTGGTCTCTAAGTATGGAGTGATGGTGGATCCTTCAAAGATTGAAGAAGTGAAGAGTTGGGCAAGACCCACTAATGTTACAGAGGTAAGGAGCTTTGTTGGTTTAGCTATCTACTACCGTCGATTTGTCAAGGGATTTTCCTCTGTTGCTTCCTGATTGACAAATTTGACTAAGCAAAGTGTTCCATTTGTATGGTCGGACGAGTGTGAAGAAAGCTTTCAGAAGCTCAAGACTTTGTTGACTACTGCACAAATTCTCACCCTACCAGTGGAAGGTAATAATTTCATTGTCTATTGTGATGCATCTTATTCGGGTTTGGGTGTAGTGCTAATGCAAGAGAAGATTGTAATTGCTTATGCTTCGAGGCAATTAAAGGTGCATGAACTTAATTATCCGACCCATGATTTGGAGTTGGTTGCGGTAGTGTTTGCATTAAAGCAATGGAGGCAAAATCTATATGGGGTTAAGTGTGAAGTCTATATGGATCATCGTAGACTACAATATGTTTTTACTCAGAAAGATTTGAACTTGAGACAGAGGAGATGGATGGAACTACTGAAGGACTACGATATCACTATCTTGTATCATCCGGGAAAAGCTAATGTTGTGGCAGACGTTTTAAGTAGAAAGGCAGGAAGCATGCGAAGTCTAGCTCACTTGCAAGTTTCTAGACGTCTATTGGCTAGAGAGGTTCAGAATCTGGATAAAGACTTTATGAGGTTAGAAGTAAATGAGAAGGGAGGATTTTTGGCCTGTGTGGAGGCAAGATCTTCATTTCTTGACAAGATTAAGGGAAAACAGTTTACTGATGAGAAATTGATCCGGATCCGAGATAAGGTGTTGCGAGGAGAGGCTAAAGAAGCACAAATCGATGCAGAAGGTGTTTTGAGAATTAAGGGAAGGGTATGTGTACCCCGCGTCGATGATTTGATCCACACTATTCTTACAGAGGCTCATAGTTCAAGGTATTCTATACATCCTGGTGCAACCAAGATGTATCGTGACCTAAAGCAACATTTTTGGTGGAGTAGAATGAAGTGTGACATTGTGGAGTTTGTTGCCAAATGTCCAAATTGTCAGCAAGTAAACTATGAACACTAGAGGCCTGGAGGAACACATCAGAGAATGCCCATTCCGGAATGGAAGTGGGAGAGAATTGCAATGGACTTCGTGGTTGGTCTTCCAAAAACAATGGGTAAGTATGACTCCATTTGGGTAATTGTTGACAGATTAACTAAGTCTGCTCATTTCATTCCGGTCAAGGTGACTTACAATGCAGAGAAGTTAGCCAAACTGTACATCTCAGAAATGGTTCGATTGCATGGGGTTCCACTATCAATCATATCAGATAGAGGTACGCAGTTTACTTCTAAGTTTTGGAAAACATTGCATGCTGAATTAGGTACTAGGTTGGATCTTAGTACCGCATTTCAACCTCAGACCGATGGTTAGTCTGAGCGAACGATTCAAGTGTTGGAGGATATGCTTCGTGCATGTGTGATAGAATTTGGTGGTAATTGGGATAATTTCTTACCCTTAGCAGAGTTCTCCTACAACAATAGCTATCACTCGAGTATTGGCATGGCCCCATTTGAAGCACTGTATGGGAGAAGATGTAGGTCTCCCATTGGGTGGTTTGATGCATTTGAGGTTAGACCTTGGGATACTGACCTTCTGAGGGAATCGTTAGATAAAGTGAAATGCATTCAAGAAAAGCTTTTAGCGGCTCAAAGTAGGCAGACAGAATATGCAGATCGAAAGGTTAGAGACTTGGAGTTCATGGAGGGTGAAGAAGTCTTGCTGAAGGTGTCACCCATGAAAGGGGTGATGCGGTTTGGTAAAAAAGGTAAGCTTAGTCCGAGGTATATTGGTCCATTTGAAGTTCTGAAGCGCGTGGGGGAGGTAGCTTATGAATTAGGCTTGCCCCCAGGACTGTCAGGAGTGCATCCGGTATTTCATGTGTCTATGATGAAAAGATACCATGGGGATGGAAACTACATTATTCGTTGGGATTCAGTTCTGCCTATATGAGAATTTGTCTTTCGAGGAGGAGCCTGTTGCTATTTTAGATAGAGAAGTCCGCAAGCTGAGGTCAAGGGAGATTGAATCCATCAAAGTTCAATGGAAGAATCGACCTGTTAAAGAATCCACTTGGGAGAAAGAGGCTGATATGCAAGGAAGATACCCACACCTATTTACAGATTCAGGTACTCCTTTTCGCCCTTGTTTATCTTCTTGTGATCGTTCGAGGACGAACGATGGGTAAATTTATATCTATTGTAACGACCTGTTTTGTAGTTTTGAGTAGTAGAGTATTTCTGGTAATAACAGTCTGAGTCGACGGATCCCACGACGGGCCGTCATGTGCACGACGGACCGTCGAGGGGGATCTCGTTCCAAAACACTTAGAATTCTGAAATTTTGGTACTGAGATCGACTCTCTGAACTTCGCGACGAAATGGCAGGACGAACCGTAACAGGCATGATGGGCCATCACAGACTCTTTAAATGAGTTGAGTCTCTGAACTTTGTGACGGAAGCAAAAGGACGGACCGTCGCAGGCACGACGGGCCGTCACAGGTTGCGTGACCCTGACTGGGTCGGATTTCTGTTAAATATTTTAAGGGGCGTTTTAGACTATTCCTGCTTATAATTATAAAGTTAGTGATTTAATGTTAATAATTCAATTACTTGGGGGTTAAAGGAGATAACCTTGAAATAAATAGTGGGTTATTTTATCATCTTTTATACTTAATTATATGCTAATTAGGGTAAAAGAAAAAGGGTTTGAAATAGAAAAAAAGAAACAACAAGGAGAGGGAGAACGAACGAACGAGAGAGAGGAGAAACGAAGAGAAAAGTAAAGCATTGGAAAAGTAGATTTCTTGATCACGATTCTTCGGTGGAGGTAGGTTTATGTTTATGCTATTTCATAGTAAACTCTTAATAGCGAATGATATGTATTGGGTAGTATTGTAAACCCTTTATATGCTTAATTGTGTGCTTGCATGATGTGATTATATAATTGTGATAAAATAAGCATGATGAGGCTATTGAATCCTAAACCTTGAAACCTCTTTGGTAATGATGATGCCTTGGTATAAAAGAAGGCTTGATGAACTAAAAAAATAAGGTTAGTGAATCTGGTGTCACGTTCCTGCATCCGGATAGTAATAGAGGATCGGGTGTCACGTTTCGACACCAGGATAGTATTAATGGATCGGGTGTCACGTTCCGACACCAGGAGAGTATTAATGGATCGGGTGTCACGTTCCGACACCAGGATAGTATTAAAGGATCGGAGTGTCACGTTCCGACACCAGGATAGTATTAATGGATCGGGTCTCACGTTCCGACACCAGGATAGTATGATGAGGATTAGAGTGTCACGTTCCGGAACCAGGATAGTAGTATTGGATCGGGTGTCACGTTCCGACACCAGGATAGTATAATGAGGATCAGAGTGTCACGTTCCGACACCAGGATAGTAAAGAGAATGAATCTTGAAATATGTTAATATACTCAATTTAATGAGCCTATTTCCAAAATGAATATGGTATGGAGGCTTGAGTCCTCATGGGTGTACTTGGCGTTATTTATCAATGATTCTTGTACTTGTTGTTGCTACCTGTTGAGTATTGTAGTTGATTTTATGATATTATCTGATATATATTGCTTTCTATTTTGAGTTGGCCGCTGATACCTACTCAGTACTTGTGTTTTGTACTGACCCCTACTTGTATTTGTTTTTCTTGTTAATTGTGGAGTGCAGCAAACGTACTGTCGTCTTCAACTCAACCGCAACTCTAGCCAGTCTTCATCACACCAGATTTCAGGGTGAGCTATTGCTTATAGCTTGGACTGGATCTTCTTCTACATGTCTTGATGCCTTGAAGTTCCGGCATGGACTAGCTGTTTAATTAAGCTAGCTTCCTAGATACTCTTAGATTTAGTAATTTGAGGATAGATGTTCTTGTGGTGATGACTTCCAGATTTTGGGAATAATAAGTATTGAGTTTTAGAAGTTATTTAATCGATTTTTATTAATTAGTTTAAGTCTTCCGCATTACTTTTTTCTGTTTATTATGGTTGAAATGTTGGAGTTTAGATTGGTTGGTTCACTCACATAGTAGGATAAGTGTGGGTACCACTCGCGGCTCTATTTAGGTCGTGACAATATATATATATATATATATATATATATATATATATATATATATATATATATATATATATATATATATATATATATATATATATATATATAAATAGCCCTTAAAAAAATTTCAAAACTAAAAATATTAAATATATTCGATTGTATTTTATTTTTTGTTGATTAAATTTTCAATCTTTTTTTTATATATATAGAAAAGTTTTAATGGTAATAATAGATTTTTCTATTTATAAAAGAAATATAATTTTGATAGGAAAACTGTGTTTAATAAAAGGATTACGTCAAAACTTTAATTTGGTATTTTTCGTTATAATTAATTTTTCATTATAATTCATTCATCTAAAGCCGATCAACATTTGTATAGTCTTCCCCATAATGCAACAAATAACACAAAATAATGTACATGATTGTCTCAAGTAGGAATACTTCTCCTAGACAGGCTCGACCCTTGTATCGAGCTCCCCATTAATTCAACATTATGCATGACGTAGATAGATCCAATCCTACTAGGGATAGTCATTGTTGACGCTTGTTTTACTAGGTAAACAATCTAATAGGGAAGGTGTCTGACCGTAAAATGAGCGGACTACTCGAATCAAGAAGGGACAGCTTACCAGTAGCAGGGCTTTCTGGCCTCACTGTTAGTCCTTCCCATCCTAAGACATGTGTTACTATAGAATCTTTCCCAGGAGCGTTACCGCATCTCTGGTATCTCATGCCTCGGGAGCATAATCACATCTCCAAATAAAGTATCTCAGAAGACTCAGATGGATGCGCGAGGAAAGATAATTATATTATAATTCACATATAATCAAAAGGGTAAATAAGAAAGCAAATAACATATTATGCAATTAAATACAATATCCACAAGTAGATAAGTACGTAAATAAATAATAAAGTCATGTAGAAGTCCATGTTTACAAGCTCGAATTCTAGTCCCCAGCAGAGTCGCCAGAGATGTCAAACCTCTTTTTCGCGCGCGGCGTAAGGGTTTTTTCAATTTAACTGACGTTATTAATCAGAGGATTATTTTAGTTTTTTTTAGAGTCACCACTTGGAATTGAGTTACGGTGTTCCAAGTCACCTTTTATTTAATCCCTAATCAAAAAGGAAATGACTCTTTGTTTGGTCTGCGAACCAGTTCGTGTAAGGAATTCTATTGACCAAGGGGAAGGTGTTAGGCATCCCTCGAGTCCCGTGGTTCAAGCACGGTTACTTTATGGACTTCTATGACTTAAACTAATTTTTGAATATTATATTATTAAGATAACTGTATTTACCCTCATTATTTGATTTATATTAACGTATTTAAAACTGCACTATTTTATATAATGTGAAGTTTTTACACATTTTTATTAATTATTTATTTATTTTTCATGCTTTCAACATTTGCTTGCTTCTTAATTTCTCTCTATTTTTTATTTTTTTATTGTATTTTTTACATTGATTTTCTTCTTTTTCTTTTCTTACCCTTTTTAATAGCTTTTTAATGATAATAATAAAATATTTTACATATTTTTAACACTATACTTTTTGTATCTTTTCATTTTTAAAATATTATTTTTTTTTTACTTTTTCGTGTACATTTTTTACATTGTTTTTATAATACATATATATTTTATTTTATTATTCTTTTTCTAATTCGAACGTTCCTTCTTCACTATTTTTTTCTTTTCTTTTCTTATTTTTTCCCATCTTTCTCTTTTTGGTCATCAATATACATATGTAAGTAGGTAATGTTTACATTGTTTTTATTTTATTTTTTATTTCTTATTATTTGAAAGCAAAAATAGTAAGCATATTATAACACTTCAATAATTATATTTCAATATAATATTCAATAGTCTTCTTTAGATAATTATTAAGATTAGCATTAAATAAATAGCAAATCAACTCTATCTCACAAATTTTCTCATTCAATATTATCATAAACTATTTTACTTATCTAAGTATATCTAGGCACAAACAAAGAGATTAGGTTTTAAACAATTAAATTTATATTTACAATAAAGTATGCATACTAAAAGTTATAAGGGGAAATAAATAAACAAATAAATAAATATGAGGCGTACTGTCTGAATTAACATTACAGATTATATGGAACATACAATCATTTAAATAATTTTTCTCATGCTTCAATTCAACAAATATATAAAAATAAGTTTTTTTTTTTTTAAAAAAAAATAAGTAAATATTTATTACTATGATTAAATAGGAGCAAGAACGATTTCACCAGATACTAGCCATAAAGATTTAAATATGATACAATACATAATTGTAATACACATATTTACCATATTTCAATATTATAATGAAAAGGTTGAACGGACCTAGTACTTGATTAAATTCATAACATGAAAAATAAATACCACAGAATCATGAATATAATATTATAAATGAATATTGAATAATACCTTTTGCGAAAATCAAATTCAAGGAAATGATATAATCCTAACAAGGATCCACGAACTTGAAACCGCGAATGTGAACCTCTAAATTCAACCTTTGTTTGTGATTTTCAAAAAAAAGTAAGAAGATGAGAATAATATTTTTTACGTATGTGTTGCCTTCTTTTTCTTGATTTTTTCCTCCCTTTCGTTCTTTTTTTTACCTCTCTGATGTTGTCCACTTTCGTTTTTCTTTTTAATCTGTTTTTGTATATAGTAGTACTAGTAAATGAGTGTACGTGTGTGTGAGTGGGGAGTAGGGGAGTGGGGTCGTGGGGTGTGTGGGAGTAGTTCTTTTTTTTTTTTTTAATTTTTTTATATATATATTAAATATATATAAAATGATAACCATATAATTATGAATTGTTTTGAGTAAATAAATAAATAAAAGCTAAATGGATAATAATAAATAAATAAGTAAATAAATAAATAAATATATATATATATATATATATATATATATATATATATATATTTAATTTAGATTGATAAAATTATTTATGCTCTGAATATTGATGTTAAACTTAAATTCGGTCAAAAATTACGTGTCTACAATGTATTTAAAATATAACATTATAGTAACTATTATTGTATTTAGAAATAAAATTTCTTTCATGATTGTTTTTATTGTTGTGGAGTTAAAAATTATTTTTTTAATAAATATTTTCAATATTTAAAATATAACATTATGATAATTGTTATTGTATATAGAAATAAAGTTAGTTTCTTGATTGTTTTTATTGTTTTGAAGTTAGAAATAATTTTTCTTAATATTTCTATTTATTGAAGACAATATTAAAATATATCATAAAATTCATCGACAAAGTCAATTACAATGACAACATACTTAAGTTGAAGCAATAGAGATTTGAAAGACTTTAAATCGGTCTTTACAAATTAATTGACCAATGATTAGTATTTTATCATATGCAAAACTCTTGGTGTAAATATTACAAAACAAAGATAATAACACGTTGAAAATAAATACCACTTGTGAATATATATGAGGGATAATGCAAAATTACCCCCTCAACCTATGCTCGAAATCTCAGAGACATACTTATACTATACTAAGGTTCTATTACCCATCTGAACTTATTTTATTAATAATTTTTTACCCCTTTTCCTACGTGACACTATCTTGTATGCCAAATGTTGTTTGACTTTTTTTCAATTTAGTGCCACGTAGGCCGAAAAGCGGTAAAGTATTACTTATAAAATAAGTTCAGGGGGGTAATAGGACCTTGGTATAGTAAGTGTGTCTATGATATTTCGGGCATAGATTGAGGGGGTACTTGTGCATTTTCTCTATATATGAAGATCGATGAACTATTTCAAAGATATCAACACACGAAATGTTTTAACTCATAATTTAACGCAGTTCTCTATTTCTTTGCTGGATAGAACTTTTTAGAATTCAACTTTTTCAATTTAAGTTGTAAACGACACATTTATGTCGTATGATTATTTGAAATAGATTATAAATTAATATATTGAAGTTGTTTACTAATGAAAAAAAAATATAAATTAAGTAAAAATCTCATGTCTTTGGAGGCTAATTACATCAAAACCAGATACAAAAATTTTAAACTTTTCATTAATCTCGAGTACGTTCCTTGATTGCCAATACATTGCAAAAGACATTTTACTTTGGGGGAGGGGTGTATTTGAGAGGGGCTTTGTATGTATCCGAGAAGAAATAGATGTATTCAAAAGGAAATAGGGATGTATATATCCGAGATGATTATAATAAGTTGTGAATTTATGTAATTTTTTCAACAAAATATGTGAAATTATATTGGGCCCGTATCACGGACCATAAATTATCTAGTTACTATACACAAGAGTCATCACATGGACGACCAAGGCTGTTTTTGTAATTTTCCACTAATCCAAGGTCAAAAACGTGATAGTTGGAAAGACCAAGGTTAAAATGGTAGTTTTTACAGATAAATGATCTCTCTCCAAACATCTAGAATCATCCAATGCAAGATATTTAACCCAGTAAAAATCATAAATCTTCATTCTTCGGTTCTCTTCATCTCCACAAAGTGAAACATCTGGTATGTTATCCTACAAAACTATGACAAGGAACATATGGACTCTTCATAATTCCAGGTATATTTTCTTCAAACTTTTGCTACAAAATTCTTTCGGCTTTTTTTTTATAGACTTGAATTTTACGACTCAATTTTGTCCTTGATGTCTTTGTTATTCTATCTCATTCTCTTTCCTAATTTTATTGCTTAAATTCATGGGTGTTGGGAAGGTTTATATAATAAGAAAATAACAAATTATTAACGGTTCGAGTTCATATTTGTGAAATTGAGCTGATTTATTTTATCAATAGGTATGCATGTAATGTACCAATTTGTTAAATGTTATTTCAATTGTTGTTTGGATGTAGTTACTCTTTACTCTAGCTGTCCTTCTCTCTATGTCCCTCCTTGTCTGTATTAATTTCTATGATATTGAGACACAATTTTTAGGTCTATAGTGATTAAAGCCCTTTCAATTTGGAATTGTGTTTGTTTGTGTTACTCCAATTTCCTTCAACCCACAAACAAATATAACATTTTTATTAACAGAATTCAGAATATAAAGATTTAAGCACACATAATAAAAAATAAGGAATTTCAACTCTACTACATATACTACGATATAATTTTGGCAAGTGTAAGATTCTTACTATGAAAGTCCCTCGCTACATCGGCAAATGTAATTGACTTGTTTTTGGAATGTAAGTTTGGGACCACAATCACATAACAGAACTCTGTTATATATAAATTTGCATATATGTGGAATAAGTAAACAGTTGATAATAGCTTTTGATGATCCATTAATTAGGAAAAAAAGAACAATTTCACACAATATTTACATTTATATTATATTATATGATAGAAATATGTACACACCATTTAAATGTAGTAGGAGCTTTGTAACGGTAGAAAATACGTGTTTTTTGTTAAATGAATCCTATTCACAAATATAAAGATAAAAAAAAATTCCAACAACAATAAGATATTGAGGATAAAATTACATTGAAAGATCAAATAAAGAGGTTGGAAAATACTCTATGTAGGTTACTCGTCAAGTTTAGTAGTACGTCACTCATACTGGTATCTTGAAAAGTTCAAAATATAAGTTATAATTCTTTTCAGTCACCAGCAATCAAAATTGTACACAAACTATACGCCGACGTGCATCTTGAACGTGATCAATAGAGCTAATTAAATGTACATTTAGAAATTTAAATTTATTGATTTAAACCTTGCACGTGATTAATTATACCTCTCAATCGTTAGATAATGAGTTCGTTTCTGATAGGCCTTCGACTTAAAGAAAGTAAAATTACAACATTAATCTCACAATAAACCATAACTCAAAAAATTATGTGATCCCACAAATATGGTTTTTTATGTTCTCCTTTATAATAAGAAAGTTTTTATGATTAGTTCTCTCCATTATCTTTCGCTATTAACTACAAAATATAAGAATTTTAAGATGAATTTTAAATATATCGTAAATAATTGTGAAGTTTATGATACTTTTTGATGGTCATACATTAAATTAGGCATAATAACTTTGACAACCTTGTAATTACCTCATCTCCTTGTTTTATATAAACAACTTTGGAATGAACATCGACTCATTCATCCCTTTGAAAGCATCTGAAGCAAGAACCAGGGTCTTCATTCTATGACTTATCTGGTATTCACATGATTGATCACATGCTTTTGGCATGTTATACCTAAGAGATTCCAGTATTCTCCTATAATTTTGGAAGTTTTGGTGTCACCATAACTCATTTGGTGCTTATTATCTATAAACTCTTTAGTCTAGATAGAAGCAATAATAATGTACTTTTATTCCTGGTATCTTCTTTTTATTATACTTTTGTGTCATTATCCTTGTTTAGGGGTTCATAATATGTCACGACCCAAAACGAGCCGCGAGTGGCACCCACACTTATCCTACTATGTGAGCGAACGAACCAATCTAAAACCCAGCATTTCAATACAATATAAACAGAATATAATGCGGAAGACTTAAAACTCATTAACAAAATCAATTAATAACATCTAAAATTTATCAATTACTATCCCCAAAATCTGGAAGTCATCACTACAAGAACATCTATCCTCAAATTACTAAATCTAAGAGTATCTAGGAAGCTAGAATAAATAAACAGCTAGTCCATGCCGGAACTTCAAGGCATAAAGACATGAAGCAGAAGATCCAGTCCAAGCTAGAAGCATTAGCTCACCTTGAAATCTGGTGTGATGAAGACTGGCTAGAGTTTCGGTTGAGTTGAAGACGATGGCACGTTTGCTGCACTCCACAATTAACAATGAAAACCAAATACAAGTAGGGGTCAGTACAAACAAAAGTACTTAGTAGGTATCATTGGCCAACTCAAAATAGAAAGCAGTATATGTCAGATAATAAAATAAGATCAGCTAATATTCTGAAAAGGTGATAACAACAATTACCATAACCCTTGGTCACAACACCAAGCACATCTATGAGGACGCAAGCCTCCACACCATACTCATTTGGGAAACAGGTTCTTTAGATTGAGTATATTAGCATATTTCAAGATTCATTCTCTTTACTATCCTGGTGTCGGAACGTGACACTCCGATCCACTACTATCCTGGTGTCGGAACGTGACACTCCAATCCATATACTATCCTGGTGTCGGAACGTGACACTCCGATCCATATACTATCCTGGTGTCGGAACGTGACACTCCGATCCATATACTATCTTGGTGTCGGAACGTGACACCCGATCCATATACTATCCTGGTGTCGAAACGTGACACCCGATCCATATACTATCCTGGTGTCGAAACGTGACACTCCGATCCATATATCTCATTACTTTAGTTCATCAAGCCTTCTTTTATACCAAGGCATCATCATTAACAAAGTAAATTTAAGATTTAAGATTCACAACCTCATCTTTCCAATCCATTACAATTACATAATCACATCATGCAAGAACACAATTAAGCATATAGGGGACTTTATAATACTACCCAACACATATCATTCGCTATTAAGAGTTTACTATGAGATAGTATAAACCATAACCTACCTCCACCGAAGAATCGTGATAAGCAAGCTAATTCTCTCAATGTTCTGCTGTCCTCTTCGTTCCTCTCTCTCTCTCTCTCGATCGTTTCTCCCTTTCTCTCTCTGTTATTTCTATTTTTCTTATCCAAAAACCTTTTTTCTTTACTCTAATTAGCATATAATTAAGTATAAAAGATGATAAAATAACCCACTATTTATTTCAAGGTTATCTCCTTTAACCCCCAAGTAATTGAATTATTAACATTAACTCACTAACTTTATAATTATAAGCATGAATAGTCCCAAAATACCCCTTAAAAACTTTATCAGAAATCCGACCTAGTCAAGGTTACGCAACCTGTGACGGTCCGTCATGACTGTGACGGTCCGTCCTGCAGGTCCGTCACAAAGTTAAGAGAGTTAATTCTGTGGAAAGATCTGTGACGGTCCGTCATGCCAACGATGATCGGTCCTGCCATTGCTTTACGAAGTTCAGAGAGTCGATCTCAGTACCCAAATTTCAGAATTCTAAGTGTTTTGGAAGGAGACCCCCTCGACTGTCCGTCGTGCCCATGACGGTCCGTCGTGCCCATGATGGTTCGTCGTGGGATCCGTTGACTAGACAGTTATTACCAGAAATACTCTACTGCTCAAAACGACTAAACAGGTTGTTATAATAGATACCAATTTACCCATCGTTCGTCCTCGAACTCACAAGAAGAAAAACAAGGGCGAAAAGGAGTACCTGAATCTGTAAACAGGTGTGGGTATTTTTCTTGCATATCAGCCTCCTTCTCCCAAGTGGATTCTTCAATTAGTCGATTCTTCTATTGCACTTTGATGGATGCAATCTCCTTTGACCTCAACTTGCGGACTTCTCTATCTTAAATAGCAACAGGCTCCTCCTCATAAGACAAATTCTCATCAAGCAGAACTGAATCCCAACGAATGATGTAGTTTCCATCCCCATGGTATCTTTTCAACATAGACACATGAAATAGCGGATGCACTCCTGACAGTGTTGGGAGCAAGGCTAATTCGTAAGCTACCTCCCCCACGCGCTTCAAAACTTCAAATGGACCAATATACCTCGGACTAAGCTTACCTCGCTTACCAAACCGCATCACCCCTTTCATGGGTGAAACCTTGAGTAAGACTTGTTCACCCTCCATGAACTCCAAGTCCCTAACCTTTCGGTCTGCATATTCCTTCTGCCTACTTTGCGCCGCTAGAAGCTTTTCCTTAATGCATTTCACATTATCTAACGATTCCCTCAGAAGTTCAGTACCCCAAGGTCTAACCTCAAATGCATCAAACCAACCAATAGGAGACCTACATCTCCTCCCATACAGTGCCTCAAATGGGGCCATACCAATGCTTGAGTGATAGCTATTATTGTACGAGAATTCTGCAAAGGGTAAGAAGTTATCCCAATGACCACCAAATTCTATCACACATGCACGAAGCATATCCTCCAACACTTGAATCGTTCGCTCAGACTGACCATCGGTCTGAGGGTGAAATGCAGTACTAAGGTCCAACCTAGTACCCAATTCAGCATGCAATGTTTTCCAGAACTTAGAAGTAAATTGCGTACCTCTATCTGATATGATGGAGAGTGGAACTCCATGCAATCGAACAATTTCTGAGAGGTATAGTTTGGCTAAATTCTCTGCATTGTAAGTCACCTTGACTGGAATGAAATGAGCAGACTTAGTTAATCTGTCAACAATTACCAAAATAGAGTCATACTTACCCATTGTCTTTGGAAGACCAACCACGAAGTCCATTGCAATTCTATCCCACTTCCATTCAGGAATGAGCATTCTCTGAAGTGTCCCTCCAGGCCTCTGGTGTTCATACTTTACCTGCTGACAATTCGGGCATTGAGCGACAAAATCAACAATGTCACGCTTGATTCTACTCCACCAAAAATGTTTCTTTAGGTCACGATACATCTTGGTTGCACTAGGATGGATAGAATACCTTGAACTATGAGCCTCTGTAAGAATAGTGTGAATCAAATCATCGACGCGAGGTACACAAACCCTTCCCTTAATTCTCAAAACACCTTCCTCATCGATTTGTGCTTCTTTAGCCTCTCTTCGCAACACTTTATCTTTGATCCGAATCAATTTCTCATCAGTAAACTGCTTTCCCTTAATCTTGTCAACAAAGGAAGATCTTGCCTCCATACAGGCCAAAAATCCTCCCTTCTCATTTACTTCTAGCCTCATAAAGTCATTAGCCAGAGTCTGAACCTCTCTAGCCAATGGGCGTCTGGTAACCTGTAAGTGAGCTAGGCTTCCCATGCTCCCTGTCTTTCTACTTAACGCATCTGCCACAACATTAGCTTTTCCCGGATGATACAAAATAGTGATATCGTAGTCCTTCAGTAGTTCCATCCATCTCCTCTGTCTCAAATTCAAATCTTTCTGAGTAAAGACATACTGTAGGCTACGACGATCCGTATATACTTCACACTTGACCCCATATAGATAGTGTCTCCATTGTTTTAATGCAAATACCACTGCAGCCAACTCCAAATCATGGGTCGGATAGTTACGTTCGTGCACCTTTAATTGCCTCGAAGCATAAGCAATTACATTCTTCTCTTGAATTAGTACTGCACCCAAACCCGAATAGGATGCATCACAATAAACAATGAAATTTACCTTCCACTGGCTGGGTAAGGATTGGTGCAGTAGTCAACAAGGTCTTGAGCTTCTGAAAGCTTTCTTCGCACTCGTCCGACCATATAAATGGGACACTCTGCTTAGTCAAATTTGTGAATTGGGAAGCAACAGAGGAAAATCCCTTGACAAATTGATGGTAGTAGCTAGCTAAACCAACAAAGCTCCTTACCTCTGTAACATTAGTAGGTCTTTCCCAACTCTTCACTACTTCAATCTTAGATGGATCCACCATCACTCCATCCTTAGAAACTACGTGCCCTAAGAAGGACACTGAATCTAGCCAAAACTCACACTTGGAGAATTTGGCATAAAGCTTTTTCTCCCTTTACATTTCCAATACAATTCTCAAGTGCTCCTCATGTTCTTTCTTGCTTTTTGAGTATACCAGTATATCATCAATGAATAGAATGACAAAGAGATCCATATATGGCTTAAAAATCCCATTCATCAAGCTCATGAAAGCGGCGGGGGCATTCGTAAGCCCAAAAGACATTACTAAGAACTCATAGTGCCCATACCTGGTCCGAAAAGCAGTCTTGGGAACATCCGTTGCCCGTATTTTCAATTGATGATAACCCGATCTCAAATCGATTTTTGAGAAGGTACAAGCACCTTGTAACTGATTGAACAAATCATCGATGCGGGGAAGAGGATACTTGTTCTTAACAGTTACCTTATTCAGTTTTCTGTAGTCTATGCACATTCGAAAGCTTCCATCCTTCTTCTTCACAAACAAAACAGGAGCACCCCAAGGGGATGCACTCGGTCTAATAAAGCCTTTCCCTAACAACTCTTGAAGTTGGGCCTTTAACTCTCTTAAATCAATAGGAGATATTCTATAAGGGGGTATAGAAATGGGGCGAGTACCTGGTTCCAGATCAATGCAAAAGTCAATATCTGTATCCGGTGGCATACCAGGAAGGTCTGTAGGAAACACATCCGGAAACTCACGGACTATCGAAACCGACTCAATTGAAGGTACTTGGGTAGTATCATCCCTGAGGTGTGCCAAGAAAACTAAACACCCTTTACTAACCATTCTTTTAGCACGAAGAAAGGAGATGATGCGAACTGGCGTGGAAGTGTAGTCACTCTCCCACACAAACGGATCTTTCCCAGGCTTGGCCAACGTTATAGTTTTTGCATTACAATCTAAGATCGCAAAATTCGGAGAAAGCCAAGTCATACCCTGAATTACATCGAAATCAACCATTTCTAAGATAACCAAGTCTACATGAGTATTGCTTCCCACAAAAGTCACCAGACAAGATCTATATACCTTTTCAACTATCACAGACTCACCCACCGGAGTAGACACACGAATAGGCATGTCAAGCAATTCACAAGGTAAATTAAGACCAGTAGCAAATGAGGAAGATACATATGAAAATGTTGAGCCAGGATCAAATAATACAGAACCCATGCAATCACAAACCAAAAGATTACCTGTGATAACAACATCAGATGTCTCCGCTTCAGACCGCCCGGGGAAAGCGTAACAATGGGCCCTATCGCCTGTCTGCCCATTGCCCCTACCATGTTGTGCTGTAGTGGCTCCAGTTTGCCCGTCACCTCGGCCGTTTTGGTGACCACCTTTACCTCGACCACCACGTCCTCCAGAATGACGGCCTCTTCCATGACCACCTCTACCTCTAACTATTGGAGGTCTGTAACTCTGTTTTGGACAACACCTCTTAATGTGTCCAGTCTCCCCACATCCATAACACTCTCTAGATTCAATCATAGGTTTCTGTGAGAATGACGAAGTCTAGGGATAACCTCCAAACTCAGAGAAATGTTGACCGGTCTACGGTGGACCCCCAACTACAGCCTGCAGTGAAGACTGAATAGGTCGGGCTGGATAACCTCCTGAACCCTGCCCTCTTGAGTAAGAACCATTGAACTCACCTCCCTTACGAAACCTTTTAGATGTCGATGCCATGGTGAAGTCTTCTGGCTTCACTCCCTCCACCTCTATCACGAAGTATACAACTTCCTCAAAGGATTTTGCTGTAGCGGCTACCTGGAAGGCCGAAATCCGCAAATCTGACCTCAACCCCTTCACAAAATGGCGATCCGCTCTTGTGGACTGAAACAAAGCTGGGTGGCATACCAGGATAATGCACGAAACTTAGCCTCATATGAAGTAACCGACATCTTGCCTTGCTCTAGGCTCAAGAACTCATCTCTCCTCCTGTCCCTTAAGGTCCGAGGGATATGCTTCTCCATAAATAAGCTAGAGAATGACGCCCAAGTCATAGGTGGTGCCTGTGCGGGTTGACACTCAACATATGAACGCCACTACATTTTGGCATTTCCCTGAAACTGATAGGTTACAAACTCAATGCCAAATCGTTCCACTATGCCCATTTTATGTAGTAACTCATGACAATCAACCAGAAAATCGTAGGCATCCTCAGAATCAGCACCCTTGAAGACTGGAGGTTTCAATTTCAAGAATTTACTGAAAAGTTCATGCTGATCACTTGTCATTATAGGCTCTGTAGTCAAATGAGGAAACATGCCTATTTCCAATGAGGCATTCATGCGGGGAGCCACAACAGCTGCCTGTTGTGCTTCCGGAACCTGCGGTGCTGGTACAGAAAACACTGGAGGTGTCTGGCCTTGATAAGATAACCCGCTAAGATAAGCAAGAACCTGATTAATCATCTCTGGGGTAGGTTGGGGTGGTAATTCCTCATTCTGCACTTGTTCATTTTCCCCTTCCTCACCCTCTCTTACAACTTACTCAGTCGGTGGAGGAGTCACCGCCCTAGTACTAGATGGGCTAGGTACTTGTCCTCTTCCTCTAGAGGACGTCCTCCCGCGACCTCTACCACGGCCTCTTGCCACCGCTCCTCTTCGAGCTACAACCCTAATGGCTGGCTCAGACTCCTCTTGTCTTGCCGGTGTTGGTGTTGGCGCAGTTGTTGCTCTAGTTCTAACCATCTGCGAAATAGAGTTAAGATGGTAAGATACCAATTTGTATCACCTAGATACCAATTGGATCCAAGTAATAGCACGAAAGAAAGAAAGAATGGAATTTTCCTAAAGTCCTATAGCCTCTCAAAGAAAAGTAAAGGCGTCCCCCTACCGTTCCTTAAGACTCTACTAGACTCGTTCTTGGGTGATGAGACCAACGAACCTAATGCTCTGATACCAAGTTTGTCACGACCCAAAACGATCCGCGAGTGGCACCCACATTTATCCTACTATGTGAGCGAACCAACCAATCTAAAACCCAACATTTCAATACAATATAAACAGAATATAATGCGGAAGACTTAAAACTCATTAACAAAATCAATTAATAACTTCTTAAATTTATCAATTACTATCCCCAAAATCTTGAAATCATCACCACAAGAACATCTATCCTCAAATTACTAAATCTAAGAGTTCTAGGAAGCTAGAATAAATAAACAGCTAGTCCATGCCGGAACTTCAAGGCATCAAGACATGAAGCAGAAGATCCAGTCCAAGCTAGAAGCATTAGCTCACCCTGAAATCTGGTGTGATGAAGATTGGCTAGTGTTGCGGTTGAGTTGAAGACGATGGCACGTTTGCTGCACTCCACAATTAACAAAGAAAAACAAATACAAGTAGGGGTCAGTACAAACACAAGTACTGAGTAGGTATCATCGGCCAACTCAAAATAGAAAGCAATATATGTCAGATAATAACATAAAATCAGCTTATATTTTTAACAGGTGAAACAACAATTACCATAACCCTTGGTCACAACACCAAGCACATCCATGAGGACTCAAGCCTCCACACCATACTCATTTGGGAAACAGGTTCTTTAGATTGAGTATATTAGCATATTTCAAGATTCATTCTCTTTACTATTCTGGTGTCGGAACGTGACACTCCGATCCACTACTATCCTGGTGTCGGAACATGACACTCCGATCCATATACTATCCGGGTGTCGGAACGTGATACTCAGATCCATATACTATCCTGGTGTCGGAACGTGACACTCCGATCCATATACTATCCTGGTGTCGGAACGTGACACCCGATCCATATACTATCCTGGTGTCGGAACGTGACACACGATCCATATACTATCCTGGTGTCGGAACGTGACACTCCAATCCATATATCTCATTACTTTAGGTCATCAAGCCTTCTTTTATACCAAGGCATCATCATTAACAAAGTAAATTTAAGATTTATGATTTACAACCTCATCTTTCCAATCCATTACAATTACATAATCACATCATGCAAGCACACAATTAAGCATATAGGGGACTTTATAATACTACCTAATACATATCATTCGCTATTAAGAGTTTACTATGAGATAGTATAAACCATGATCTACCTCCACCGAAGAATCGTGATCAGCAAGCTAATTCTCCCAATGTTCTGTTGTCCTCTTCGTTCCTCTCTCGATCGATCGATCGTTTCTCCCTTTCTCTCTCTGTTCTTTCTATTTTTCTTATTCAAAACCCTTTTTGTTTCACCCTAATTAGCATATAATTAAGTATAAAAGATGATAAAATAACCCACTATTTATTTCAAGGTTATCTCCTTTAACCCCCAAGTAATTGAATTATTAATATTAACCCACTAATTTTATAATTATAAGCATGAATAGTCCCAAAACGCCCCTTAAAAACATTTAACAGAAATCCGACCCAGTCAGGGTTACGCAAAATGTGACAGTCCGTCATGACTGTGACGGTCCGTCCTGCAGGTCCGTCACAAAGTTCAGAGAGTTAATTCTGTGGAAAGATCTGTGACGGTCCGTCGTGCCAACGACGGTCCGTCCTGCCATTCCGTCACGAAGTTTAGAGAGTTGATCTCAGTACCCAAATTTCAGAATTCTAAGTGTTTGAGCGACATTTGTTGAAGCCATTCATATTGCGAACATAATCATTTTGGGGTGATTATGGTAATAATTATTTCGTTTCACTATTAAAATTTGGTTATTTAACTATAAAGGAGATCTAGGAGTAACTATTTGCATGTACATACTGCATATAGATCGTTGTATATTTTTTTCGGAAGTCAATCATAATGTTTTTATTTGCTTTTTTCTTCAATTCTTTTTTGGTTCATGTTATATATGAAGGAATGAAGTCCGCTACTGCATGAATCGTGATTTTCCTTATGTTATGAGCAATCATAAAAGTCTTGAACTAATAAAGATAGAATTTTTTAAGAAATAGATTCTTGAGGGATAAATATGACTTTCGAAGTAGAAAATATCATCATATCTTCGCTTATGAATCTTCTTTTTTCCCCTTATAATATAATAGACTACTCAAACAATCACAACATGTTTTAGGGAAAATTATACTTTCTCTTGTCCTTGATATCTTTAAAGAAAATTGATCCAGTGAGACAAACAAGTTGAGTGGACTTTCAGTGTTTGTGATAGTATTAATACATCCAATGTTTTTCTTTTGTCCTTGTAGAATTGCACATTTTCTATTTTAGATAATGAGTAACATCCTTTGAATTGTTCTGCTATTTACTAGAAAGAGTTTGACGTGTTAATTTTCACTAAATGGGGGATGGGGTATAAATAGCTAATCCATGATTATCATTGACCAAGAACATCATCTTCTTTTCAATATTTGAGAAATATGTATCTGTGATTACATAATTTCTCTCCTAAAAATAACTTTGGGGCAGTTGAGGAATATATATTTATAAGAATTTAATGTGAGATAGAGACTCACATGTATCCCTCACTTAGATAGAGACTCACATTTATTCCTTACTTCAATCGTGGTATGGCAAATATTTTGTTACTTTTGTAGGAATTTTGAGAATGAAAAGGGTAGGGTGTGTCATCTAATTGAGCGATATTTATATAATTTTTTTGAAATGGAAATTCTCTTACAAGTTTGACCCTTATGTTCGTAAGATTATTTATATGTGGTGTCTTTCAAATTAGTATAGTAAATGATGAATGTTTTCTTTGAAAATTCAACTGTGAGATGGGATATGTACAAACACGATTTGGAGTAAGGGGGTCCTGTGTTTTCAAATTTCATAGAAATTTAGATAGTAGTCTACCGAGTACTTTATTTTATGTTTATGCTTCGCAGTACGTCTGTCCTTTTCTATTTTGTTATCCTTTGGCCTTTTATTGTTGTTATTTAATTATCCCGAATTTTTCGTGTGGATGCAGATTGTCTATGGATAACAATCTTCTTAATCCACTTAAAATCTTTTGTTTAGAAATTCAAGTGCATGTGCTTTCTAATTTATAGCAGTATTGCAACTTAGAATTAAGAGAATGCGTAGTCATTATTCCTGTTTGAATATAAAGTCTTAGAATTGATAATTTTTAATCTATTTGTAAAACATGGTGAAATCTTAACTTTTAAGTTCTTAAATGAAGAGGATTTTTTTGCAATTTCGCATGAATTGTGGTTAAATTTGTAAAAATAAAATTGAATTTTGATATGTAAATAGTTTAAATTACTAAATGATGTTTTATAGTTTCTCACGTCTAAATGATATTAGAAACTACTATAAGATGCGATTTCTTATCACTCGGATATATAATGCATTGTTTTAACTTTTTGCAGATATATACAATGAGATGACATCACAAGGACCCAAGAAAGAAGTAAGAGAACAATATATTAACCCTCGATACATTGAACATAATCCATATGCAGATGACTTTCTGCATTGCATGTGAGAACAACAACCTAGGAACTTTACACTTTTTGTTTAATTCTATTAAAAGAGGACTAAGAAAAGCCATGGAACATGTGCTCAATTGGTATTTTGTGACAGAGCAATGCATAGTTAATTAGGTTTGATTAACTACTGGAGATGTCAAATTTCAAGTTTTTTTAGAAAACAGTTGTGTTGTATGGATGATCACAGTTTATGAGACCTCGATACTCGATATAACATTAATGTTTTGCCCTACCTTTTATTCAAACTGAAGAGCCTTGCGGTTTGACATATATTTCCCTTTTCAAACTAACCATAACCAACTTTCTTTTCCCTATGAGCCTCATATTACACTTAGCTAATATTGTTAAAACTTGTAAATTTATAAATTATTCAATCTCGACTTGATTTTGTTATAATCATAAAAAATTCTCTCCTTATGAGCAATTTTTTGAAATTGACTTAAGCTAAAAGCTTTTTTTTTCTTATTAAATATTAAGTAATGTTTTTTATGTATTGTCTCTATATTTCTATCATTTTGCCAGTATAAATTTATAAAATGCCATTTACTCTATATTTACTAAGTGTAAGAATAAATGCTACACTAATACAAGGAAGCTAAATTCGTTGGGCCCGTGCTAGTATTTATTATTTAGAAGAGCCATGAGAAAGACAATCAATGACATTTTAGTAATTTTAACATCACTTAAGGGTAAAATAATAATTGTATAATTAATGGTCAAAATGATAATCTACAAAAATCCATACATGTCTTAACTTTTGGGATGGACCCATAAGGATATTATTGTAATTTTGTTTTAAATGAAGAGTTTATATTACTTGATTAACTTCTTACAAACAATAATAAATGTGTTTTGACATATTTTATAAAGAAATAAAATAAAATGTGTTTGAATAGTTAATATTTTGTTCATAGAAATACTTTAAAGGAATATTGCGTAAACATATTTTTAATATTATGTTATGTTATATGACCACTAAATTCGTATTTTGAATATTAAAATAGTCTTTGAAATGACGTATCAGTAGTTTTTAACTAATTTGAACAAAGTATCAAACTTCATGACTAAAAGAATGAACAATGTTTGACTATCAAGAAATCCATAATTTGATAATATATTCATCGAAAAATTATAAACTGTAAAATTTTTATTTTTATATTTTCTTAATTTCAAATATGATAAGGTCAAAGTTTAATATTCAAATCCTAATGAATATTGTAATTCAAAATAAAGTAAATGAGTAATTAAAAAATAAAGAACAACAACAAAAGAAATTATAAACAGATAAAAACATTGTTTAGAAATATAGAGGAAGAAAAAACTAAAAAATAAATAAATTAGAAAAAAAAACTAAAAAAAGTATATTGGTTATTTTGTAGGGTAACGCTTTAGAGTTTTCTTTACGACATGATATTTAAGTATAGTATCAAAAAAATTAATTAATGTAATTTAGAATATAACATTACGATAATAGTTTTTGTATATAGAATAAAGTCTATTTCATCAAATTTTTTTATTTTTTGGAGACAAAAATTATTTTTTTTGATAAATATTTTCAATATTTAGAATATAACATTACGATAACTATTATTATATATAGAAACAAAGTTTCTTTCTTGATTGTTTTTATTGTTGTGAAGTTAGAAATTAATTTTTTAAGTATTTCTATATATGGAAGAAAATAATAAAATGTATCACAAAATTTATCGACAAAGTCAAATACAAACAGATTATACTTAAGTTGAAGTAATAGAGATTTGAAAGACTTTAAAACAATCTTTACGAAGTGATTGATCAATGATCAGTATTTTATCAGATGCAAAGCTTATGGTGCAAATATAACAAAACGAAGATAATAACATTGTGAAAAATAGACATCACTTGCGAATTTATATGAAGACCGATGAATTTTTTCAATTAACATTTTATATATTCCTTGAACATGAAATATTTTAACTCATATCCGAGAAGTTTTCTCAATTACAAAAATCTCAAATTTTCATTCCTCTCGATATATATTCCTTGGTTGTCCAATACATTGCAAATGACATATTACATCGAGTAAGGAATATACTCGAGAAGAAATAGATATATATTCGAGAGGAAATAGATGTATCCAAGAGAAAATAGGGATGCATCCGAGAGAGCACCATAATATCTTAAGTTGTGAATTTATTTAATTTTTTCAACAAAATATGTGAAATTATATTGGGCCCGTATTACGGATATATATATATATATATATATATATATATATATATATATATATATACATGGTTTGTATATATATATGTGTATGTATATATATATATACACATATATACACACACACACACACATATATATATATATATATACACATAGACACACACACACAACCACACACACACACACACACACACATATATATATATATATATATATATATATATATATTATATAATATATAGATATATATATATATATATATATATACACACACTCACACACACACACACACTCACACACACACACACACACACACATCACACACAACCACACACACACACACACACACACACACACACACACACACACACACACATATTGTTTCAACATGCCTATTTCACTGCTCTCAAGGGTAGTTTTGCCTTTTCATTTTCTATAATGTATACGTGTCTTCGTCCTGGCTTAACAATTTTGTCATTTCAGTTCCTTATTCTGACGTGTCATCTCCACCGTGTGCACATCAATGTTCAGTTTTCTCTTCATCATTCTCTATGTATGATTTTTTCATGTTTCAGTTGAGGTTTTTTGTGTCATCTTCCTCTTCGTCAAAATCAAAGTTCCAAATTTGATCAGGATGCGGAAGTGTTTTCTTATTTTCTTATATTGATGTTGCATAATCTTTTTGGTTGGGTGATTATGCTTCGTTGTTCTATTTTGGGTTGTTGGAAAACTACATCCTTGGTGTTCAAAAACAATTTTCATATTCCTAAATTAACACTTCATCAACTCAAATTTTAAATTTATAGCGTAACAGGAGCTAATGTAGCCAACAGCCAATGTTGTAAAAGAGATTGATATCAATAGAAAAATATCATAAGAAGCAAAGTCTGTAAATAAAAGTTGGGTTCTGTTTTACATACCCTTTTGGTGGAGCTGTGACGGTAAGTCTTTGGCTTCTTGATTCCAGTCCTGTGAGCCTTGTAGGACTGATTGTGTGCAGTATGATTCTTTGACTTTCCATTTGGTCTTCGATCTTATAGTCGAACATCCGAGAGATAAGAAAATGTCACGACCCAAAACGAGTCATGAGTGGTACACATACTTAACCTCCTAGGTGGGCGAACCAACAAATCTAAACCCCAACATTTACCAATAGATCAACTATCAATAATAAAAATAATGTGGAAGATCCAAAACTTATTAACGTAACCAATTAAATAAGCTTCTAAAGTTTAACACTTATTATCCCCAAAATCAGGAAGTCATCACATCAAGGACAGCTATCCTCAATTTACCAAGTCTAAGAATATTTAAGAAACCAAAATAATTAAAAAGATGGTCCATGTCCGAAATTCAAAGACATCAAGACGTGAATGAGAGAATCCAGCACGAGCTTGAAATAATAGCTCACCTTGAACTCTGATGTGCTGTAGACTGGCTAGAGCTGAGGGCGAGTCGAAGTCGACGGTACACTTGCTGCACTCCACAGAGGAAAAGAGAAGAAAATACAAGTAGGGGTCAGTACAAGGAACACGTACTGAGTAGGTATTATCGGTCAACTCAAAATAGAAATCAATATATAATGAATAATAATATAAATTTAACTACAATACTTAATAGGTGGCAAGCAACAAACACATGAACCATTGACAACAACAACAACATAATAGGTACACCATCAATCACAACATCAAGCACACCTGTGAGGACTCATGCCTCCACACCATACTCATTTGGAAAAGAGGTTCCTTGAGATGAAGTATATTAAGTTACTTCAAGATTCTTTGCCTTTAATGTTATTGTTTCGAAACGTGACACTCCGATTCCATAATACCGTGTCGGAACGTGACACTCCGATCCCATAATACCGTGTTGGAATTGACACTCCGATCCAATTATCTCATTATTTTATTTCAGCAAGCCTTCTTTATTCAAGGCTTCATTTTAATAGAGAGGGTTCAAGATTAAAAATTCAATAGTCTCATAATTTCAGGCCAACCACAAACCACACAATCAAAACATACAACCACACAATCAAGTAAATAGGAGACTTTACAATATCACTCAATACATATCAATCATTATTTAGAGTTTATCTATCAAATCGAAATAAACCATAACCTACATCTGATATACCATGGTTTCACGGTATTATTAATACTTTTTCCTTAAGTTTAGTGTGTCCAAAAGCCTTTTTCTGCTAATTTTTATATAAATTTATCCTTATTTGCAGGAAATCTGTTCAAAGATGTATGCAGAGGTTTTTGAGCGAAGAAATGTAGAAGAGACCACCTACGGAGCTTGTGACGGTCCGTAGGTGGCAGCGTAGTGCAGCTGCTGATGGAAGATGGGGAAGTCTGACCAACTGTGGGGTTACGTAGTCCATGACGTTCCGTCGTGTCTATGACGGTCCGTTCTGCAGGTTCGTCATGAAGTTCAGAGAAGTAATCCCAATACCCATATTCCAAGAGTTTGTGTTTTTGAACGAAGACCCTCGACGGACCGTTGTGCCTATGATGGTCCATCATACTTGCCGTCTAGGTTAATGAAGAGAGCAGCAGAAGAAATTTCATCAAGTATGGGACGATGGAGTCCATGACGGTCCGTCGACCCAGCCGCGTTTTCACAGATTTCCAGCAAATAGAGTCCTTGTTTAATTAGGTTTTTATTTTCTATCAATAGTTCGAAAAACCTCATTTTTTAAGTTAGACTCTGGATCATTATTAGACTCTGTGTATTAGCGTTAGACTTTTGATTATCATTAGACTTTTTGTGAGATTCTTGATTACTTTGAGATTCTTGCAAGTGATTGTTGGTGTTTTTTGGTGATTAATCAAGAAAACTTTCGGATTTTACTCTTTCTCATTGAAGTAAGTACATTGATTCTTATATAATATATTTGAATATTGTGATTATGACTATGAGTAACTAAATTCCATAACTAGGGTTGTGGGAACCATAGGCAAATAATGAGATAAAACCTAACGAAAATAGCAATTCTAGAATAGTGTCTTGCATGTATTAATAATTCTTTCGCTTAGAAGTCTTTTTAACGGATGACCAACGTTAGAAATCGCCTTGATGCTACTTCCCGGACCAAGGAGGTAGATAATAGGAAAAGAATTATCAGCATCAATTTAGTGTATACTATCTAATAGGCTAGTATTGATTGGTACGAGGTAATAACATAGTCAAATTTCGAATACGATGCTTAATATGAGGTAAAGATAAGGGTTAGGATAGCAACACACGTAGCCGAACCAAGGTGTGGAGTGAGATTTTCTAGATACCGGACCAAGGATTTAGAAATATATAACTTATCACTTTGCATGCAAGATACTAGGAAAGAATTTTTATAGTTAGAATTATCAAGTTATGAACCTGGGGAACACGTAAACCCTAGTTACTTTGATTAATTGATTAAACTCCAACATTCAAAGCTGTTAAGTGTCTCTTTCAAATTCTTTAGTTATTTTCATTCATTTAGAAATAGAAACCCCCCTTTTATTGTTTTTGCTTTCCAAGGAAGTAATTCACCGAACAATAGTAATAATAGGATAAAGTTAAGTCTTAACTATTTTCCTCGTGGGAACGATCCCAACCTCACTATTTGGGTTATTTACTTGACACGACTGCTTTACTTCTTATTTGAGAAGTAAGTTTGAGAGTATCAAATTTTGGCGCCGTTGCCGGGGATTATAACTTTTAGATTAACTTAAACTTATTACTATAGTTTAGTTGATATTTTCTTGATTTTATTTTGTTTTATTGTTTTTGATTTTTTTCTGAACTATCCTCCTTGTATGCCAAACACACGGAGAGGAAGAGAACCCTTGATTCCCTACGATCAAGAATTAGAGCGTACACTATGCAATATGAATCGAAACTTTGGAATAAATGATGATGACCCAAACCAGAACATCCCAGCTCCGGTTGATCTTCATGGTCAGTTGTTACCCGATGCTCCGGGTGAACACCAACATAGGGGACAAAATCCCGTTCCACGGCCCGAAGCATACTACAGAGGCTATGATAACATAGCAGACTCCGATAGGCCACTTGTCTTACCTCCTCTACCCACAGGCCACACCTTTGTGGTAACTAGTAGTCTGATGCAAATGTTCACTGCCAGAGGTTTGTTTTCAGGGCTACCTTCTGAGGATCCACATTCCCATATAACTAAGGTAAGGGCAGTGTGTAAAAGCTGTGTAGGGAGGCCTGATTTGGATTTTGATTTAATAGGGCTCAGAGTGTTTCCTCTCTCACTAACGGGAGAGGCTGCTACATGGTTCACTAAGCTCCCTTATAACTCAATTTTCACTTGGAACCAACTAAGGGATGTCTTCTTAGCATGCTACTATCCGGTATCCAAGAAACTAAACCACAAAGACAGAGTGAACAACTTTGTGGCACTACCAGGAGAGTCAGTTAGTAGTTCTTGGGATAGATTCACCTCGTTCTTGAGAAGTGTCCCAAATCACCGTATAAATGATGAGTCACTGAAGGAATACTTCTATCGGGAAAAGGATGATAATAATAAAGCGGTGTTGGACACTATAGCAGGTGGATCTTATGGGGAATGTCCTTATGCTGAGATTGGTGAAAAATTAGAGAAAATCTCCTGGAACAATAAAGCTTGGAGTACTAGGAAGTCTGATATAGGGAGAAACACCTTCGCAGTACAGTCCACTCACAACCCAGCCATAGATGAGATTCGTGAAGAAATGGCTCAGATGAGAACTGAACTTGGGTTGGTACTAAAACATGTCACTGGGGGTGCAGAAAAGATATATGCAGTCAACTACTTGTTGAAACCACCATCTAATGTTGAATGCTATTATGCGGAGGACTCCTATGCGGTAAATGAGCAGACGCGGGGTTTCCAACCGAGCGCCCAAGGCTCAAATCAGGATAATTAGCGCCAAGGTCAAGGGAACCAAGGTTGAAACTATGGTAACTATAACCGTGAGGGTCATTATGTCCGAGATGGAAACTACAACCGCGACAACAACTTCAACATGGGTAACTACGGTAACAGAAATGATAGGAATGGGACCTATGTCCCTCCTCAAAATCGTGAAGTTACTCCTAGGGATGGTGGAGATAATATGGAGCGAGTTGAGGATATGTTGCACAAAATGATGAGGAGATTCGATGCTAATGATGAGCACATTAAAGAGTTAAGGGGTGATTTACCTAGTATTGGGCAAAAAGTTGATACACATGCAATATCGATTAAACAAATCAAATTGCAAATGGCCTAATTATCTACGATAGTGAACACACTACAACCGGGCACTCTTCCTAACAATACTGTCCAAAATCCAAAAAATGATGCGCACTGTATGGCAATCACTACTCGGGGTGGTAAGCAAACCATTGACCCACCTATGCCATCTAATGAGACAAAGGTGAGAAAGGATGATGATAAGGTGGTAAAGGGTAGTGATTAAGCAGAAGAGAGCACTGGAAAAGATGCAGAAGTCCCTATGAAGATAATTCCCATGCCTAGACCACAACCACCCTTCCCTTAGAGATTAATGAAAAAGACCGAGGATGGTAAATATCAGCATTTTATAACAATGATGAAGCAGCTTTCTATCAATGTCCCTTTGGTAGAATCTCTTAAACAAATGCCAGGTTATGCCAAGTTTATGAAGGATCTGGTTACAAAGAAAAGATTGATCACTTTCGAGGATGATGATAGACTGAAGCGTAGTGCTATTGCTACAAGATCTCTCGTGCAAAAGAAAGAAGATCCGGGTGCGTTCACTATTCCTTGTATAGTCGGGTCATTACATTTTGCGAAAGCATTATGTGATCTAAGGGGCAAGCATAAATCTCATGCCCCTCTCGATTTACAAGAATTTGGGTTTGGGTGACCCAAAACCCACTGCGATGCGGCTAATGATGGCTGATCAAACAGTGAAAAGGCCTATAGGAATACTCCATGATGTGCTAGTAAAAGTGGAGTCATTCATATTTCCGGCAGATTTTGTTATTGTTGATTGTGAAGTCGATTTTGAAATGCCTATTGTTCTTGGGTGGCCATTCCTTGCTCCAGGTAGAGCCTTAGTTGATATGGAAAAGGGGCACATGAAATTTCAGTTTAACAATGAATAAGCGACCTTTAACGTTTTTAGGACTATGAGGCTGAGTGGTGAGCTCCAATCGGTATCCGCCATATCCCACAAAGGAAAGATGAAGAAGGAGAATGAACAAAAAAGTGCAAAACAAGAGTTTATGGTTGGGGATTTGGTGCTTGTAGACAGTTCTGGGGTGCCTTGTCTTCCGGGCAAGCTCAGTCCAAACGGACTGGCCCTTACTTGATTACCCAAGTATTCCCTCATGGAGCAGTAGAGTTAAAAGCCAAGGAGGGAGTGCAGTTTAAGGTTAACATAGAATGAATAAAACCCTATTTCGGGCATGCTGAATCGGTGAATGAAGTAATAGAGGCATACCATCTTGATGAAGGCTGAGTAATCAAATGCCCTAAGTCGTGCTGCGACGTTAAATCAGGCGCTTGTTGGGAGGCAACCCAATACTTATAGTTTTTATTTTTAGTAATGGTAGCATTTTTCTACTAATGGGTTTTAATTTTTCAGGCACATCACCAGGAAATTCTGCAGAAAATTACTCTGCAGCAGTCACTGACGGATTCAGCGACGGACCGTTGCGCCTGTGACATATCGTCGCATGACTCCGTCATGCCAGGTACGTCTTTCTGTTATTTTCAAACAAGGGCACACACGACGGAAACAATGACGGATCGTCACAACTGAGATGAACCGTCGTCGGGGAATTGTCACATCATTAATGAGGCGTACCCGACCCGACCCGGCCGAAGTTTTTTTTACAAAATGTTACCGTTTAAAATCTTCAACCCCTCATTTTACCCCCATTCCTTCACCATTCTTCCTATTTACCTCCCTTTTCAACTTCCAAAATCTCTCCCTCTACCAACCGATCATTGTTCCCCCAAAATCCTCCAAAGCCCTAGAAGTTATCATCTACTAGTTGGAGTTGCTGTTGTGGGGTCTTATCAGTCACCAAATACTTTTCCATCTTGTTTTTCTCAAATTCTCAGGTATGTGTCTCTAATTTCTACTCATTTATCTTGCATTTTTGTTTATCAATTAGTTTTAGCCTAGTTCTTATTGATATGTTCATTTCTTTTATATAAAATTCTGTCTAACCTAGGTTAAAAATCTTCGAAATTGATGTGTTTACAACCCTAGACATAGGTGCTTCTGCAATTACTAGTTACTAGGTATTTGGGTTAAACAAATGTTAGTCCAAAACACTACAAATTTGATTTGGGTCATGGGGGATGAATGGCGTAACCCCAGTTCTGTCACTGATCTATAGAATGAGACCCCGATGACAGACTATCGTACACACGATGGACCATCGTATGGTCCATTCCAAAAGCACTAACACCCCACTACCCATTTTTATGCAAGTGTCCTCCGACGGACATATGCGACGGACAGTCATACCCACGACGGTCCATCCTGCACAACTGTTCTGGTTGTCAGAGACCCTATTCTTGAGGGTCTCTCACTTTTTCTAAGTGTCCTCAAATGGACGAGTACGGCGGACCGTCATACCCACGACGGTCCATCCTGCATGACCGTTATGACGGCCAGAGACCCCTCTCCAAAGGGTCTCTCTCCATTTTTCTATGTGTCCTCTGACGGACACCTACAACGGACCGTCATTCCCACGACGGTCCGTCCAGCATGACCATTATGACGGTCAGAGTCCCCTCTCCAAAGGGTCTCCATATTTTTTTTCAAGTGTCCTCTAACGGACACCTACGACTGACCATCGTACCTGTGACGGTCCGTCCTACACATACCGTCATACTTGTGAGAGTCTCTCCTTCAGGGTTCTCCATATATACATAGTCTAAGGAAGACACGACGGACCCCATGACGATCCGTCATGTTCACGAAGAGTCGTCACCAGGCCTGTCGTGTGTCACAGTTACTATAGAAATGCCATTTTAATTTAATTGTTTTCGTGTTGTTTTCTTGTCTTTTTTGCCACTACTCGTACTAATATTGATCCGTTACAGGTCCTATCTACTATGGTACCTTAACAAGATCGAGTGTATGCACGCGGGCGATCGAAGTCTATCGCCCCGTCTGCCCGCATGGTCATTGGCTCTGATGATGAGCGTGACCCCAAGTACGTGCCCCCAGGCACGTCCACCCCTTCCCGTGCTTCACGTGCCACCCGAGCCACACCCAAAAAGGTGGCTTCTGGCGTTGTCACTCCCTCCCAGTCTGATGAGGAGCGCACACTGACCGGCACACCTTCTGGGTCAGCCACCAACGAAGAAGGAGCGTCGGAGAAAGCCTTCGGCTCTGCTGAGGTTCCCGCACCTACCACCGTTATAGCGTCGGCCTCGTATGATGAGGCTAACAGTTTGGAATCCACATTAGCTCCACCCGCTCACCCCCTCACCCCGACTACTGACCAGCCCAAACGGTGGTGTGTCAACGGGAAATTTCAAGTCTACTCCGACACCAAGTTCCTCAATGACAAAGGAGTTATGACTCGAACACTCACATTGGAGCGGCGGGTCCTTACAGAGAGTCTCCCCACGATGCCCGAGATCCACAATCTCTTCACCAGACATCGCCAGGAGAGAACAGCACGTCCGTTGGGACATTATAGTGAAGAAATGGTCCGAGAGTTCTATGCATCCTACGTAGCGACTCTCCGATCACAGATTGATAGACGGGCTGCCCCCCCAAACAGGCCCCACAGGAGTAGGTCCGAGTACGGGGCGTTCAGGTCGATATTTCCTTGCCTGCCATCCGTCGGTTTCTATACGACGAGGGTGTTGATGCTACTCAGACCCCTCTCACTGCCGAGTTATACAACCGATGGCAGCATGTTAAAGATGGCCATTTCCTGCGCGAGCCATCGCTGAGAGAGACCACAGAGAGGTAGATGGCCCTGCACCTGTCAGTTGATGGAGAGGGTGCCGACTGGGTAACCGAGCCAAAGGGGGCCATCAAGAAGGCCAACCTAACTTTCACGGCGAAATTCTTGTGGTTGATTGTCCGCCACTGCCTTTCCCCCACATCCGCTGATAATATCGTTTCATGGGATCGAGCAGTGTTGATGGTGGCGATGATAGCCGGGTTCGAGGTGGATTTCGCGTGGCTTCTACAGGCAGTCATGCACGAGAGGGCTTTCAAGGTCACAACTACTTACCCTTTCCCGTGCATGATCTTTAATCTCTACAGGTTTGTAGGTGTGCCTATATGGCACATTGATCAGCTCAAGACCCCTCTGGGCTCTGCTGATGTCGCCCTCATAAGAGATGAGGCCAATGAGTTGGCTCCACGCAGAGGGCCTCGTTTAGAGCTGCCCCCACATGATGACGGTCTTGCTGATACGGTAGCCCAGGCCCGCACGGCTACGCAGGCGACATCCACTTACACTACCCCGGTCGAGTCTATCCTAGGTAGTAGCACTTCCCCGAGCTCCTCTCGCACAGCCCCCCTACCCGAGCTCGTCCCGCTTGCTAGGGTCCAAAAATTAGAGGCGCAAATGGCTACACTTCTGCATCATATCCAGCCGTGGATGCAGAGGTCCATTAACGATCCGACCCGGCTGGAGTTTTTTTTTTACAAAATGTTACCGTTTAAACTCTCCAACCCCTCATTTCACCCCCATTCCTTCACTATTCCTCCTATTTCCCTCCCTTTTCAACTTCCAAAATCTCTCTCTCTACCAACCGATCATTGTTCCACCAAAATCCTCCAAAGCCCTAAAAGTTATCATCTACTAGTTGGAGTTGCTGCTCTGGGGTCTTCTCGGTCACCCAATACTTTTCCATCTTGTTTTTCTCCAATTCTCCGGTATGTGTCTCTAATTTGTACTCATTTATCTTGCATTTTTGTTTATCAATTAGTTTATCCTAGTTCTTATTGATATGTTCATTTGTTTTATATAAAATTCTGTCTAACCTAGGTTAAAAATCTTTGAAATTACTGTGTTTACAACCCTAGACATAGGTGCTTCTGCAATTACTAGTTACTAGGTATTTGGGTTAGAAAAATGTAGGTCCAAAAAACTATAAATTCGATTTGGGTCATGGGGGATGAATGGGGTACCACCAGTTCTATCACTGATCTACAGAACGAGACCCCGATGATGGACCATCGTACACACGATGGACCGTCGTATGGTCCGTTCCAAAAGCCCTAACACCCCACTGCCCATTTTTTTGCAAGTGTCCTCCAACGGACATATGCGACGGACCGTCATAGCCACGACGGTCTGTCCTGCACAACCGTTCTGGTTGTCAGAGACCCTATTCTTGAGGGTCTCTCACTTTTTCTAAGTGTCCTCAAACGGAGGAGTACGACGGACCATCATACCCACGACGGTCCGTCCTGCATGACCGTTACGACGGCCAGAGACCCCTCTCCAAAGGGTCTCTCTTCATTTTTCTAAGTGTCCTCTGACGGACACCTACGATGGACCGTCATACCCACACGGTCCGTCCAGCATGACCGTTATGACGGTCAGAGTCCCCTCTCCTAAGGGTCTCCATATTTTTTTCAAGTGTCCTCTGACGGACACCTACGACGGACCGTCGTACCTGTGACGGTCCGTCCTGCACATACCGTCATACTTGTGAGAGACTCTCCTTCAGGGTTCTCCATATATACATAGTCTAACGAAGACACGACGGACCCCATGACGATCCGTCATGTTCACGAAGAGCCGTCACCAGGTCCGTCGTGTGTCACAGTTACTATAGAAATGTCATTTTAATTTAATTTTTTTCGTGTTGTTTTTGTTGTCTTGGTTGCCACTACTCGTACTAATATTGATCCTTTACAGGTCCTATCTACTATGGCACCTAAACAAGATCGAGTGTATGCACGCGGGCAATCGAAGTCTGTCGCCCCGTCTGGCCGCATGGTCATTGGCTTTGATGATGAGCGTGACCCCGAGTACGTGCCCCCAGGCACTTCCACCCCTTCCCGTGATTCACGTGCACCCAGAGCCACACCCAAAAAGGTGGCTTCCGGCGTAGTCACACCCTCCAAGTCTGATGAGGAGCGCACACTGACCGGCACACCTTCTGGGTCAGCCACTAACGAAGAAGGAGCGTCTAGCTCCTTAGGAGTTTCGTGGTCGGAGGAAGCCTTCGTCTCTACTGGGGTTCCCGCACCCGCCACCCCTGCAGCGTCGGCCTTGTCTGATGAGGCTGACAGTTTGGAATCCACATCAGGTTCACCACCTCAGGCCCTCACCCCGACTACTGACCAGCCCAACCGGTGGTGTGTCGACGGGCAATTTCAATTCTACTCCGACGCGAAGTTCCTGAATGACAAACGAGTTATGACTCAAACACTCACATTGGAGCAGCGGGTCCTTACAGGGAGTCTCCCAATGATGCCTGAGATCTAAAATCTCTTCACCAAACATCGCCTGGAGTGGACAGCAGGTCTGTTGGGACGTTATAGTGAAGAAATGGTCCGAGAGTTCTATGCATCCTACGTAGCGACTCTCCGATCATAGATTCATAGGCGGGCTGCCCCCCCCCCAAACAGGCCCCACAGGAGTAGGTCCGAGTACGGGGCGTTCAGGTCGATATTTCCTTGCCTGCCATCCGTCGGTTTCTATACGACGAGGGTGTTGATGCTACTCAGACCCCTCTCACTGCCGAGTTATACAACCGATGGCAGCATGTTAAGGATGGCCATTTCCTGCGCGAGCCATCGCTGAGAGAGACCACAGAGAGGTAGATGGACCTGCACCTGTCAATTGATGGAGAGGGTGCCGACTGGGTAATCGAGCCAAAGGGGGCCATCAAGAAGGCCAACCTAACTTTCACGGCAAAGTTCTTGTGGTTGATTGTCCGCCCCTTCCTTTCCCCCACAGCCGCTGATAATATCGTTACATTGGATCGAGCAACTTTGATGGCGGAGATGATTGCCGGGTTCGAGGTGGATTTTGTGTGGCTTCTACAGGTAGTCATGCACGAGAGGGCTTTCAAGGTCACAACTACTTACCCTTTCCCATGCATGATCTTTTATCTCTGAAGGTTTGCAGGTGTACGTATATGGCACGTTGATCCGCTCAAGACCCCTCTGGGCTCTGTTTATGTCGGCCTCATCATAGATGAGGCCAATGAGTTGGATCCACGCAGAGGGCCCCGTCTAGAGCTTCCCCCACTTGCTGACGATCTTGCTGATACAGTAGCCCAGGCCTGCACGGCTACGCAGGCGGCATCCACTGACACTACCCCGGTTGAGTCTATCCTGGGTAGTAGCACTGCCCCAAGCTCCTCTCGCACACCCCCTCTACCCGCGCTGGTCCCGCTTGCTAGGGTCCAAAAATTAGAGGCGCAAATGGATACACTTCTACATCATATCTAGCCGTAGATGCAGAGGTCCATTACCGAGACAAAATATTGCTTTGAGCGGAAAATGGTCCAATATACAGAGCGGAAGATCGCTGAGGTTCACCAGTTCTTGGACGCTTTTGAGTTGAGGGTACTAGCCAGGCCAGCCCCTCCGGTGGATGTGTCAACTCTTCAGGTTGCGGTCGACAATCTTCGCGCAGATATCGACATGATCTGAGAGGTTAGGGTGCATGAGTCTGAAGCCCCTTCTGTTGATCCTGCTGAAGACACACAGTTGGCGGCCATATTCGCCACCTCAGAGTTTCCACCAACTCCCCCTCGAGAGCATGCCAAGAGGCGTAGGGGTCGAGCGGAGGGCGAGGCGCGAGCACGGAAGAAGGAGCGTCGTTAGATGGAGGCTGCGAGGAGAGCCTCACTTGCTGAGGAGGCGGCCCCCTAGATGAGAGCAGGAGAGTTAGCGGCTGGGGCGTCTAGTTCCCTAACTGTGGAGATAGAGGGAGGCAGTGCTGATAGTGCGGTTATTGTTGAGGACACCACTGAGGGTGTCCAGATTGCAGAGGACGTGGGTTCCGGGGAACCGGACCCACCAGCTTGCTGATCGACGGCGCTTTGCGTCACATGTTTGCTTCACCTACCACTCTAGTATTTAATTTTTTTATGCATTGGGGACAATTCCACGTTTTTTTTGTTGGGGGTGGGGTAAATGGAAAGTGAGTGCTAGGGTGAAGTCTGAGTAGCCCAATTCACTATCATTTTTTGGGGTTTTCTTGCCTGTGTTCTTTTTCCCCAAAAGACTGATTACTTTTTCTGTTGAACCGGCATGTCTATTTCTTTTGTACATAGTTGAATTCTGGAGCATGATGGCGAAAATGATATCCTGATAATCTAGAAAATGACGCACGACTAGGCATAGTAACTAATAAAGGTGTGGGTGGATCTAAGCATGACATAGAGGTACACCATTGCATTACCCTAAGTCTAAAATTCGAACTAGGTGTCTGATAATCTGTTAGAGTGATGAGATGTCAAGTGAGTGTGAGGAGGATTTGAATAATCCACTATTTGTACTGAGCTAGAATTTTCCTGGTTAGTCCTGCTAAAAGTAAGTTGTAATAGACAATAAGGAAAGGATCATAGGCCCTCATTCAATATAGCCCATTTTTAGCCTAAAAAAAGATAACCAAATGGAATTTATCCTTCTTTGATCCAAATGATCTGAGCTTAAATTAGAGCTTTCTTTTTCACCCTAACTGATCTTTTATGGGAACAATGTGTTGGCCCTGGTCCCTCGTTGGACATGTGCACCTCAGCTTATGCCAAAAGCATAAGTTGATGGTGGCTAATGCAGTAAACAACCTTCGTTATGGCCCTGACCCAACTTTGGGTACTGTGTACCTTGACTCATGGCAAAGCCATGAGTTGAGGGTGGCTATTATGAGGAATGCTCTAGAAAGTGGGGTTGAAAGAACAAAAAGAAAGAAAGAACAAAAGTAAAGTTAATCAAGAATCATTTGAAAGATAAGTAAACAAAAAGAAAAAAATATATAAGAAATACAAGCAAGAAAAGAAGAGAGTCACGTACACAAATGAATAAAGAAGAGAAAATATCAAGGTGAAAGAATATGAGAAACTTGGCGACATAAAATGATAGAAAATGGTATGTTTAGCCGATATGTCAAGGAGGGCAAAAAGTCACTAAAGTATACCTAAATATACCCTACCTGACCCTGAGCCTATGTTACAAGATAAGAAAGTCCTACCGTGATCCTGAGAGTTGTATAGCGAACTTAAGGCAGGGAAAATAAGGGCAAGCTTATGGAAAGAGGTATGAATGAGTGTGACTTTGTTCTTAGAGCGAGTGTTGAAAAGTAATCCTTATACTCAAACTGAAATTATTGTGTGAAAAGTGAGGATTATGTTTCAAAGTGAGGACAGTAGTTGCAATACAAGAAATATTAGCATCTCGGTGAGAAAGTGAAGATGATAGGCGTTAGTGCATGGTGAGTCTGTGTCATGTTTTGATCACACATAATTCAAGCCTAATAGTGATAGCATGCATAGATATGATAAGATTAATCGGGATTGATAGCCAAATGATTGCAAAGGATAAAACATGGATACTATTGTACAAAGATTTTGTATTGAGTCATACTGTGTCACTTGAGGACAAACAACGAATTTAAGTTGAGGTTGTTGATATACCATGGTTTCACGATATAATTAATACTTTTTCCTTAAGTTTAGTGTGTCCAAAAGCCTTTTTGTGCTAATTTTTATATAAGTTTCTCCTTATTTCCAGGAAATCTGTTCAAAGATGTATCCGGAGGTTTTTGAGCGAAGAAATGCAGAAGAGACCACCTACGGAGCTTGTGAAGGTCCGTAGGTGGCATCGTAGTGCAGCTACTGAAGGAAGATGGGGAAGTCTGACCAAGTGTGGGGTTACGGAGTCCATGACGGTCCGTCGTGTCTATGACGGTCCGTCCTGGAGGTTCGTCATGAAGTTCAGAGAAGTAATCCCAATACCCATATTCCAAGAGTTTAAGTGCTTTGGAACAAAGACCCTCGACGGACCGTTGAGCCTATGACGGTCCGTCATACTTGCCGTCAAGGGTAAGAAGAGAGCAGCATAAGGAATTTCATCAAGTATGGGATGACGGAGTCCATGACGGTCCGTCGTGACCACGACGATCCGTCGCGAGGTCCGTTGACCCAGTTACATTTTGACAAATTTCCAGCAAATAGAGTCCTTGTTTAATTAGGTTTTTATTTTCTATAAATAGTTCGAAAAACCTCGTTTTTGAGGTTAGACTCTGGATCATTATTAGACTCTGTGTATTAGTGTTAGACTTTTGATTATCATTAGACTTTTTGTGAGATTCTTGATTACTTTGAGATTATTGCAAGTTATTGTTGGTGATTAATCAAGAAAACTTTCGTATTTTACTCTTTCTCATTGAAGTAAGTACATGAATTCTTGCATAATATATTTGAATATTGTTATTATGACTATGGGTAACTAAACTCCATAACTAGGGTTGTGGGAACCATAGGCAAATAATGAGATAAAACATAACGAAAATAACAATTCTAGAATACTGTCTTGCATGTATTAATAATTCTTTCGCTTAGAAGTCTTTTTAAAGGATGGCCAACGTTAGAATTCGCCTTAATGCTACTTGCCGGACCAAGGAGGTAGATAATACGAAAAGAATTATCAACATATATTTAGTGTATACTATCTAATAGGCTAGTATTGATTAGTACGGGGTAATAACTTAGTCAAATAACGAATACGATGCTTAATATGAGGTAAAGATAAGGGTTAGGATAGCAACACACGTAGCCGGACCAAGGTGCGGAGTGAGATTTTCTAGATGCCGGACCAACGATTTAGAAATACATAACTTATCACTTCGCATGCAAGATACTAGGAAAGAATTGTTATAGTTAGAATTATCAAGTTATGAACCTGTGGGGAACACGTAAACCCTAGTTACTTTGATTAATTGATCAAACTCCAACATTCAAAGCTGTTAAGTGTCTCTTTCAATTTCGTTAGTTATTTTCATACATTTAGAAATAGAAACCCCCCTTTTATTGTTTTTTCTTTCCAAGGAAGTAATTGACTGAACAGTAGTAATAATAGGTTAAAGTTAAGTCTAAACTATTTTCCTCGTGGGAACGATCCCAACCTTACAGTTGGGTTATTTACTTGACACGTCCGCTTTACTTCTTATTTGAGAAGTAAGTTTGAGCGTATCAAATTTTACATAAGAGACTTTACAATATCAGTCAATACATAACAATCACTATTTAGAGTTTATCTATCAAATAGAAATAAACCATAACCTACCTTCACCGAAGAATCGAAGTCAAGCAACTATTTCTCCAACGCTTTTCCTTTCCTTATTGCCTCCGAACCCTTTTAATATATCAAGTATATATATGCATAAGGTGTAAGTTGACAACCCCATAAACACTCATATTATTCTATGTCTAACCTATATCCATCGATTCACCTAAATATATAATCATTTTCTTAAAGTTCAAACCTAAGGGTAAGTCTTAGTTCCTCCATTTAGCCCAACATTAATGAAATTTAAGTAATTCAATACACTTAATATTTAATAACCTATCTCAATATATCTAAAATATAGTCTATAATATGATAATTAGAAGAACCAAATTTAAAACAAAAATTTACAAGTCTTGAACTAATAATCTGCCCAAAGAACATATTTACAAAAAGTTACTATATGGCCACAATTTAATTAAATCTATTTTTTCTCAATTCTTCAAATTATTTATCAATAAGACTAATATCCCATTAGGAGTTCCTGTACGCCACTCAACTCCTCAATTTATTTAATTGTGCTTAATTGTTATACTTTTATTATTTTAAAGATAACAATCCTTCTGCTCTTAACAAATTTCCTTTCCTTACATATAATTAACTTTTTCACTAATACTTGTTCCAATGTCTTTTAATAATCACACTATACCTTAGTAACATTCTTATCTAAATATGAAATTTTCTAATATAATCTAATCACGGTAATATTAATTCTTCTATAATCATAATTTTCTACACACCTTAAAATCACTAACATCAATTCTTGACCATCAGGATGCCATAATCATCCTTCAATTATGTTGCTGCCATTTCCCATACAGACCCACAACAAATTTATCCCTACCATTTTCATATACAAAAGTTATCATATCATCCTTCTAATTTTTAATAATATAATAATAATCATAAATTCTTTCCTAACATTTACTAACTAAAATTTGACTACCAATTGAACATATAAAACAAATGGATCATTAATGCATTCCAAGAATTTCAACTTAATTAATATAACCCATCACATATTACTTAAGGAAAATTAAAAAGTTGAAGCATTACCTAAATGACAATCATTTCAGATTGACGCAGCCAGTAATGTTTCTCTCGTTACTTTGCCTTATGTATTTTCTTTTTCTCTACAGATTATTTACTACCCTAGTTATTAAAAGACTAATTATAAAAATAGTTAAAGCGGTCCACCATTAATTCGAATGTTATTTTCCTTAACCACCAACTAAATAAATATTAAAAACTTCCCCACTAATTTCATAATTATAATTCCGAATAGTCCAAAATATTCATTTAAAATATATCATAAAATATTTTATGAAACATAAGGTTTTAACATATGAAACGACCCAAAGGGTCGTTACAATAGATACCAATTTACCCATTGTTCGTCCTCGAATGATCAAAATAAAGTGAGAGTAAGGAAAGGTACCTGAATTGGTAAAAACGTGTGAATATCTTTTACGCATATCAGCCTCGCTCTCCCAAGTGGAGTCTTCGACTGGCCGATTCGTCCATTGAACCTTGATAGATGCAATCTCCTTTGATATTAACTTGCGAAACTCCCTATCTAGAATAACTATAGGCTTCCTCCTCATAAGATAAATTCTCATCAAGCAGAACCGAATCCCAACAAATGATGTAGTTTCCATCACCATGATATTTTTTTAGCATAGATACATGAAATATCGGGTGCACTCCTGACAACCGTAGAGGTAATGCCAATTCATAGGCCACCTCACCACGCGCTTCAGAATTTCAAATGGACCAATATACCTCGGACTAAGCTTGCCTCACTTACCAAACCGCATCACACCTTTCATGGGTGAAACCTTCAGCAAGACTTGTTCACCCTCCATAAAATTCAAGTCTCTAACCTTTAGATCTACATATTCCTTCTTCCTGCTCTGAGCTGCTAAAAGCTTTTCTTGAATAGATTTCACTTTTCTAATGATTTCCTCAAAAGATCAGTACCCCAAGGTCTAACCTCAAATACATCAAACCAACCAATGGGGGACCTACATCTCATCCCATACAATGCCTCAAATGGTACCATATCAATACTTGAGTGATAGTTATTGTTGTATGAAAAATCTGCTAAAGATAAAAATTTATCCCAATGATCACCAAATTCTATCACACATGCACGAAGCATATCCTCAAACACCTGAATCATTCGCTCAGACTGACCATCGGTCTGAGGGTGAAATGCAGTACTAAGATCAAGTCTAGTACTTGTTATTTGCAGTTTTAATGATTTGACAAACTCAGGGACCTTGTAAGGGTACCAGGATCTTACTCATGTTTTGAAGATGAAATAAACTCAGGAACCTAGTAAAGGTACCAGGTTCCCAATGTGACTAGCCGATTGACTGCCAGCTGGAGAAGGTACAGAAAGTGGGTGCACATTTCCCAACGGCATCAGAAAGTCAGACTTCTCCAACCAATGGCAAAGAGTTTAAGGAAAGTGACTTGTCCTTATAAAACTCACTTTCCTAAACATTATTCCTTAGTTTTAGCAACTTGATAAAGCATTTTCAAGAACATTTGCAAAGGCTATCGAAAATCAAACAACGGAATTATTCAGACAACAACTTAAATCTCTGGAGCATTTAGCATAGTTGTTCAAGAATATATTCTCTTGGTCTAACATTGTAAACTATTCCTGAATCTATAAAGGAATTAGTGGGTGGTATTGAAATTCTAAGTTGTCTAAGTGAGATAGCTTAGTGTGTAGATTTACTTCTACTTAGGCTTGTCAAGCAATATAGATTATTGCTTGAACGTGAGATTAAAAACTTCTTCTCACATTTGTTGTAATCGGGTTTCACTTTTTCTTGTGAAGGTTAGTGAAAACGATTGAAAATCCTGTGACATAGGTCGTGGTTTTACTCCCTTAAGCCAGGAGGTTTCCACGTAAAATCGTTGTGTTGTTTAAATTGCATTTACTTTCTGTTCATTCTTGTTAGTGTGTCAAGGGACCTGGTCCATTGACTGATAAGTGAAGGCACATATTCTATTAAGTGGTACAAGAGCAGGAAATCTCTATTTGGTTAACACCAAGGAAGTGATATATGTTCTAGAATGGCTGCTCCACATAATCTAGAAGAAGGTCAGTCTTCAACAAGACCTCCTCGTTCCAATGGACATTTCTACAGTTGGTGGAAATTTAGAATGCATGATTTCCTCATGGCTGAAGACAGTGAGCTATAGGATATCGTACTAGATGGACCGTTTATTCCGATGATAGAAGAAAAGGATGGAGAGAAACCAGGCTTGTTCCTAAGCCTAGACAAAAATATGAGGAAGCTGATAGGAAGAAGAAAGAAAAAGGCTACAAGGCAAAAACTCTTCTTGTCTGTGGGATAGGACTAGATGAGTTCAATCGTGTCTCAGCCTGTGAGTCTGCGAAAGAAATTTGGGACTGTTTAAAAACAACTCATGAAGGAACTGAACAAGTCAAAGAATCAGAGATTGATATGCTCACCTCTTTGTCTGAAAATTTCAAGATGAAGGAAGGAGAAACCATTCATAAGATGTTCACAAAATTGTCCTCTATTACCAATGAGTTCAGAAGTCTTGGAGAACCTATCAGTATGAGCAAGCAAGTCAGGAAAGTGCTTCGAATTCTTCCAAAGTACTGGGAAAGCAAGGTTGATGCCATTACTAAAGCTAAAGATCTGATGGTACTGACAATGGATGCTCTCATTGGAAATCTGAAGACTCATGAGATGAATCGATATCATGATTTGTCAAAGAAGGAAGTCAAAAAGGATAAGTCCTTGATGCTGAAATACAAATCAGATGAAGACTCCACTGATGATGATATGGCTTATCTTATTAATAGATTTCAAAAAGTTGTGATAAAGAACAAAGGTTTTAGAAGAGAAACAAATGGTCCTCGAACTGCTACTCAATATGATACCTGCTACAAGTGTGGAAAAGCTGGGCATTTTATTAGAGAGTGTCCTTTACTCAAAAATTGAAAACAAGGAATATCACAAACCAAGAAGTGACAAACAGAAGAGAAGGGACCTGGAACTCGGTAAAAATGATCGCAAAGTTGTTGCTGACTATGTGGTAAAAAAGGCTCTTGCTGCATGGGGAGACTCCTCAAGTTACTCAAAAGATCTTGATGAACCAAATGATGTGTCTATGGTGGCGGTTCATAAAGGGGAAACCATATTTAACGAAATGTTTCCTTTCATGGCTCATACAAAAAATGAATAAGAGGATGACAAGGTAACTCTTCTCGATATGAAACATGATCTAAATAATTATTCTCTTAAAAAATTGAGAACATTAGCAAATGTTATGACTAATTGAGTAATTGAGTTAACCTCTAAAAGAGACATTATGAATGTTGAACTTGACAGTTTAACTGAAAACAAGGTTAAATTGGAGGAGAAAATGTCAAAAATGGAAGTTAAAATGGTGTCTCTAGAGTCTGACAACACTGAACTTAAAAAACAGTTGACTCAGATAACTGAAGAAGCTGAAAAGCTAAATGGAAGGTCAAATGGTTTACAAGTTGAAACTGAAGAAAAACTGAAAACCACTGAGAAAAATCTGGGATTGGACTTGGAGAAGAGCAACAACTTAGAAAAGGATATTGTCAAACTCAAGGAAGAATTTGAAAAATCTCTTAAGTGGACAAAATCCTCTAAGTTGTTGTCTAGTGCAACAAATCAGAGTAATTTCAATAAGAAAGGTCTAGGAAGTTTGAATGTCACTCCTCCCTTTAACCCTCACAGTAAGTATGTGTTTGTGTCTGTCAATCTTCTTTGTCTTCACTGTGGTAAAAACGGACATTTAAAGGGAGAGTGTGCTGGCTGGAGAAATTCTCATGAAATACTCTCTAATTATACTGAAAGGCAAAGAGTACCAAAAGAGAGACATGGTCCTCCAAAACATGTTTCAACTGAGAGATTTTCAAAGAAAAAAATCTGCTTCTGCTTCAAAATCATTTGTTAGAAAGTTTCAAAAATTGCCCTATTCGACTAGATACAATCTGATCACTCCTTTGTCTGCCTTCTGGGAACTCAAATTGAAGTGGGTTCCCAATCTTAACAAGTGATTCTTGTTGCAGGTGAGTGAGAGGAGCAGCAGCCAATGTTGGTATATGGACAGTGGATGCTCTAAACATATGACTGGTGACATCAAAAATTTACTCTCACTCAAGACACTTCAGGGAGGAGGTGTCTCTTTTGGTGATGCAAAGAAGGGGTACATTTTGGGAGTTGGCAAAGTGGGAAAGTCTCTTGAAGAATCAATTGACAATGTGTATCATGTTGATGGGTTGAAGTACAGTCTTTTGAGTGTGTCTCAAATTTGTGACAAGGGAAATGAAGTCAAGTTTACTTTTGAGAAGTGCACTGTGGGTAGTCGAACTACAAAGAAAGTGATTCTCACTTCCTTAAGAAGTAAAAACATCTATGTGGCAAACTTAGAAACGTCTCATGGAGATGATATAACATGTCTTAGTGCTCAAAATGAAAATGCTGATCTTTGGCATCGCAGGCTAGGGCATGTGAGCTCATCTTTATTGAATTAACTTATTTCCAAAGACCTGGTCCGAGGTTTTCCAAAGTTGAAGTTTTGTGAAAACAAAATATGTGAAGCATGTGTCAAAGGTAAAACAAATCAGATCATCCTTCAATCTAAAAAAGCAAGTAACCTCATCAAGAGTACTGGAATTGTTACACATGGACTTATGTGGACCTTTGAAGGTTCAAAGCAGAAATGGCAAGAAATTCATTGTGGTTATAGTTGATGATTACTCAAGATACACATGGACAAGATTCCTAAGATCAAAAGCAGAGACACTTGAAGAATTTGTTGTGTTTCTCAAAATGATTCAAACTAAACTGAATCAAGTGATTGTTGGGATTAGATCTGATCATTGAACTGAGTTTGAGAACTCAAAACTGGATCAATTCTGCGTGGAGAATGGTACAAGTCATAATTTTTCTGCTCCAAGAACTCCTCAACAAAATGGAGTAGTGGAAAGAAAAATAAGAACCTTGGTGAACATTGCCAAGACCATGATCATTAAGTCAAATCTTTCTCGAAATTTTCGGGCTGAAGCTGGCAACACAGCATGTCATGTTACTAACAAGTGTCTGATAAGGGTTGTTTTTTATAAGACCCACTATGAGTTGCTCAACAACAGAAAGCCTATGTTGAGTTATCTTACGGCTTTTGGCTGCACATGTTTTGTACTAAACAATGGAAAGGATGATCTGGTAAAATTTGATCCTAGAAGTGATGAAGTATTGTTTGTTGGACATTCTTCATCAAGTAAAGCATACAGAATATTCAATAAAAGAACTCAATGCATTGAAGAAAGCATCCATGTTGTGTTTGATGAAGATTGAAACTTGAAAAGAAATGGATCAAATGATGAAGATGAGGTGATCAAGTTGTTCAATTCACAGAAGATTGAAGGAAGTGAAGCGGATGCAGAACATCAGTTGAAAAATAACTGTGATAATAATAATCATAATCTACCTGAAAAGATTGATAAAGTTCAAAAGTGTGATGAGGTACCTGGTACTACTCTGAATTCCATTCAAAGTAAATCAAACTCTCCAGAAAATAATGCCATCATTGAAGAAGAAGAAGAACATGTTGATAAACTCAACCAGTCTTCTTTGAGACCAGGATGGAAACATATTTCATCACATCCTCTTGATAATCTTATCTCTCCTTTGAACTCTTGAATTCACACAAGATCAAAAACAAAAAATCTAGTTGCATTCTCAGCATTCATATCATCTATTGAGCCTAAGAATGTGAAAGAGGCATTAGGTGATGCAGACTAGATCAACTCTATACAAGAAGAACTTCACCAGTTTGAAAGAAGCAAGGTATGGTACCTGGTTCCTCGACCTGCTGGCAGAACAGTGATAGGAACCAGATGGGTTTTCAAAACAAGCTTGATGAAAATGGAGTGATTACTAGAAACAAATCCAGGTTAGTGGTTGAAGGATATAATCAAGAAGAAGCAATAGACTATGATGAGACTTTTGCACCTGTTGCAAGGATGGAGGCCATTAGAATTTTGATTGCTTTTGCTGCATATATGGGGTTCAAGCTGCATCAAATGGACGTAAAAAGTGCATTCCTAAATGAAGATCTGAAAGAGGAAGTATTTGTTAAACAAACTCATGGGTTTGAAGATGTTGAACTACCAGATCATGTGTTCAGATTGAATAAGGCACTGTATGGCTTAAAGCAAGCTCCAAGAGCATGGTATGAAAGACTGTCAAAGTTCTTGTTGAAGAATGGTTTCAAAAGAGGAAAAATAGACAATACCTTGTTCTTATTAAAAAGAGAACAAGAATTACTCATTATTCCTGTTTATGTGGATGATATAATTTTTGGAGCTACTTCAGAACATTTGCGTGAAGAATTCTCATCATTAATGGGAAAGGAATTTGAAATGAGCATGATGGGTGAACTGACATTCTTCCTTGGGCTAGAAATCAAGCAATCATCAAATGGAATCTCAATCAGTCAGGAAAAGTACATTAAGGAGCTACTGAAGAAATTCAATATGTTTGACTCCAAACCTATTGATGCAGCTATGAGAACAAATTCCAAGCTTCTAGTAGAGGAATCTGATCCACTTGTTAATCAAACCATGTATAGGGGAATCATTGAATCCTTGTTATATTTGACTGCTAGCAGACTTGATATTGTTTAAAGTGTTGGAATGTGTGCAAGGTTTCAAGCATGTCTTCGAGATTCACATCTAAAGGCTGCAAAACGTATTCTAAGAAACTTGAAGAAGACAGAGGACCTGGTTCTCTTCTATCCAGCAGGTGAAACTTTTGATCTAGTTCATTTTGCAGATGCTGATTTTGCTGGTTATCAAGTTGACAGGAAGAGTACTTATTGAATGGCTCATTTCCTTGGATCTTCACTCATTTCTTGGGGAACCAAGAAAAAGAATTTTGTGTCTCTTTCAACACATGAAGCTGAGTATGTAGCTGCAGCTGCATGTTGTTCACAATTGTTATGGATCAAGCAACTCTTGGAGGATTTTGGGATAAACATCAAAGCTATTCCTCTTATGTGTGGCAATACTAGTGCAGTTAGAATGGGAAAAAATCCAGTTCACCACAAGAGAACAAAGAACATTGATGTTCGACATCACTTTTTAAGAGACAATGTTGAAGAAGGAAATATTCTGCTTACATATTGTCCAACAGAAGAAAAAATTGCAGACATCTTCACCAAGGCTCCTAGTAAAGTTCAATTTGAGAGAAATAGGCTGAAGTTGGGTATGATGATCTCTAAGTGAAATCCGGAGCTTCAAACAGTTGAATTCCCTTGATGGCTAAATCTGCAGTACAGGTATCTTTTGTGTTAATAATTTAATATATGGATTAGATAATTTTGGTACCTATTGTAGGTATACTTTCAGGAAGGACTAGCTTAGCAACGACATGGATAGAACAACTGGGGAATGAGGATAAAACTGTGTTATGGGACCTGGTGCCTGTCCAGGTTAGCCTTTGTACATTAAATTTAAACAGAAAAAATATGACCGTTAATAATGCCACGTGTCAGTCATCGGTCATTATGACCGTTAGTCCCGTCTCTTATTCCTCAAGCGACACATCAAGTGAAGGACCTAGCACCGTTTCAAATCCTTTTTAAACCCTCTTTATTCCGTTTTTTGATTTCTCATCCGTCTATCCATATTCTTCACTCAAAAAAAGGGAAAAGTTAAAAGACAAAATCTGTTCTTCCTTCTTCCTTTTTTTCTCTTCGAAAAACTATTCTTGGTTATTATTCTAGTCAAAGATGTCTGATCCTTCTTCAACCTCTAAGCAAATGCTCACTGCTCTCAGCGAAATTGAACCTATCGCTTTTTACTCTCCTTCATCAGTAGAGTCCAGATGTAGTGTTCGTTTGAGTTCTCAGCATGACACTTATGAAAACCCCTTCCATTCCATAGATTAGAATAGCACTAGTATACCTGCTGGACCTGGTCCTTACCATGAAATGTTGCCTGACAATCTGTTTGAGGGAGACTTGCCAAGAAATAAATTGTTTCAGTCAAACTTTTTGGGAGCAAGTGAAGAACTGCTTATAGAAAGTCTTGAAATAATGAGAGAAGAGTCCAAGGATGAGCAAAATGAGGTTTTACAAGGAGAAGAGGTAAGAGAAACTCAACCTTTTTTTGATAAAACTCCAGATTTTGGGAGGTATCCTTCTTCTAACTCCTCAGATTATGAAAGTGATGAGTAACTCATTAAATGGAAGGTTGAAAAAAAGGAGGTTGGGGTGTCTAGAAAAGGCAAAGAAAAGGTAGTGGAAGAAACTCCTAGAAGAAGACCTACTACTAGGTCTGATGCTAGGAAATTGATGGCAGATGCCTTAACGACTAGTGCAAGAACTACGACTGCAATTAGGAGTGGCAGGACTTCTAAAGTATCAAACTTTAAAATACATGAATCTGGTGTAATTGAGGTGTCTACTGAAGAAATGGAAAAGAAAAACGAGAAGAAAAAGTCAAGTTAAACAAAGTCAAAGGATCCAAAGAAAGTTGAGAAAACAAAATCCAAGAACAAGAGTTCTGCAGGAAAAAGGAAGAGATCACAAGGACCTGGTACCCAACAAAGGAATAAAGAGGAGGTCAACATGCACGAAAGTGTTGACAATTTGAGAAAGCAGGCTGTTTTGGCTGGTAGAGTCTTTGACATGGGAATCATCAATCTTCGCTGCATGGACTCTCTTCCTGACATGGTAAAAATTCAATTATGGATGCATCTATTCAACAGGAAATATCTTATTCTCTATGAAGAATAAGTGCGCGAGTTCTATTACAACATTCAATTCAAAGAAGAGGGGCATATCCTCACAAGAGTAAATGACATTGCAGTGCATCTGGATGAATTTCTGCTTGGCAAAATTGTAAGGGTACCTACAACGGGGACCAGGTCTGTGACTGGGAAAACTTGTTCGATCGAGTTTGTGTCCTTGGTTTCTAATCTTCCTACAACAAAGGTTGCTGGGGTATTTAAGAAGGTCATGAAGAGCTAGTACAAATTGGTATTTGTTAACAAAGTTCTCCTTCCTCGGACTGAAAAGAGTACTTCAGCAACTTCTGCTGACTTATTTGTGATAGAGATGTTGTGCAGATTTTAAGCTCTGAATATCCCAGGACTTATGCTAGAGCACATGTACAAAACTGTCATGGAGAGGAAAGGCATTCATGGAATTCGATACGGATACTTTCTCACTGAAGTATTCAAACATTTTAAAATTCCTCTGAGTGTTTGCTGGGTTGGGACTGTGAATCAAACTTTTTCAGAGAGTACCTTGGTCGAATGTGAGTGTATCGAAGGGAGAAGAAATCACAAGAGCAAGATGACTCAACTCATAGACGATCAGGGTCAGCTCAAGCATGAGGTTGAGGAGCTAACTGTGTGTTTGAGTGGTAAAGATGCTGAAATTGCCTTACTCAAAGCTGAACTACTTACTGCATAGACTGAGGGACCTGGTACGTGTGTGGTTCAAGCCCTGGAGAGGGAAAATGCAGAGCTGAGGGCCAAGATTCCTACCTTGCAAGAGAAGGAAATTAAGGACAATGATGCTGCCAATGCTCGACTCACTCTTATTCTCCAGTCCCTTTCTCATCATGTACCTAATTCAGCATGTAATGTTCTCCAAAATGTAAAAGTAAATTGCGTACTTCTATCTGATATAATGGAAAGGGAACTCCATGCAATCGAACAATTTCTGAGATATAGAGTTTGACTAACTTCTCTGCATTGTAAGTCATATTGACCGGAATGAAGTGTGCACACTTAGTTAACCTGTCAACAATTACCCAAATAGAATCATACTTACCCAATGTCTTTGGAAGACCAACTACGAAATCCATTGCAATTCTTTCCCACTTCTATTCAGGAATGTGAGTTCTCTGAAGTGTCCCTCCGGGCCTCTGGTGTTCATACTTTAACTGCTAACAATTTGGCCATTAGGTAATACAATCAGCAATGTCACGCTTCATTCTACTACACCAAAAATGTTGCTTTAGATCACGATACATCTTGGGTGCACTAGCATGTATAGAATACCTTGAACTATGAGCCTCTCTAAGAATAGTGTGAATCAAATATCTACACAGGGCACACATACCCTTCCCTTAATCCTCAAGACGGATACTTCATCAATTACTGCTTCTTTAGCCTCTCCTCGCAACACCATATCTCGAATTCGGCTCAAGTCCTCATCAACAAACTGATTTCCCTTAATCTTGTCAAGAAAAGAAGATCTTGCCTCCACACAGGCCAAAAATCCTCCATTCTCTAGTACTTCCAGCCTCATAAAGTCATTAGCCATAGTTTGAACTTCTCTAGCCAATGGGCGTCTAGAAACCTGTAAGTGGGCTAAACTACCCATGCTCCCTGCTTTTCTACTTAAAGCATCTGCCACAACATTGGCTTTTCGTGCGTGATACAAAATAGTAATATCATAGTCTTTCAATAGTTCCATCCACCTCCTGTGCCTCAAATTGAAATCTTTCTGAGTAAAGACGTTCTGTAAACTACGATGATCTGTATAAACTAAACACTTGAACCCATATAGATAATGTCTCCATTGCTTTAATGCAAATACCACTGCAGTCAACTCCAAATCATGGGTCGGATAGTTACGTTCATGCACATTCAATTGCCTTGATGCATTTGCAATTACATTCATCTCCTGCATTAGCACTGCACCCAAACCAAAATAAGATGCATCACAATAAACAATAAAATTCTTACCTTCCACTGGCAAGGTAAGAATTGGTGCAGTAGTCAACAAAGTCTTGAGTTTCTGGAAACTTTCTTCACATTCATCCGACCATACAAATGGAACATTCTTCTTAGTCAAATTTGTCAGCGGGGAAGCAGTAGAAGAAAATCCCTTGACGAATCGACGGTAGTAGCTAGCTAAACTAATAAAGCTCCTAACTCTGCAACATTAGTAGGTCTTACCCAACTCTTCACTGCTTCAAACATAGAAGGATCCACCATCACTCCATCCTTAGAAACCACGTGCCCCAAGAAGGACACTGAATCGAGCCAAAACTCACACTTGGAGAATTTGGCATAAAGTCTTTTCTCCCTTAACAACTCCAATACAATTCTCAAATGCTCCTCATGTTCTTTCCTGCTCTTTGAGTATATCAGTATATCATCAATAAATACAATAACAAAGAGGTCCAGATATGGCTTACAAATTCCGTTCATCAGGCTCATGACAGCATCAAGGGCATTCGTAAGCCCAAAAGACATTACTAAGAATTCATAATGCCCTTACTTGATTCGAAAACTAGTCTTTGGCACATTTGTTGCCCGTATTTTCAATTGATGATAACCAGATCTCATATCAATTTTAGAGAAGACACAAGCACCTTGTAACTGATCGAACAAGTCATCAATGCGAGGAACGGGATACTTGTTCTAAAGAGTTACCTTATTCAGCTTCCTGTAGTCTATGCACATCCCAAAACTTCCATCTTTCTACTTCACAAATAGAACAGGAGCACCCCAAGGGGATGTACTTGGTCTAATAAAACCTTTACCGAACAACTCCTGAAGCTAGGCCTTTAACTCCCTTAACTCAGCTGGAGCCATTCTATAAGGGGGAATGGAAATGGGGCGAGTACCGGACTCAATATCAATACAAAAATCAATATCCCTATACGGTAGCATACCAGGAATGTCTGCAGGAAACACATCTAGAAACTCACGGACTATCGAAACTGTCTCAATCAAAGGTACTTTGGAAGTATCATCCCTGAGATGTTCCAAAAAAACCAACCCACCCTTAATCATTATCCTCTTAGCACAAAGAAAAGATATAATACGAACTTGAGTGGAAATATAGTCACCCTCCCACACTAGCGGATTTGTCCTAGGCTTGGCAAATGTCACTGTTTTAGCATTACAATCTAAGATTGCAAAATTTTGAGAAAGCCAGGTCATACCCAGAATTATATGAAAATCAACCATCTCTAGAATAATTAAGTCTACATAAGTTTTGCTCCCCACAAAAGTCACAAGGCATGATCTATACACCTTCTCAACTATCACAGACTCACCCACTGGAGTAGAGACACAAATAGGCATATCAAGCAAATCACAATATAAATCAAGATCAATAACAAATGAGGAATATACATATGAAAATATGGATCCAGGATCAAACAATACATAAGCCATGCAATCACAGACCAAAAGAGTACATGTGATAAAAGCATCAGATGTCTCTGCTTCAGACCTCCCGGAAAAGCATAACAATGGGCCCTATCACCTGTCAGTCCATTGCCCCTAGCAAGCTGCGCTGCAGTAGTTCCAAGTTGCCCGCCACCCCGAGTGAACTGGTGACCGCCATTACCTTGGCCACCACGTCCTCCAGAATGGCGACCTCTATCATGACCACATCTACCTCTAACTACTATGAATCTTTAACTTTGTTTGGGACAATATTTCCTAATATGTCCAGCCTCTCCACGTCCATAACAAGTCCTGGAGTCAAGTATAGGTCTCTATGAAAATGACAAAGTCTGGAGATAACCTCCAAACTCATAAAAAGGCTGATTGGTCTGCAACGGACCCCCTGCTAAAGCCTGCAATGAAGACTGAATAGGAAGGGCTGGATAGCCTCCTAAACTCTGCTCTCTGGAGTAAGAACCACTAAACTCACCTCCCTTATGAAATTTCTTAAATGTAGATGTTGTGGTGAAGTGGTCTGGCTTCACCCCCTCTACCTCTATCACAAAATCAACCACTTCGTAAAAGAATTTTGCTGCAGCAGCTACTTGTAAGGCTGGAATCTGCAAATCAGACCTCAATCCTTTCGCAAAGCGGCGAATCCACTTTTGAGGGCTGAAGCAAAGCTGAGTGGCATACCTGGATAGTGCAAGAAATTTGGCCTCATAAGCAGCAACAGACATCCTTCCTTGCTCTAGGCTCAGGAACTCATCTCTCCTCATATCCCTCAAAGTCCAGGGTATATACTTCTCCATAAATAAGGTAGAAAATGATGCCAAAGTCATAGGTGGTGCCCTTGCTGGTTGACACTCAACATACAACCGCCACCACATTTTGGCATCCCCCTGAAACTAGTAGGTCATATACTCAACACCGAATCGATCTACTATGTCCATCTTATGTAGCAGCTCATGACAATCAACCAGAAAATCATATGCATCTTCAGATTCAACACCCTTGAAGACTGGGTGTTTCAACTTTAAGAACTTAATGAAAAGTTCATGTTGATCACCTGTCATTATAGACCCTGTAGTCAATCGAGGAAACGTGCCTACTTCCAATGATGCATCCATGCGGGGAGCCACAACAGCTACATGTTGTACTCCTTCAACCTGAGGTGCTGGTGCAGAAAACACGGGAGGTGTCTGACCCTGATCAAATAACCCGCTAAGATAAGTAAGAATCTGTTTAATCATCTCTGGGGTAGGCTGGGGTGGTACATCTTTATCCTGAACCTGCTCATTTTCCCCTTCTTCACCCTCTCACTACCTCATCAGTCGGTAAAGCAGTCACTGCTCTATTCCTAGCTGGACCAGGTGTTTGTCCTCTGCCTCTAGTGGGTTTCCTCTTGCGACCTCTACCACGGCCTCTTGCCACTGCTCCTCCTCGAGTTACAGCCCCAATGGTTGGCTCAGACTCACCCTGTCTTGCCGGTGTTGGTGTTGGCACAGTTGTTGCTCTAGTTCTAACCATCTGCAAAATAGAGTGAGAATGTCAGAAACCAATTTGTATCACCTAGATACCAATTGGATCCGAGTAATAGCATGAAAGAAAGAAAGAATGGAGTTTTCCTAAACTCCTATAGCCTCTCGAAGAAAAGTAAAGGCGTCCCCATACAGTTCCTCAAGACTCTACTAGACTTGTCCTTGTGTGATGAGACCAATGAACCTAACGCTATGATACCAAGTTTGTCACGACCCAAAATGAGTCGTGAGTGGCACCCTCACTTATCCTCTTAGGTGAGTGAACCAACAAATCTAAACCCCAACATTTACCAATAGATCAACTATGAATAATAAAATAACGCGGAAGATCCAAAACTTTTTAACGTAACCAATTAAATAAGCTTCTAAAGTTTAACACTTATTATCCCCAAAATCTGGAAGTGATCACATCAAGGAGAGCTATCCTCAAATTACCAAGTCTAAGAATATTTAAGAAACCAAAATAAGCAAAAAGATGGTCCATGTCCAAAATTCAAAGACATCAAGACGTGAATGAGAGAATCCAGCACAACTAGAAATAATAGCTCACCCTGAAGTTTGATGTGCTGGAGACTGGCTAGAGCTGAGGGCGAGTCGAAATCGATGGTACACTTGCTGCACTCCACAAAAGAACAGAGACGAAAATACAAGTAGGGGTCAGTACAAGGAATACGTACTGAGTAGGTAGCATCGGTCAACTCAAAATAGAAATCAATATATAATGAATAATAATATAAAATAAACTACAATACTTAACAGTTGTCAAGCAACAAACACAGGAACCATTGACGACAACAACACCATAATAGGTACGCAATCAATCACAACATCAAGCACACCTATGAGGACTCATGCCTCCAAACCATAATCATTTGGAAAATAGGTTCCTTGAGATTAAGTATATTAAGTTACTTCAAGATTCCTTGCCTATAATGTTATTGTGTCGGAACGTGACACTCCGATCCCATAATGTCGTGTCGGAACGTGACACTCCGATCCCATAATACCGTGTCGAAATGTGACACTCCGATCCAATTATCTCATTATTTTATTTCAGCAAGCCTTCTTTATTCAAGGCGTAATTTTAATAGAGAGGGTTCAAGATTAAAAATTCAATAGTCTCATAATTTTAGGCCAACCACAAACCACACAATCAAAACATACAACCATACAATAAAGTACATATGAGACTTTACAATATCACTCAATACATATCAATCGCTATTTAGAGATTATCTATCAAATAGAAATAAACCATAACCTACCTCCACAGAAGAATCGAAGTCAAGCAACTATTTCTCCAACGGTTTTCCTTTCCTTATTGCCTCCGAACCCTTCCAATATATCAAGTATATATATTCATAAGGTGTAAGTTGACAACCCCATAAACACTCAGATTATTCTATGTCTAACCTATACCCATCAATTCACCTAATTATATAATCATTTTCTTAAAGTTCAAACCTAAGGGTAAGTCTTAGTTCCTCCATTTATCCCAACTTTAATAAAATTTAAGTAATTCAATACACTTAAAATTTAATTACCTATCTCAATATATCTAAAATATAGTCTATAATATGATAATTAGAAGAACCAAATTTAAAACAAAATTAGGAGTTCCTATATGCCACTCAACTCCTCAATTTATTTAATCGTGCTTAATCGTTATACTTTTATTATTTTAAAGATAACAATCCTTCTACTATTAACAAATTTCCTTTCCTTCCATATAATTAACTTTTTCACTAATACTTGTTCCAATGTCTTTTAATAATCACACTATACCTTTGTAACATTCTTATCTGAATATGAAATTTTCTACTATAATCTAATCACGGTAATATTAATTCTTCTCTAATTGCAATTTTCTATACACTTTAAAATCACTAACATCAATTCTTGACCATCACGTTGCCATAATCATCCTCCAATTATGTTGCTTCCATTTCCCATACAAACCCACAACAAATTTATCCCTACCATTTTCATATACAAAAGTTATCATATCATCCTTCTAATTATTAATAATATAATAATAATCATAAATTCTTGCCTAACATTTACTAACTAAAATTGGACAACCAACTTATTGACATATAAAACAAATGGATCATTAATGCATTCCAAGAATTTCCTCCTAATTAATACAACCCATCACATATTACTTAAGGAAAATTATAAAGTTGAAGCATCACCTGAATGACAATCGTTCCTGATTGGCGCCGCCGGTAATGTTTCTCTCGTTACTCTTCTTTATCTATTTTCTCTTTCCCTACAGATTATTTACTACCCTAGTTATTAAAAGACTAATTGTAAAAATATTTCAAGCGCTCCACCATTAATTCGAATGTTTTTTTCCTTAACCACCAACTAAATAAATATTAAAAACTTCCCCACTAATTTCATAATTATAATTCCGAATAGTCCAAAATATTCACTTAAAAATATCGAAAAAAACTTTATGAAACATAAGGATTTAACACATGAAACGACCCAAAGGGTCGTTGCAATAGATACCAATTTACCTATCATTCGTCCTCGAACGATAAAAAGAAAGTGAGAGTAAGGAAAGGTACTTGAATTGTTAAAAATGTGTGAATATCTTTTACGCATATGAACCTCACTCTCCCAAGTGGAGTCTTCGACTGGACGATTCGTCCATTGAACCTTGATAGATTCAATCTCCTTTGACCTTAACTTGCGGATCTCCTTATCTAGCATAGCTATAGGCTCCTCCTCATAAAATAAATTCTGGACAAGTAGAAACGAATCCCAACCAATGGATGTAGTTTCCATCACCATGATATTTTTTTTTAGCATTGATACATGATATATCGGGTGCACTCCTAACAACCCTGGAGGCAATGCAAATTCAAAGGCCACCTCCCCCACGCGCTTCAGAACTTCAAATGGACCAATATACCTCGGACTAAGCTTGCCTCGCTTACCAAAACGCGTCACACCTTTCATGGGTGAAACCCTCAGCAAGACTTGTTCACCCTCCATAAAATTCAAGTCTCTAACCTTTCGTTCTGCATATTCCTTCTGCTTGCTCTGAGCTGCTAAAAGCTTTTCTTGAATAAATTTCACTTTCTCTACTGATTCCCTCAGAAGATCAGTACCCCAAAGGTCTAACCTGAAATGCATCAAACCAACCAATGGGGGACCTACATCTCATCCCATACAATGCCTCAAATGGCGCCATATCAATACTCGAGTGATAGCTAATGTTGTATGAAAACACTACTAAAGATAAAAATTTATCCCAACGACCACCAAATTCTATCACACATGCACGATGCATATCCTCCAACACTTGAATCATTCACTCAGACTGACCACCGGTCTGAGGGTGAAATGTAGTACTAAGATCCAGTCTAGTACCTAATTCAGCATGTAATGTTCTCCAAAACATAGAAGTAAATTGGGTACCTCTATCTGACATGATGGAAAGTGGAACTCCATGCAATCGAACAATTTCTGAGATATAGAGTTTGGCTAACTTCTATGCATTGTAGGTCATCTTGATCAGAATGAAGTGAGCAGACTTAGTTAACCTTTCAACAATTACCCTAATAGAATCATACTTACCCAACGTCTTTAGAAGACCAACTACGAAATCCATTGCAATTCTTTCCCATTGAAATTCTTTCCCACTTCCATTCAGGAATGGGCATTCTCTGAAGTGTCCCTTCGGGCCTCTGGTGTTCATACTTTAACTGCTGACAATTCGGGCATTGGGCTATAAAATCAGCAATTTCACGCTTCATTCTACTCCACCAAAAATGTAGCTTTAGATCAGGACACATCTTGGTTGCACCAGGATGTATAGAATACCTTGAACTATGAGCCTCTCTAAGAATAGTGTGAATAAAATCATCCCACGGGGCACACATACCCTTCCCTTAATCCTCAAGATGGCTTCATCATCAATTACTGCCTCTTTAGCCTCTCCTCGCAACACCATATCTCGAATTTGGCTCAACTTCACATCAGCAAACTGATTTCCCTTTATCTTGTCAAGAAAAGAAGATCTTGACTCCACACAGGCGAAAAATTCTCCTTTCTATAGTACTTTTAGCCTTATAAAGTCATTAGCCAGAATTTGAACTTCTCTAGCTAATGGGCGTCAAGAAACATGTAAGTGGGCTAATCTACCCATGCTCCCTGCTTTTCTACTTAAAGCATCTTCCATAACATTGGCTTTTCCTAGGTGATAGAAAATAGTAATATCATAGTCTTTCAATAGTTCCATCCACCTCCTTTGCCTCAAATTAAAATCTTTTTGAGTAAAGACGTATTGTAAACTATGATGATCTATGTAAAATTCATGCTTGACCTCATATAGATAATGTCTCCATTGCTTTAATACAAATACCACTGCTGTCAACTCCAAATCATGGGTCGGATAGTTACATTCATGCACTTTCAATTGCCTCGAAGCATAAGCAATTACATTCATCTCTTGCATTAGCACTGCACCCAAACCAGAATAATATTCATTACAATAAACAATAAATGTCTTACCTTCAACTAGCAAGGTAAGAATTGGTGCAGTAGTCAACAAAGTCTTGAATGCTTCAATCTTAGAAGGATCCGCCATCACTCCATTCTTAGTAACCACGTGCCCCAAGAAGGACACTGAATCGAGCCAAAACTCACACTTAGAGAATTTGGCATAAAGCTTTTTCTCCTTTAACAACTCCAATACAATTCTCAAATGCTCCTCATGTTCTTTCCTTCTCTTTGAGTATATCAGTATATCATCAATAAATACAATAACAAAGAGGTCCAGATATGGCTTAAAAATTCCGTTCATCAGGCTCATGAAAGCAGCAGGGGCATTCGTAAGCCCAAAAGACATTACTAAGAATTCATAATGACCAAACCTGGTTCGAAAAGCAGTCTTTGGCACATCTGTTGCCCGTATTTTTAATTGATGATACCCGGATCTCACATCAATTTTAGAGAAGACACAAGCACCTTGTAATTGATCGAACAAATCATCAATGCGAGAAACGGGATACATGTTCTTAATAGTTACCTTATTCAGCAGCCTGTACTCTATGCACATCCAAAAACTTCCATCTTTCTTCTTCACAAATAGAACAGGAGCACCCCAAGTGGATGTACTTGGTCTAATAAAACCTTTACTTAACAACTCCTGAAATTGGGCCTTTAACTCCCTTTACTCAGCTGGAGCCATTCTTTAAGGGGGAATGGAAATGCGGCGAGTACCCGACTCCAGATCAATAAAAAAATCAATATCCCTATCCGGTGGCATACCAGGAAGGTCTGCAGGAAACACATCCAGAAACTCAGGGACTATCGAAACAGACACAATCGAAGGTACTTTGGAAGAATCATCCCTGATATGTTCCGAGAAATCTAAACCACCCTTACTCACTATCTTCTTAGCACGAAGAAAAGAGATAATACGAACTGGAGTGGAAATATAGTCACCCTCCCACACTAGCGGATCTGTCCCAGGCTTGGCCAATGTCAAAGTTTTAGCATTACAATATAAGATTGCAAAATTTGGAGAAAGCCAAGTAATACCCAGAATTACATAAAAATCAACCATCTAGAATAATTAAATCTACATAAGTATTGCTCCCCACAAAAGTCACAAGGCATGATCTATACACCTTCTCAACTAACACAGACTCACCCACGGGAGTAGAGACACAAATAGGCATGTCAACCAAATCACAATATAAATCAAGATCAGTACCATATGAGGAAGACACTTATGAAAATCTTGATCCAGGACCAAACAATACAGAAGCCACGCAATCACAGACCTAAAGACTACCTGTGATAACAACATCAGATGTCTCTACTTCAGACCTCCCGGGGAAAGCATAACAATGGGCCCTATCACCTGTCTGTCCATTGCCCCTACCAAGATGCGCTGCAGTAGCTCTAAGTTGCCCACCACCCCGACTGAACTGGTGACCGCCATTACCTTGGCCACCACGTCCTCCTGAATGGCGACCTCTACCATGACCACCTCTACCTCTAACTACTAGGGATCTGTAACTCTATTTTGGACAATATTTCCTTATATGTCCAGCCACTCCACATCCATAACAAATGTTGGAGTCAAGTATAGGCCTCTGTGAAAATGACAAAGTCTGGAGATAACCTCCAAACTCATAAAAAGGCTGACTGGTCTGCGACGGACCCCCAGCTAAAGCCTGCAATGAAGATTGAATAAGAAGGGCTGGATAACCTCCTCAACTCAGCCCTCTGGAGTAAGAACCACTAAACTCACCTCCCTTATGAAACTTCTTAAATGTCGATGTTGTGGTGAAGTCTTGTGGCTTCACCCCCTCTACCTCTATCACAAAATCAACCACTTCCTAAAAGGGTTTTGCTGTAGCAGCTACCTCTACGGCTAGAATCTACAAATCTGACCTCAATCCTTTCACAAAGCGGCGAATCCACTCTTGTGAACTGAAGCAAAGCTGAGTGGCGTACCTAGATAGTGCACGAAATTTGGCTTCATAAGCAGCAACAGACATCCTTCCTTGCTCTAGGCTCAAGATCGCATATATCCTATCCCTCAAAGTCCGGGATATAGACTTCTCCATAAATAAGTTAGAAAATGATGCCCAAGTCATAGGTGGTGCCCTTGCTGGTTGACACTCAACCTACAACCGCAACCACATTTGGGCATCCCCCTGAAACTGGTAGGTCACAAACTCAACACCGAATGGTTCTACTATGTCCATCTTATGTAGCAGCTCATGACAATCAACTAGAAAATCATATGCTTCTTCAGATTCAGCACCCTTGAAGACTGGAGATTTCAACTTTAAGAACTTAATGAAAAGTTAATGCTGATCACCAGTCATTATAGACCCTATAGTCAATCGAGGAAACGTTCCTACTTCCAATGTTGCATCAATTCGGGGAGCCACAGCAGCTGCATGTTGTACTCCTTGAACCTCAGGTGCAGGTGCAGAAAACACGCGTGGTGTCTGACCCTGATCAGATAACCCGCTAAGATAAGTAAGAACCTGATTAATTATCTATGGGGTAGGCTGGGGTGGTACTTCCTTATCCTGAACCTACTCATTTTCCCCTTCTTCACCCTCTCTCACTACCTCATAAGTCGGCGGAGGAGTCACTGCTCTATTCCTAGCTAGACCAGGTGTTTGTCCTCTGCCTCTAGTAGGCGTCCTCCTGCGACCTCTACCACGGCCTCTTGCCACACTGCTCCTCCTAGAGTTACAACACCAATGGTTGACTCAGACGCACCCTGTCTTGCCGGTGTTGGTGTGTGCACAGTTGTTGCTCTAGTTCTAACAATCTGCGAAATAGAGTGAGAATGTCAAATACAAATTTGTATCACCTATATACCAATTGGATCCAAGTAATAGCACGAAAGAAAGAAAGAATGGAGTTTTCCTAAAGTCTTATAGCCTCTTGAAGAAAAGTAAAGGCGTCCACATACCGTTCCTCAAGACTCTACTAGAATTGTCCTTGTGTGATAAGACCAACGACCCTAATGCTATGATACCAAGTTTGTCACGACCCAAAAAGAGTCGTTAGTGGCACCCACACTTAACCTCCTAGGTGAGCGAACCAACAAATCTAAACCCCGACATTTACCAATAGATCAACTATGAATAATAAAATAATGCGGAAGATCCAAAACTTTTTAACGTAACCAATTAAATAAGCTTCTAATGTTTAACACTTATTATCCCCAAAATGAGGAAGTCATCACATCAAGGACAGCTATCCTCATATTACCAAGTCTAAGAATATTTAAGAAACCAAAATAAGCAAAAAGATGGTCCTTGTTTGAAATTCAAAGACATCAAGACGTGAATGAGAGAATCCTGCACGAGCTAGAAGTAATAGCTCACCTTGAACTCTGATGTGCTGGACAAGAGCTGAGGGTGAGTCGAATTCGATGGTACACTTGCTGCGCTCCACAAAAGAACAGAGAAGAAAATACAAATAGGGGTCAGTACAAGGAACACGTACTGAGTAGGTATCATCGGTCAACTCAAAATAGAAATCAATATATAATGAATAATAATACAAAATTAACTACAATACTTAACAGGTGTAAAACAACAAACACATGAACCATTGACAACAACAACACCATAATAGGTACACCATCAAGCACAACTATGAGGACTCATGCCTCCACACTATACTCATTTGGAAAATAGGTTTCTTGAGATTAAGTATATTAAGTTACTTCAAGATTTCTTACCTTTAATGTTATTGTGTCGGAACGTGACACTCCGATCCCATAATACCGTGTCGGAACGTGACACTCTGATCCCATAATATCGTCTCCGAACGTGACACTTCGATCCAATTATCTCATTATTTTATTTCAGAAAGCCTTCTTTATTCAAGGCGTCATTTTAATAGAGAGGGTTCAAGATTCAAAATTCAATAGTCTCATAATTTTAGGCCAACCACAAAACACACAATCAAAACATACAACCACACAATCAAGTACATAGGAGACTTTACAATATCACTCAATACATATCAATTGCTATTTAGAGTTTATCTATCAAATAGAAATAAACCATAACCTACCTCCACCGAAGAATCGATGTCAAGCAACTATTTCTCCAACGCTTTTCCTTTCGTTATTCCCTCCGAACCCTTCCAATCTATCAAGTTTATATATGCATAAGGTGTTAGTTGAAAACCCCATAAAAACTCAGATTATTTTATGTCTAACCTACACCCATCAAATCACCTAATTATATAATCATTTTCTTAAAGTTCCAACCTAAGGGTAAGTCTTAGTTCCTTCATTTAGCCCAACTTTAATGAAATTTAAGTAATTCAATACACTTAATGTTTAATTACCCATCTCAAAATATCTAAAATATAGTCTATAATATGATAATTAGAAGAACCAAATTTAAAACAAAAATTAACTAGTCTTGAACTAATAATTTGCCCAAAGAACATATTTACAAAATGTTACTATATGGCCACAATTTAATCAAATCTATTTTTTCTCAATTCCTCAAATTATTTATCAATAAGACTAATATCCCATTAGGAGTTCCTCTACGCCACTCAACTCCTCAACTTATTTAATTGTGCTTAATCGTTATAGTTTTATTATTTTAAAGATAATAATCCTTCTGCAATTAATAAATTTCCTTTCCTTCCATATAATTAACTTTTCACTAATACTTGTTCCAATGTCTTTTAATAATCACACTATACCTTAGTAACATTCTTATCTAAATATGAAATTTTCTACTATAATCTAATCACGGTGATATTAATTCTTCTCTAATCACAATTTTCTACACACCTTAAAATCACTAACATCAATTCTTGACCATCACGATGCCATAATCATCCTCCAATTATGTTACTGCCATTTCCCATACAAAACCACAACAAATTTATCCGTAACATTTTCATATACAAAAGTTATCATATCATCCTTCTAATTTTTAATAATATAATAATAATCATAAATTCTTGCCTAACATTTACTAACTAAAATTGGACAACCAACCTATTGAACATATAAAACAAATGGTTCATTAATGCATTCCAAGAATTTCCACCTAATTAATATAACCCGTCACATATTACTTAAGGAAACTTAAAAAGTTGAAGCATTACATGAATGACAATCGTTTCTGATTGAGGCCGCCGATAATGTTTCTCTCGTTACTCTTCTTTATCTATTTTCTTTTTCTCTATAGATTATTTACTACCCTAGTTATTAAAAGACTAATTATAAAAATAGTTAAAGAGGTCCACCATTAATTCGAATGTTATTTTCCTTAACCACCAACTAAATAAATATTAAAAACTTCCCCACTAATTTCATAATTATAATTCGGAATAGTCTAAAATATTCACTTAAAATATATCGGAAAGTACTTTACGAAACATAAGGTTTTAACACATGAAACGGCCCAAAGGGTCGTTACAAAGAGCAGAATTTAGCATTCAAATTGTAGTTTTTACTAGCCTTCTCTAATATAAGAGTAGAGTAATTCAGATTTGTGTTGTGTTTTCTCACATAAAGTAATTAGTTTGATCTTTTTTCCTTTGGAATTAATTTTATGAGTTTCTTTATTTTAGTTGGGTTTTGTTTATTGAAATCCTTTTGAACTTCCTCTGTTTATATATGAGTTCTCCATCAGAATTAGTTTTCTAGGATCTTGTGGTTTAGCTTGGAGTTTAAGGATGCTCAATTACTTATACTCGAATGGACTTACTGATCTAGGATAATAGACAGATAGCATCATCTATTGCTCCATAAGTATCATACAAATGAAAAAGTGCATTTAACAAAATTAAATTCGATTGAAACCCAAATTTGTATGCATACACATGGACAATTATCCCACATAAAAGATCTCATAACCCACACAAGCCTTAAGAACAAATGAGCAAGTGAAATAGTCAACACTCACATGGTAATTACGCATTTGATTTAAAGAACTTACCTTACAGTTATTCCATATAGCAACTTCTTGGTGATCAATGGAGCTGAAAATCTCTCCCAAAATTTAAAATTAACTTGTAGATTTTATGAACTTTTAATTCAATCCAAATAAGCTCTAAATTATGGCACTTTATATTGATTTTTTGGGACATAAATTTTGAATTAGTAATGGATTATAAAATATGTTAATGTAGGTAAATTAAGTTCATTGAACAGGGTATAAGTTAACCGAGAGAGTAAAAGGAGTGAGGGAGGTTTACTAGTTAAGTTGTTTCAACTAAGCTGGAGAGGGGAAATGGTGGAGCAGGGTAGTATTCAAAATTTCTGAAATGCTATTTAACCTTGTATATTTTTCTATTTCATACCATTATTCTCCCGTGAATGATGTTGGTTTGCGTATTTCAACCTCAGTTTTCAGTCATTACAGAAAGATTGAATATTAATAATATCGACATGAGCAGAATATTGGACCTGTAAAGTCCAAGTGGTAGATAGAGGTCATCCTCAGCAGTGAAGGAAATAAGAAATATCAATTAATGATATTACAAGATGAATAGGTATTTGCCACTAAACTCACAAAATATCCATCTATTTTCACAAATCATTTTGTAGTTAAATTGATATGCTGCATACTATTTTTAGTCTGCTTTTTACTCGCTCAAAGAATTGTGAGGTTTCTTTTTAATTTAATTTGGCTATTGATATATTTGATTTCTCACTAGAGTTCGGTTCGGTTGCTTGTGAACTTTTATGTGGATCACTTATTGTCACTCTAAATCTATGTTCTACTCTTTGCTTTATAGGCATAATTTTTGTTCTATGAAAGTTACAATTTGGGTTGAATGTTGTTGATTTTCTTTGTGGAATTATGGCAAGTTTAATTTTGAGCTTTCTTTTTAGTTAAAGTTGGCTATTGATTAATTTGATTCCATGCTAGAGTTGAATTCTCTCGTCGCTGTGTTATTTGAGCAGGGCTGGTTATGGTTTTCTTTTCAAAAAAAAACTCATTATTTCATTTTTCTGATTTACTTTTGTTTCGTAACAACTTTTCGGATCCTCCTTAATTGAAAAAATCTAATCTCCAAAGCTTTTGAAATTGATGAGTGAAATTTTATGTAAATGTTTTTCAATTAAACCTTATTTGCTACATTCGATAGTGTTAGTTGAAATATTATTGCCTTTGAGTTTTGGTTTGTAGGAGTGTTTGATTCTTTATACAAATTATCATTTCTTGAAAATATATTTAAACTTCTTCATTGTGTCTTTGTTATTATATTTTTTTATTATAATTTTTCAAATTTTAATTAAATATTTTTTAAAATTGTGACAATGAGACACAAAAATTAAATCTACGTTTTACTCTTTTGTTTTGTAGGCATAATTTGTGTTATTGGAAAATTATTCTTTGGGTTATGTTGTTGATTTTCTTTGTGATATTTAGGGAAAGTTGAATTGAAATCTGTATGGATACCAATCCATTTAAGAAATGCAATTTGTTGCTTTAAAACCATTGTTGTGTAAGGCTTAAGATGACATAGGATAAGTCAAGGCTCATGGAAGTATTCAGGGACAACCAGTGCTGAGGGATCATGGAATAAATGAAATCTTATAAAAATAATGAGAGAGGATCGGTGTTTAGAAAAATCTCATAAGTTTGCCAACTTATCTTAAGAATTAGTTTTTGTGCTAAGATTTATGCTTAATGTTGTTTCCGTGTTGCTTTTTGTGAGAAAATAATTGTATGTGAAATCAGTAGTTATATCCTATCAAAAATACACACGTATGTCTGAGTTATATAATTCGTTATTCGTTGTCCAAAGGAACCATAGTTATTTCACCTAATTTTGCATCTTTTTGGACGTCAACTGCTCTACATTTAGAAATATTTCAATCCAATACACTCTTAATTCAATTTTTGGTCTTTCTTTCAAATTTTGTTATATATTATATTCTTATGCAATAGATCTTAGTTCTCCAAAATTCTGAAAGTATTGAAACTCTCTTCTCGAATAATTGATGATTCCAATAACTGAAACACGAACTAAACATGGTGTCATATAATGTTTAGAAATATTGTTCTATTATTCAACAAGAATTCAGACTCGGCCTACTGAAATAATGAAATATATCCTATATTTTCATGTTTATTCATGTCATCCTTTAATGAAAACAGACTTATGCAGGTTAGTTTAGCACAATTAACTTTGTGCATCACTAGGTAATTCCAGAGTTTTTTGTGTACTTGTTTGATTTTAGTCACTTCACTAATATAAATGAAGGATCTTAAAAATGTATTACTGTCTGACCATCGGCTTTATATATCACGTCCATGGATAAACTTTCCCCAATACTCGTGTGTTTTAAATTTCATATAACCTATAAAATATAACTTTTCCCAAATGTTGAAAATGTTGTATGCTACAATGTGGTTCTTTATTGAGTTATCAATCAGTCACTTGTTGTTATTGACATAATGCTTCCTAATTTCTGCTCATTATAATTCTCAAAATATCCTTACACTATACTTAAAACATATAATCCATTTTTCATAACTATTCTAACTAACTAATAACTCTTTACTTTCTGCAAGATATTCTTGCCATCGTGATAAATGGTAGCCCTCCATCATGTGTCTCAAATGGGAGCAGAACTCAAGAAATCATCATCATCGACTATCAGTAAGTACATTTTACGTCCTAAATTTCAAAATTGGAAATTGTGATTTAAGCCTCGCGATGTTAAGACATGTACATCAATTAATATTTGATACAAATAGCTATATACCAACTGTTTTATCTTCCACTTATATATTATAACTGATAATACATTTTAGGTATGCAAGTTGAATTTTGTTGATAATTTGTTTAATCTAACCAAACATATCTTTGAGTTTTCAAGCTTTATGCAATAACTAATTGATTTTTTGACATGTTATAGTTATCCCATATAACTCTGATCCACACTATACGACCTTCTATAATTGCTTATATATAACAAGTTTCCTTGGATAAGAGTGAATATCCAACCTCTTCGAGTCATTTCAAATCTCTGTCTTAGAAATCGTCCCTTCGTTCCTTAAAGTACCTTTTTTTGTGGAGGACAGCAAGTCAAATTGCTAGGAAGATTTCCATTGCAAAATATTGATGAATGGATAAGCTTAGCATGGGGTAATGCAATTAAAAAAGCAAGAGAAACTGTTTCAATATTAACGCAGAGAACCTTACTAACAAACCTTCAGTTTTAGATGGGAGCATCTCCTGGCTTGAGCGGGCAACATCAACAGCTGGTGCTTTTGCAGCAACAATAGCTTTGTCCGCTAAACTTGGTCTTCCCTTTAGAGCACTTTTTTCATCTTTTTCTTCCATTACAACCCTGCGAATCTAGGACTTTAAACGGGGTATAATAGTATGCTAGCAAAAGCCATTACCATTTTTAGTGGGGTGGTAATGAAACCAGGAATATAATATATAGGCTAGAAGCATAATTCTGAAAGATTGATTCAATACCTTAATTAAAATCATCGTTCAATAATTTAAATATTAGAATCGAACTGAATCATGAAATGGAAGAGTGGAACAATTAGTTTTTGTTATTGGGTGAGTTGGTAGATAAATAGTGAAATATATCAACAGAATTCATGCATTGTCACTGCTCTATCGACCATACGAAATGTTTCAAATATTAGATAAAGGTACACTCAACAAATACTCCCGGCACTTTTTGTATTCCGTGCCAAATGTTCCATATCTAAGAGAAAAACCACATTCACTAGATACTCTTGAATAGTCGAATATGAAAAAAATCAAAAACTTTACGAGATTGGTGATAAATCAAAACTTCAAAACTAATTAGTGTGATTAGCTCTATCGGAGTATGCAATTTTAGTGTGATTTCTACAATAGATAACGATCCACGTTCTCCTTCCTCCTTTTATCTCCATGATTAGTAGCGGTCCGATCACGTTATTCTGCACCGTTTTGATTGATAGGAAATTTGGGTGTGTTTAAGGAGTTTAAGGATACAAAGTTGTTGTCTTTGTTACTGGTGAAGAGCTAATTACTCCTAAATATGTTATGGGCATTCTTCTTTCACTGCACTAATAACGCTAGAAAGAAGAAAACACAAGTTGAAGCAATCATGAAAAAGACTAAAAGGTATTCTCTCCACACCACTTCCAGTTGTTATCCAGCAATATATCTTTTGATGCACCACAAAATTTCAACTGTTATAATAACCAAAAGGAAAATGTTGCTACACGGAAAAGAAGTAAAGTTACTGCTAGGATGCCCTACTATCTAGTTGACCTTGTCTTTTGCTAAGTTTAAATGCTTAGAGAAATGAGTCTTTGGTACAGAAGAATTGTCTTCTCCACTTTTCGATAGCTAAGGGTTGGTTATCCTGTGTGAAACCAATTGAAGTCTTGATACTTCAATTTTTACTTATTAGTGTATAACATATTTTATACTCATTTTTTACTTTTTGTTCAATATAAAAACTTCTGTTTGATTTCTCTTTTGATTTTTGATAACGCATGTTTCTTCGGAAGTTCACCAATTGAATAGTTTATACTTTAGATTTGAATCTCAATAAGCTTTTCCATAGTCAAATATTCTATTGATTTAAATCAAATGATTGTATGTCAATATCAAAACATGATAATTTCTCTTTTTCTTTATTAGTGTAGTACCTTTTTGCAATATTGTTCGCAACACCCTTTTGGCTGCTCAACTACTACAATTGTTGATGGTGTACACTTTTGCAGGCGATAGCAACTTTGCTGCTTACTTCTCAGAATTTGACAGGTTGCAATCACTAATAAATTGTTAAATAGTCCAGTACTATACTCCACATTTACTCCTCACCATAACTACATACTGAACTCATTTTCCAGTCTTATTTTACAGATACTTTTAGTCTAGCGCTGAGTAACACAGTAAAATAGTCAAAATGGCAGCATTATGTAAATACTGTATAATGCAGATATCCAATCTAAATAAAAGAGTCATGGTAACAAACAATATTTATATATATGTGCGCGTGTCTGCTCCTGTCTCCATGTGTACACCACCGTTACTGAATCACAAAAAACTGAATCACAAAAATTTGACAATGTTGGGCCGTGCTTGCACGGGCAACTCTTGCCTAGTACTTAGAGAAGTTGGTGGAAGTTGTGGGTTAACATTTATATTTTTAATTTGTGAATCATAAATTTGCAAAATTCTAATGTAGTAATTCCAAATATTGATGAAGTGATCATTAGATAGAAGTTTGGCTTTGAACTGTGAGTGAGCTGTCTTTTATGATTATTTTTTTCCTTCAAGAATCTGAACTCTTCTCACTAAATAAATAGAAATAAAGATTGATGTTGAAAGCATCAAAAGATAATAAAATTACGATCAATGACTAAACTCATATTTGTGGAGAGTTATCAGGCATAAATATAGAAAGATCGAAAAATCAAATCGAATGAAATTAATATAATTTTTTGATTCTTTGATATTCGATATAAGAATCTCAAAATTTTGGTACCTGAAGAACCAAACTTTTATAATAATTTTTTTATCTCTTTTTTAAAATAGACAAGTAGAAATTATAGTTTATATTTGATATTACGAAACGGAAGGAGTACTAAGTGAGGTTATTATCTTCTAGATAAGTCCATAGTTGTTGTAATAAATCATACGCTGAGACTTTGAGAGCAAAGACTGCTAATGAATTATTAATAATGCTTATATTATTATTGTAATAATAAAATCATGTTAGTATCATCCAGCTTTCATGTGCATCTCTGGCCTCCCCAAAGAATTGCTACCTCCTCCTTTTCTAGACTTTGGTTATCAAGTTTTTTTAAAATTTATAAAAACAATGGGGGAAAATAACTTAATTAGATTTTTCTAAGTCCTACTAATCTCATAATTATATTCAGAAAAAAAAGAACATAGGGCAGCAACCACAAATTAGAATTTTTTTTATAAAAAAAAACAGCACACGCAGAAAACAAGAAAAGAATAGAACATTGTGTAAACCAAGAAATAATTAAACCCTCATGTCTACGTCATCGCCACTCTTAATGGAGGAAGTATACAGTAAATGAAGATGTACAATTCGATGTGATAGGTCAATATGTCTTACGATGATCTCATTTACAGCAGGATGTAATAAGAAAATTATATATAGCCAAAACAATGTGAACTCAAAATTGATTTGAGTAGTAGATATGTTCATATTCGCGTGTAGGACTAGGTCCATTTACCATCAAAGCTAGGTATTTTAACATAGGCCACAACAATTGCTATTGCATGATTACTTTTCCATCCATCATTGCCTCGAAACCATTTTGGGAAGAGATCTAAGTGGTGTGCAGCTGCAGTGAGAAAGACTTTTCAAGTTGACATGATACGAAAAAGAAAAGACATAGCTGTGCTGCAGTAAGAGTGGATTTGCTAGGAGATTTTCCCAATATTGTAGTAAGAAAGGTAAAATCAAGAGAAAGATGGATACAGATTATATCCCGAAATACTGCAGGGCATAATAAGAAAGATAACTATGTATTGCATCGAGAATTTTACCCAAAGGAAGAGGAGGTATACATAGAGAGATCAAAATCAACATAAGGAGGTGGATCAATACAAACACACTACTGAGAAGAGAGTTGATTAAGGAACACAACAGGAGATAAGAGATAAAGGGAAAGGCAACAAGAATGAGTTCCAAGAACAAATAAATAAGGAATTTGAGAGGAAGATACCAAGGCCTGATGAAATCAAAAACATACTCCAAAGGTGTTGCGGAAGCCGAATATATAGAGAGTGATGGAATCACAACTACTATATCTAAAGGTATCTAATAAATAGTAAATGAGACAACAACAAAAAGAACACCAGGAATTAACGAGGTTCGGCAAACTTTTGTTTCCTTTTGCCTACTCCTCGGACACAACCAACCAATAATTATTTCAGTTCAAAAGAGTATAAGTGAAATAGTACAAGAGAGAAAGAAGAACAAATGCCTTTGGAGATGAGAAGGCAAGCTAGAGGTGTGTTACAAATGAATTAGGAGCTACCTATTTATAGGATTGAATTCTTCCTATTGATGTCATCCATGACATCACAATATGTCAAAATGTCAACATTTACCTTGTGAAATCAATTTATGGTTCACCTAAATTTCACCTACAAAAGGTGCTATCTTCACTTTTCCACCAATGAAGAATTATCCTCCTAACTACCATATCTTCTCATTAATCCATTTTTGAAGAAATGCTTGTTTGTATCAGAATTTTTTTAGTTACCCTGCAAAATATTCATTTCAAATGGTTTTGATTCATTTTATCTTAATTCAATGTTCAACTCTATCCTAATTCTAAAAGACATGTTCAAGAAGCATCATTTACAAACTTCAATATCATGTTTTTATACTCACAAATTCTCCATAACACAATTACTTGAGACAGAGGGGTGATTATAAAAATGGACCTAGGAAAAAACTAATATGCAATAACCTTGGTTATTCCAAAATGACTATTTATTTTTAGACTGGTCCATATGACAGGTTGTACACAAATGACATGCTATACATATGGAAAATAACTAGGTATCATGTGTGCCAACCATGCAGACAAGAAAAGAAGCACAATGAATATGAAGAAGGATCCTAAGGTAGCAATATGTAAAGGTAAATACAGTTCTGCAATTGGCCTTTGTTGCTGCACCTCTCCTTCAACCAGATCTGGGTGATTGGGAAACTCAAACGTATATCACTTACCTCAGGTGACTTACAACTTCCAACTGTACCTCTTAGGTTCATTTCTTCAAAAATATATAGTACTCAATTCCATTCTGGTTTGTGCAGTTGGTTAGTAACCATGAAAACGGTAGGTTCAACTGCGGCCTATGGAGCACAACACCTTAGGGGTGGAGCTACATGGAAGAACAGACGCTAATTTGATGCTGAATACTTAACAAAAACAGAAATACAAATTGTCTACTTCTAACAGATTCGTTTCTTCCCTTTTCTTTTTGTCCCATGAGATGTCAAAGTAATGTTATAGTTTTTGTTGTACACTTGGTTCTCACTCAATTCTATCAAGAAATAAAATTTGTCTCTTGCATTTACGTCTTTGTTGATATTGAAAGACTTCAATAATAATGTGAAATTCGGTACCATCTTTGTTAAGTTTGACAAGATTCAAAATGGATTAATGAGAAAATATGGTAGTTAGGAGGATAATTTTTCATTGGTAGAAAGGTCAAGATAGCACCTTTCATAGGTGAAATTTGGGTGAACCATAAATTGATTTCACAAGGTAAATCTTGACATTTTGACATATTGTGATGTCATGGATGATATCAATAGGAAGAATATTCTCATATAAATAGGTAGCTCCTAATTTATTTGTAATACACCTCTAACTTGCCTTCTCATCTCCTAAGGTATTTGTTCTTTCTTTCTCTCTTGTATTTTTTTGCTTGTACTCTTTTCGAGTGAAATAAATATTGGTTGGTTGTGTCCGAGGCCTAGGCAAAAGAAAACAAAAGTTTGCCGAACCTCGTTGATTATGGCGTTCTTTCTGTTGTTGTCTCATTTACTATTTATTATCTACATTTAGATATAGCAGTTTTGATTCCATTACTCTCTATATATTCGGCTTCCGCAACAATTGGTATCAGAGTCAAGGTATTATGTTAGTATGCTCTGTGGTTGCAGCATAGTCTGAACTTCCACATCAGAAAAAGATTTACTTTGGTCTTTGCATTGTTAGCTGGTAAATAGTATATGTAGTAAAATGGGAGACAAGAAAAATGATGAATCCACATCAAATGTCAATAATACGTCATCATTGGCATCTTCGCTTATGACAATAATTGTGTCAAATGCGAAATTTGCAGTTGAAATTTTTGACAGGTCAGGACATTTCAGAATGTGGCAAGGCGAGGTCCTTGATGTTCTTTTTCAACAAGGACTAGATTTTTCCATTGAAGAAAAGAAACCAGACGGTGTAGGAGAAGAAGATCGGAAGATTATCAACCGTGTTGCTGTGGTTCCATTCGATCTTACCTTACAAGAGAACAAAAGTATTCATGCACGAAGGAAACATCTGAAAATAAATTATGGAATTCATTAGAGGAGAAATTCTTGAAGAAAACCAGTCAAAATAAACTTTACATGAAAAGAAGACCTTTACGCTTCACTTATATTCCCGGTAGCACAATGAATGATCATATCACCAGCTTTAATAAGTTGGCGACAGATTTGCAAAATATGGATGTGACTTTTACGGATGGAGATATGTCCTTAATGTTGTTAAGTTCACTTTCCGGTGAGTTTGAGCATCTTGAAACGACTCTACTGCATGGGAATGATGAAGTATCTCTCAAAGAAGTTTGATCTGCCTTATACAGTTATGTACAAAGAAAGAGAGAAAAATAAAAAGGCGGAGAAGCAGAAGCACTACTTGCGAGAGGTCGTTCTCAAAATCATATGAGAACGAAGAAAGGGAGATCCAAGTCAAGATCGAGACTCAGCAAAGATGAATGTGCCTTTTGCCGAGAAAAAGGGCATTGGAAGAAAGACTGCCCAAAGTTGAATAGCAAAGCCAAACCAAATAATGGAAGGCTATCATGGATTCAAATGTGGTTGATTGTGATGATTCTGATTACTCACTAGTTACAACAGATCCATCCAAATCATCTGATGTATGGTTCATGGATTCAGCTTGTAGTTATCATATGTGTCCCAATCGGGACTGATTTATTGATTTACAAGAAGGAGAATGTGAAGTTATTTATACTGCAAACAATAATCTTCTTACCACATATGGTGTTGGTTCAATCCGATTAAGGAAACAGATGTTCAATATGTACCAGATTTGAAGAAAAGTCTCATTTTTGTAGGAGCCCTAGAATCAAAGGGGTTCAAATTCATTGCAGATAATGGCGTGATGAGAATATTCTCTGGTGCACTGGTGGTAATTAAGGCAATTCGAAGAAATAATAGCATGTACCACTATCAAGGTAGTACAGTTATTGGGGCAGCGGCAACAACATCCAATGACGAGAAGGAGGCAAAAATGATCAAGCTATGGCATATGCGCTTGGGACATGCTGGAGGGAAATCCTTGAAAACTTTATCAGATCAAGTATTGCTAAAAGGAGTAAAAACTTGCAACTTGGAGTTTTGTGAGCATTGTATCAAGGAAAAGCAAACAAGGGTTAAATTTGAAACAGCTATCCATAATACTAAAGGTATTTTGGATTATGTTCATTCATATGTTATGGGTGCTTTCAAAACACCTTCATTAGGTAGGAAACACTATTTTGTAACCTTTGTTGATGACTTTTCTCGAAGATTGTGGGTGTATACAATGAAAACAAAAGATGAAAGATTGGGATTTTTTCTCAAATGGAAGGCGATGATAGAAACTCAAAGTGGAAGAAAGATCAAGTGTCTTCGCAGAGACAATGGTGGCGAATACAAAAATGATCTTTTTTAGAAAATTTGTGAGGAAAATGGCATCGTTAGACATTTCATCGTCAAAAATACACCACAACAGAATGGAGTGGCAGAACGCATGAACCGAACTTTGCTGGAGAAAGTGCGGTGTATGTTGTCCAATGCTGGCTTGGGCTAAGAATTTTGGGCTGAGGCAATAACATATGTGTGACACCTCATTGATATTCTACCATCTGCTGCTATTGGTGGGAAGACACCATTTGAAAAATGGTATGAAAAACCTGCTGAAGATTATGGTTCTTTATATGTATTTAGCTCAATTGCATATTATTATGTAAGAGAGTAAAAATTGGACCCAAGAGCAAAGAAAGCTTTATTTATGGGAATTACTTCAGGAGTCAAAGGATACCGTTTATGGTGTCTAGAGACAAGAAAAGTCATTTTCAGCAGGGATGTTACCTTTGATGAATCTACCTTGACAAATACGCTAACAGTTGAAGAAGTCAAACAAATTGACGGTGTTTCAAAGCAGGTGGAGTTTGAGGGAAAGATAATTTTCCCAACTCAGGGATCAAACGAGGAAACAACAGAAGAAGGAGAGCCAGTCGAAGAAGAGGTTCCCTATCAAGAACCTCAACCACAACTTGAATCAATAGCAATCGGAAAGCCAAAAAGGACAATAAGAAAACCTGCTCGACTCATAGATATGGTGGCTTGTGTGGACTCAATTGTAGCTGATGACATTCCTACCACTTATAAAGACGCAGTCCAAAGTTCAATAAAGGATAAGTTGAGGATTGCCATGGATGAAGAATTGCAGTCCCATCATCAGAATCATACATGGAGATTGGTGCATCTTCCGGAGGGCAAGAAAGCAATTGGGTGCAAATGGGTATTTACAAAGAAAGAAGGATTTCCTATCCAAGAAGATGTTCGCTACAAAGCAAGATTGGTGGCCAAAGGATATTCTCAAAAGGAGGGAATTGATTATAATGAGGTATTTTCTCCAGTTGTGAAACACTCCTCCATTAGAGTTTTGTTGGCTTAGGTAGCACAGTTAAATTTGGAACTAGTTCAGTTGGATGTAAAAAATGCATTTTTACATGGAGACTTGGAAGACGAAATCTACATGACTCAACAAGAAGGATTCAAAGTTGATGGAAAATAAAATATGGTGTGGAAACTTGAAAAATCATTGTACGGATTGAAACAATCTCCTAGACAATGGTACAAATGATTTGACAAATTTATGTTGCAGCAAAGGTACATAAGAAGAAAATACGATCATTGTGTGTATTTGTTAAAGATTGAAGATATATCCTTTATATCGCTTCTCCTATATGTTGATGATATGTTTATAGCTTCTAAGAGTCAAGAGGAAATTGAGAAGCTAAAGTAGATTCAACTAAGAAAGGAGTTTGAGATGAAGGATTTGGGTGAGGAAAAGAAGATTCTTGTCATGGAGATAAAAAGAGATAGACATTCAAAGAAACTCTATTTATCTAAAAAGGAATATTTGAAGAGAGTACAAAAGCAATTCGGTATGAATAAAAAATGAAGTCGTTTAGCACTCCGCTTGCTCTTCATTATAAGCTTAGTGATGCTATGTCACCTAATAAAGAAGCTGAACGAGAATATATGTCAAGAGCACCATACGCTAATGCTATTGGTAGCTTGATGTATGCAATGGTTTGCACAAGGCCAGATATTTCACACGCCGTAAGAGTTGTAAGCAGGTACATGCACAATCCTGGAAAGGATCATTGGCAAGCTGTAAAATGGATTCTACGGTATATTCATAATACTGTAGATGTTGGTTTGGTTTTCGAGCAGAAAGATAGTCAATATCTTGTTGGATATTGTGACTCAGATTATGCAGGTGATTTGGACAAACGAATATCAACTACTGGTTATGTTTTCACTATTGCAAATGCACCAATCAGTTGGAAGTCTACTTTGCAGTCAACAGTTTCTTTGTCTACCACTGAGGCAGAGTACATGGCAATTACAGAGGCCATGAAGGAAGCAATTTGACTTCAAGGATTGCTTAGAGAGCTTGGTATTGGACAAGAAGAAACCACAATATTTTGTGTTAGTCAGAGTGTTATTCAATTATCAAAGAACCAAGTTTATCATGCAAGAACGAAGCACATTGATGTCCGATATCATTTCATACGAGAAATCATAGAAAATGGTGGAGTCATAATGCAGAAAATTCATACTACAGATAATCCTGCCGATATGTTGACAAAAGTGGTGACTGCATTCAAGCTTCAACATTGTTTGAACTTAATCAACATTGTGGAACATTGAAGATTAAGGTTGAAGACACAATCGAAATTGTTGTTGAGAGAAAGTTGAAAATGGAGAATCTTGCCAAGGTGGAGATTTGTTAAGTTTGACAAGATTCAAAATGGATAAATGAGAAGATATTGTAGTTAGGAGGATAATTCTTCATTGGTAGAAAAGTCAAGATAGCACCTTTTGTAGGTGAAATTTAGGTGAACCATAAATTGATTTCACACGGTAAATGTTGCCATTTTGACATATTCTGATGTCATGGAAGACATCAATAGGAAGAATTCACTCCTATAAATAGGTAGCTCCTAATTCATTTATAATACACCTTTAACTTGCCTTCTCATCTCCTAAGTCATTTGTTCTGCTTTCTCTCTTGTAGTATTTCACTTGTACTTTTTTGGAGTGAAATAAAGATTGGTTGGTTGTGTCCGAGCACTAGGCAAAAGAAAACAAAAGTTTGCCGAACCTCGTTAATTTATGGCGTTCTTTCTATTGTTGTCTCATTTACTATTTATTAGCTACATTTAGATATAGTAGTTGTGATTCCATCACTCTCTATATATTCGGCTTCCGCAACAATCTTTACATGAATTTAACTATCTTTGTTCTGATAATTAGCTAAATTTGTTCTTTAATTTAAATTTGTATATATGATTTTTAAGAAGGATGGTTAAAAATCTCAAAGCATGATATGTTTAAACAACTGACATGGGAGACACAAGCATTAACAACAATTGTATAGTGATAAACCAAATACAGACTTGGACCATAGACAATTGCAAGAAACTGCATTGTAATGCTGCACTAAGTAGTTAATGTGCACAATTGCTTTACTATAGAAGATGTAGTAGTCAAGCAGCTTATCAATCGCTCTCTTTAACCAGTCATCATACAAGAGGGAAACGTCCAAGGGATGTGGTCTTTGGATGACATTTTTAGCTATTGTATACTACCTATAGAGAGAAAGAGACTGAGAACATTTTCATGATAAGATAAATCTACCAAATGCAATAGTGAAGCAAATAGTGCAAGAGGTTCATTTTAGAAAGGCAGTCAAGACACATACAATAACATGGTTGGAGAATTTCAACTACTACCCAACATTGAAGTGGCAAAACATAGCCAAGGTCATAGTGACTGTATGACATATAACATAGGTAGTAATTAATGTATAACACAGAGGGTATTTGAGAATGACGAAGAATGGAGCACGTTGCTAAATCCCAAGTCTTCTTGCTTGTTCATAACTCCAATTTAGGAAATAAAAATCAGTTAGTAATGAAAGATAAATATCATGTTTTCACAATGTATCCCCTCTTCCCTCAAAATACATTAATAGAAGCAATTGTAATAGTTTAGAGTCTTGTACACGTGACTATCAGATTTTGGGGGTATTTTTGAGTAAATTATGAAATTTTCGCATTTTATTGTAATGGTCGAGTTTTAGGCTGACTTGTCTTGGTGGGATAAGACGAGTGTCATCACGTCCATTTTTGGATCGTGACACTTATGTTAAATTACTGCAATATATATGATATAACTTTTATTAATATTTTTGAAGTTCTCATTATTTGAGATAAAATATGCATCCATCAAGTATATAAATTAGTTTTAAAAAAAGTTCTTTCCTTACTATACTTAATTGTTCACCCAATTTTAATGAATATTAAGGCAAAATATAAAGTCATAACTTTTTTTTATCCTTTTATCATTTTGTAAAGAATGAGATGATTCATTCTAATTTTTATCAAGCAGGTCATTATTTTTGTTTCTTAAACGCCTATAAAAACAAATATATAAGTGTACTCAAAATTAATCTATAGATGGATCAATCGGAAAATTTTGAATATATTGAGACTCAAAATTTTAATCAATTTTCTTGAATGATTTTCAAAATAAAATAGAAAAAGAATATCATTAAATTAATTATTTAATTCAATATATATGTTTCACATGATGTTAAAATAATCACGAGGAACATCTGATATTTTATTATAATTACTTATCATGTTTGATTAAAAAAATTTTATGTATCCTTAGATTGAAGAAACATTTTTTGGCCTTTATTAACTTTGTGCCCTCCTCGGCCCCTCTCTAAAGGAATATAACTTGAAGTCTGGACTATTGGGTATAGTACTTATAGTAGTTTTTTTCACTGTTCCTTGATTTGATCAAATACGTTGTCTTGCTTTCTATCTCTCTCACACACACATTCTTCATAGTAATTTATTAAATGTGGCTATGGATTTTTATTGATTTAGCGCTTTCTATTTTGAAATGTTTAATGTCTTTTTTTATTTTTGGAATAGGAACAACTCTTTAAAAGTACAAAACAACGAAATATTTTGGCTATGGACAACATTTTCAATATCTTATGTAATATATGTGTTCATGGCGCAAACTTTGAAGTACCAACACTGGTAGAAAAGTGATATGTTGTGTTAATCATGTAGCATATAATGGTGGATAGTGTAAAGAGTAATGACACATACGCTTGGGTTTGATTTTACAAGTGTACTAAAGGAAGTAATAGGTAAGTTTGATATATATGATTGTATGCAGGGGTGTAAAAAGAATATCCAAGATTGACCAAACCAATCAAAAAAAATTGTATCGAATCGATTTATTAAATAAACATTACCGATTTATTAAATAAATATTTAATAAAATTGTGGATTATTGTTTAAGTGTATATCATGCCAAACAAGTAGGATGAATTTCTCATTTTGTAAAAGAAAATCAAAAAAATTCTGAATCGATTAATCTTACATGTGTGTCAATATATTTATATATAAATATAAACAATTATATTATATTATATATATAAAATATATATATATATATATATATTCTAACATTTTTCAAATATAAATACAAATTAGGTCCTAGATCTCTGGTGATAATTAAAATTAAACGCAAAACAATAACATCAGATTTGCGTTGTTGAGCCCGCGCATAGCACGGACAATACTCATCTAATATATATATAAAAAAGATGTAACGACACTCTTAGTCATTTTATGAATTTTACCCATTTTTCTAAGTTAAACCGTTTTAGTAACTTTTATAAATAATTTATAAATTATGAAAATGAGTGTTATAATTTTAAAAATAGATCAAGAGTTATATAAATTTTATTTTATAACAAAATAAAAATAAATAAGCTACACCCAATTGAGAAAAAAAGGGTTAAAAATTGTTGATGCTTCGTAGTAGTCACGCAAAAAGCAGAAAAAGAAAATATAAAGGGAGGCGAAAGCTTAATTGGCTGGTTGTTTGGGAGAGGTTTTGCAATACAAAAAAAGGTATTTACTCGTGTAGGATGATGTGTGGAATGATGATCAACACAAGTATTGTTTCTGGTAAAAGAAAGAAAAGTAACGCAAGGTTTAGCTTAATTGAATGCCTTTAATTTTTATAATTTATTAGCATCATGTTATAATATTAGTGAATATTAATATTATAATGGTAGTAGAACGTAATTCACTTAGGCCTGGAGACAAAATTGAGTGGGCTGGCAGGAAATTGTTATTGTTGTTTATATTATCATATAGGATTCAATTTTAATAGTTCAATATTGGTTAATAATAATTGGAAAGGCCTTAGTCTAATGTTTAGGTAATATTAGACTAAATGATTGGAAGGAATGTTGGTGGTGAATTGATGAAATTTAATATAGAAATAATTATATAATGATATTCAATGTTGGATAACAGTGTGTTTTATGCATAATGTTAATGACGGTTACCGAATGGTTTGACTACGATCACTTTCAAGTCTAGCGTCTAATGTGCATATATAGCATAGAATTATCACAATAATTCGGATAAATAAGGGTTTTAGGTCTAGGGTTCTTAAAATGAAATTGTGTTAGCCTTTTTTTTTTGAGAAAGTATGATTTTATCCTAGACTTGAAATTTAGAAAATATGGAAATTAACATGTTGGTTGGAATGAAAATCTAGGAACTTTATTATACATTGGAACGAATTTTTGGGTAAAGGCTAGACACATAATAACACGTGTATTATTAGTTTTGAAATCTTTTCGTGGTCATTTATTTGAATAAATTGTTTTGAATTGGAAATTTAACATAAAGGGATGACCCAAGTCCCGAGATTATTTGACTAATTGAGGCAAGTGGATTTCTAAGCTCTTGTTAGGCGTATGAAATGCATGTATTTCCTTGTGGTATATGTGCGGGAGTAACGGAACTTGGTGATGGGTTGACTTTTCCACATTGAATAATTCTAATGATGAAAACAAGGGGTAGTAAAAGGCAATGTGAATAATTGCTTGTGCGTGATGTGTTGATAATAAAGAATGGTTTGAAAAGTTTGTTGAATCATTGTTGATGTTGTTGTGAATTGTGCAGTGTTATGAAAATGGTCATATCCTCTTTATTTGTAAGAACATGTCATTTGCATTATTTAAAGACATGGTTGTGACAAGTGTTATGTGCATTGCGAAAGAATGAGAACTTAAAGAGGATGTACCATTTCGAGCGACGTATCGCTCGCCTCGATGGATACTATATTTCGAGAGACGTATCGCACACCGCGATGATTACTATTATTGAGAGTCATGTCGTGCGCCGCGACGGATGCATGGACAGATATGTCCCCCATGGGTCCCGGACTGAGAGACATCGGGTGTGTATCACTAGGTCAGACATGCATCATTATACTTCACATTGCATTCCATTGCACATACTTATCATTAGTGAACTTGATATCGTGTATTGCTGATCTTGTGATTGCCTTTCTACGGAACTTGTGATTGATTAATATTGAGCTTGTTATTGAGAGATATATAATTTGTTGAAGTATTGTTGTTGAGGATATGTAATTTGTTGAAGTATTGTTGTTGAGGATATGTAATTTGTCAAAGTGTTGTTGTTGAGGATATATAATTTGTTTAAGTGTTCTTGTTGAACTATGTACACTGTAAATCGTGAGTTTAGGTTGGACTGATTTTTATGCAAGTTGTAGTTGTAGAAGTTCGATTGGGGGTTGTAGGAGTACCTGTATTTCATTCCCTTACCTTGTGTTTAGAGGTTTACTTGTTGGGTACCGTGTAGTTTGGTACTACCCCTTGCTTCTACAATTTTTTTGTAGGTTATTAAGCCTGGAGTTTTGTTGTACTTGTCGTTCTATTCTTTTCCGAGGCTTCTTGGAGATTTGTTAGCTAGTTGTTTGTCGTCTTAGCAGACTCTCTTTCTTTATAGTTTTAATCTTGTTCTATTATAGAAACAAGCTCATTTGAGACTTATATTTTTTTTAATTCAATGGTAATACTTTAGAGGCTTGTACACGTGACCACCAGGTTTTGGGGTATAATGTAAGTTGATAATTAACTTTTCGCATTTTATTGTAATAGTTGTGGTTTAGGCTGACTTGTCATGGTGGGATAAGACGAATGTCATCACGTCCATTTTTGGGTTATGACAAAATGGTATCAAAGCCTAGGTTTGTAGGTCTAACATGTGTACAAGTCGAGTCTATGTAGAGTCTCGAAGATCAGTATAGAGACGTCTGTACGTATCTTCGAGAGGCTATGATCACTTTTAGGAAAATATTTCACTTCTTTAATCTCTATCGTGCGTACTTGGTACGATTTTGATTCTTATCTCCTTATTTGGTTCTCTGTCACTTATAGTGATGATCGTGCGTAGTTCCTCATTTAAGTATTTGGTGTATTGTATTAATCTTTGATGTCAGATTTGTTACAAATGTGGAAGTGATTTATTTATGGGAAGGATGTGTATCGTATTCAGAATGTTCAACGACTCAAATAGATTAAGTTAGGTGATTACTTGATGAAAAATTTTGAGGATTAGGTTGAACAATGGTTTAGCGGAATTCATGAGCGTCTTATACTATGTTTAGGCTAGTCATCTGGTAGTGGGATCTATACCAGAGTGATATATGCAATATCTTGAGTGGTTTGACAATTGAGAGTGAAAATACTAAAAATAAGGTTAGATAATGAATGTGATAACTTTAAAAGCTACATTTAATTAAAGTTTTATAATATATATGGGCTACTTAGTGAATAATGAGAGTGATATTACACTAATTGGTCAGAATCTTTATTTTAGATTCATAGATTGAGGGAATGTCAAAGAGAATTCCAAAATTACTACTATAAAGGTATCGATCATCACTTGGTAAGAGTTATGGAGTATGTTGCTCGTACTATTGACGTGATCTATGAATGAATCACTTTAGGTGAGAGACCGAATGAATTTAGTAGTGCATTGCAGTTACTTTATTGTAAGAAATGTGTGACCTATTGAGTATAATCTTCTTGAGGTGTATGTAGAATCCTAGTCGTGGATTTAACAGACTTTCATTTGTGCTACTAATGATATACGAAGACGGATATGTCTATCGTTAAGCATGAATATTAACTACGTAAAGAGTTATAAGTTGTATCACATGCTACTATAATTAGATTCAATTTTACATTCATATTTGAGAAACTAACTAGTTTATTACTACGGGTGCTTGAGTTAAAACATTGTTATAAAGGATATTTTAGTGGTGGATTGTTGGTATGGTATTAATACGTTAATTTGTGGAGTGTATCTCGAGGTTTCTAAATGATAAGTAGTCAAAGTAAATGGATAGATACCAGAATGAAAAACTTATAGGTAAAGGAAGTCTCAATGAGTATGAGGTAATTGAAAATGTTTGTAAGAAAGTGCATATGATATTGGATTAGTCCTTTGATATTGATTGGTTTAATTGGATTTTAAAGTGTCATATTGATGAAAAGGTTGATTTCGTGGTGATGAATAGAGATAACTAAGCATGAGGTGATAAGAGTTCGTGATGGATTACGATTGAGGTGAACTATATGATAAAGATTGTTGGCTAAACAGATTTTTGCATGGTAATGACAACTTGCGAGTATCTAATGTTATGATTTGCTATTATTTGGTGAGTAGCGAGTTGCAAAAAAAAGTTATAGGAGGTGTTGAAACACTGCTCGAGTAGAATTTAAAAGGGCTAGAGTCATAATAAGAAATTTAATGAATAAATTAGTGGGATATAGTGTAGCATTCGAAAAGAGGTGAGAAGAAGAATATTTCCTTTGACTGTAAGGGTTAAAGAGGTATTTTCAGAGGGTTTGAGAATTGAATTTAGAAATACGTGATTTCACCTGTTTTTCTTTGATTATGGTAATGTATAATGTCACCGGATCATCATATTGGTTAATAACTATTGGATAAAAATTGAAAAGGAGTGTATGGATGTTCATCTCGAATATGGTAATTAGTTCTTTTGTGGTTTTGAGTTTGATAATGAATATGGTAGGAATTTTTAGCAAAAAAATTTGATAAGGTCGATGGGGAGGCGATCAATAATAAGTTAAGAAACGTGAATTCATACTTCAATGTATGAATTAATGTTGATAGATAATAAGAATGTGTTACACGGTTTGAATAAATTGAAGTTCTTCATTGTGAATTCAGAATTGTGGTAGTGTGTTTTGTCAAGGTATGGATTGCTAAGCTAAGAAATGATTGATCACATTTAGTATGAAGCATTTGGAAGGACTTATGCATTTTTGAATACTAAAATTAGTTACTTTTGATTGTTATACCGAAGGGGGATTACACATAATATTTGGATTTAGAGGATAACGTAAAAATATCATGGGTTGTTGGTCAAAGGATAAGATCGGTAAGCGAGTGACCTAAAGGAATAAGAATTGGTGTATTTAAGAGTTCATGATATTCATAATTTTGTGTCATCGGAAGAATTTAAGAGTAGTTAAGGAATAAGACCTCTAATATAGAATTCCTGGTCCAAAGTTGAAGGATGTATGAATTTACATATATAAGTTCTAATATTTCTATGGATGCGAATTTGTTCGGTATAGGCTTACCAGGAATTTGTCATCAATTTTTATGAATATAGAATTTTGATTTGGGTGAAAAACAGTGAGGGTGTTAGATTATGTATTCTTATGTAAGCTAAAATTTTTCAAATTATGATAGGTAATTTATTTATGTTAAACAGTGTGGACCTATAGTTTTAAATAATTAATGTGGATTTGAGGATATCAAAACTACTTCGTTGATGGGACGATACAGACTGTTATGATGTATTACATAGGCATTTCATAATGAGTAGATGTTATGAGGTTATGGTATTTGAATTATTAGAGTAACCAAGAATTTATTAAGTATTGGTATGAGGTATACGATGGTTTTGAATATTAGTGAAAATTTGGTATCCGAATATTTTGTGGTATTGACATTAAGTTTGATTCAATGGTTGTATCTCGATGGTAAAGTACTTTTAGATCTGAAATTAGTGTTATCAGTCTCAATTGTGACCTGTATTTTTCATGTAATGCTTAAATGGAAAAAAAAAAGAGGGAGCCATAGTTTTAAAATTATGGAGGCAATACTGTGTTTGTTAAGAAGAATTTGATACTAGAAACAATTTGGGCAAATGACTGGTGTACTTATGTTGTTTGTTGGTATTAAGAATGTTAGCTTAAATGGATAATTGTAAGAAGTATGTTGGGTCTAATAAATCGAGTATAGGTACAATCTTAATGAAACCAAACCGGTGAATTGTGTGTAGACAATATAAGGATGGACTAAATGAAAATGTTGATATGGGCACTATGGAGGGAGTATTGTGTTATTCGATTTAGGTTTCGTGCATCTTTATTTGATCCACTTTCTTTGTTTCAGACATGGTTTAGGGTATGATTCGTTGCATATGCTCATGTGTGTTTCTATATCTGTGGGTGAATCCTTAGTGGTGCATCTGATGTGCCGATCCTCTTATGTCCTCTTAATAGGGTCAGATCTTTGGGAAGACATTGGTTATTTCAGCTATGATAGATCTGGTGTTCATTGGGATATTTGAAGTATATAAGTAGGTCTACATTTATAACCTTGCTTATGAGAACTCATATAAGACGTATGAAGAGTTAAAATAGTCTAAGAGTGTTGTTAGAGGTTCTACATTTGAAGTGTATCGCGTGTTGAGTGTTTACTTAATCTTATGTTTCTTTGGGTTAGATAAGTTTGATTCTACCTTGATGGGTACCCGATGTCTAAAGATCATATTTTTATAACTTAAGCTCGTGAAAATGTTGTGATGTATAAAGAAAAATCTTGATAAAATTTGTGATAGTGAGAATTATAAGTATGTGATGGTTGATTAAAGTTTACTTCTGGTTGAACTCGATATCGATTTAGAATGTTATCTTGCTTATGTGAGAAAATATTCATCATGATGGTTGTTCTAAGATCCAATGGGTTTAAGTTTAGATTGGGTTCATGGGTTAGTCAGTGGCTTGATTATCACTCCTGATCTGTAGATGCTCCAAAGTTTGATTTAAGAGTGTAGCTTTTAGTAGTTGATCTTGATGGAATGGTCTTAAGGAGGAGCTCACTATGAGACATGAACACTGACTTGGTGGGTCTTAACTCAGGCTTTTGATAACATCGGTTATATTTATTTTACTTCATTATGTTCGAGGATGAACATAATTTTTAGTGGTGAATAATATAATGACCCTCTTAGTTGTTTTATGAATTTTACCCATTTTTATAAGTTAAACCTTTTTAGTAACTTTTATAAATAATTTATGAATTATGAAAATGAGTATTATAATTTTTAAAATACATCAAGAGTTATTTAAGTTTTATTTAATAACAAAATAAAAATAGATGAGCTACACCCAATTGGAAAAAAATAGGGTTAAAAATTGTTGTTGCTTCGTAGCATTCACGCAAAAAGCAGAAAAAGAAAATAGAAAGGGAGGCGAAAGCTTAAATGGCTGGTTGTTTGGGAGAGGTTTTGCAATACACAAAATAGTATTTACTCGTGCCGGATGATGATCAACACAAGTATTGTTTTGGTAAAAGAAAGGAAAGTAACGCAAGGTTTAGCTTATTGGAATACCTTTAATTTCTATAATCTATTAGCATCATGTTATAATATTAGTGAATAAAAATTGTATTAATATTTTAATGGTAGTAGTACGTAATTCACTTAGGGCCAGGAGACAAAATTGAGTGGGCTGGCAGGAATTGTTATTGTTGTTTATATTATCATATAGGATTCAATTTTAATAGTTCAATATTGGTTAATAATAATTAGCAAGGCCTTAGTCTAATGATTAGGTAATATTAGACTAAATGACTGGAAGGAATGTTGGTGATGAATTGATGGAATTTAATATATAAATTATTATATAATGATATTCAATGTTGGATAACAGTGTGTTTTATGCATAATGTTAATGATCGTCACCGAATGGTTTGACTACGATCACTTTCAAGTCTAGCTTCTAATGTGCATATATCGCACAGAATTATCACAATAATTTGGATAAATAAGGGTTTTAGGTCTAGGGTTCTTAAAATGAAATTGTGTTAGCCTTTTTTTTTGGAGAACGTATGACACGTGTAAAGGCTAGACACATAATAACACGTGTATTCTTAGTTTTTAAATCTTATCGTGGTCATTTATTTGAATAGATTATTTTGAGTTGGAAGTTCAACGTAGAGGGAAGACTCATGTCCCGATATTATTCGACTAATTGAGGCAAGTGGATTTCAAAAATCTTGTTAAGTGTATGAAATGCAGGTATTTCTTTGTGGTATATGTGTGGGAGTAATGGGACTTGTTGATGGGTTGACTTGTCCACATTGAATAATTCTAATGATGAAAACAAAGGGTAATAAAAGGCAATGTGAATAATTGTTTGTGTGTGATGTGTTGATAATAAAGAATGGTTTGAAATGTTTGTTGAATCATTTTTGATGTTGTTGTGAATTGTGCAGTGTTATGAAAATGGTCATATCTTCTTTATTTGTGTGAACATGTCATTTGCATTATTTTATGACATGGTTGTGACAAGTTATATGTGCATTGAGAAAGAATGAGAACTTAAAGAGGATGTACCATTTCGAGGGATGTATCGCGCGCCGCGATGGATACTATATTTTGAGAGACGTATCGCGCGTTGCAATGGTTACTTTTATCGAGGGCCGTGTCGTGCGCCGCGACAGATGTATGGACAGATATGTCCCCCATGGGTCCCAGACTGAGAGACAACGGGTGTGTATCACTAGGTCAGACATGCATCATTATACTTGACATTACATTCCATTGTATTGCACATACTTATCATTAGTGAACTATATATCGTGTTTTGCTGATCTTGTGATTGCCATTCTGTGAAATTGGTGATTGATTATTATTGAACTTGTTATAGAGGATATGTAATTTGTTGAAGTATTGTTGTTGAGGATACGTGATTTGTTGAAGTATTGTTGTTGAGGATGTGTAATTTGTTTAAGTGTTGTTGTTTAGGATATATAATTTGTTTAAGTGTTCTTATTGAACTATGTGCACTGTAAATCGTGAGTTGTTAGGTTGGGCTTATTTTTATACAAGTTGTAGTTGTGGAGGTTCGGTTGGGGGTGGTAGGAGTACCTAGATTTTTGTTGTACTTGTCATTCTCTTCTTTTCGAGGCTTCTTGGAGATTTGTGAGGTAGTTGTTTGTCGTTTCAGCGGACTCTCTTTCTTCATAGTTTTGATCTTGTTCTATTCTAGAAACAAGCTCATTTGACACTTATATTTTCTTTTGATTCAATTGTAATATTTTAGAGGCTTGTATACGTGATCACCAGGTTTTGGGGTATAATGTAAGTTGATAGTTAACTTTTCGCATTTTATTGTAATAGTTGAGTTTTAAGCTGACTTGTCTTGGTGGGATAAGACCAGTGTCATCACGTCTATTTTTGGATCGTGACAAAAGATGAATCCATTTAATTATTAGATTTCCATAATAACATAATAGTCCTAAACATCTAAAGCACACATATCTATCACCACTTATTACTAACACACAAATAGCCTCAGGCCGGATCGTGAGCGAACGCATTGATCTTAGTTTGACATCCCAAATCCGCCTCTAAATACATACATATATCTCTAGGGGTGGCTCGGACTTTGGCGATTATTCGCTCTAAAACTTGGATAGTCATTGACCTCAACATCCATTTTTCTAATGACAACATCACCTATGTTCATATTCTCTGCCTCTATATTCACCAGATAAATATTTGACCAAAATAAAACAATAAATTAAGAAAGGAGTAATATTGTTTCTCCGAAAGAAAGAAACAAGATAGACAAATAGTTACCATTGATTGTGTGTTCTCATGTTGTTGAGCTTTGTACACCAAATTATTGCATCCTAACAATGAAAATAAGTATGTGTAACACAACCTTAAAAAAACAATATATATGTATAGATGGATGTTAATTAATTTGAAATATGATAAATTACTTGTAATTGGGTGTCACGACCCAAAACAAGCCGCGAGTGGCACCCACACCTATCCTCCTATGTGAGCGAACCAACAAATCTAAACCCCAACATTTACCTATATTTCGACCATAATTAACAAAATATAATGCGGAAGACTCAAAAATCTTATTAATATAACCAATAAACAAGCTTCTAAAATTTATCAACTATTATCTCAAAAATCTGAGAGTCATCACACCAAGAACATCTATCCTCAAATTTCTAATTCTAAGAGTATTTAAGAAGCTAAAATAAGTAAAAGAGATGGTCCATGTCCTAACTTCAAGACATCAAGACGTGAAGGAAAGAATCCAACCCGAGCTAGGAATATAGCTCACCCTGAAAACTGGTATGCTGGAGACTGGCTAGAGTTGCGGACGAGTCGAAGTCGATGGCACATTTGCTGCACTCCACAAATATCAAAGAGAAAAATACACATAGGGGTCAGTACAAGGAACACGTACTGAGTAGGTATCATCGGCCAACTCAAAATAGAAAGCAATATATATCGAATAATAATATAAAATCAACTACAATACTCAACAGGTGACAACCACAAGTACAAGAACCATTGGCCACAGCGCCAAGCAAACCAATGAGGACTCAAGCCTCCACACCATACTCATTTGGGAAATAGGTTCTTTAATTTGAGTATATTAACATAATTCAAGATTCATTCTCCTTATTCTTCTTGTGTCGGAACGTGACACTCCGATCCCCTACTACTACGTGTCGGAACGTGACACTCCGATCCCCTAATACTACGTGTCGGTACGTGACACTCCGATCCCCTAATACTACGTGTCGGTACGTGACAGCCGATCCCCTAATACTACGTGTTGGTACGTGACACCCGATCCCCTAATACTACGTGTCAGAACGTGACACCCGATCCATTAATCTCATTATTTTAGTTCATCAAGCCTTCTTTTATGTCAAGGCTTCATCATTAATAGAGAGGATTTAAGGTTTAAGATTCAACAGCCTCATCATTCTATCCATCATAATTACATAATCACATCATACAACCACACAATTAAGCATATAAAAGACTTTACAATATAACCCAATACATATCAATCGCTATTTAGAGTGTACTATGAAATAGCATAAACCATAACCTACCTCCACTGAAGAATCGTGATCAAGCAAGCTACTTCCCAATGTCCTTGCATTCCTCTTCGCTTCTCTCTTCTCTCGCTTGTTCTCCCTCTCTCTGTTCTTTCTATTTTTCCTTCTCCAGATTCTTTTTCTTTTACCCTAATTATCATATAATTCATTATGATGAAAGTAACCCATTATTTATTTTAAAGTTATCTCCTTTAAGCCCCAAGTAAATACATTATTAAACTTACCCCACTAATTTCATAATTATAAGCATGAATAGTCCAAAGCACCCCTTAAAAACTTTTAGCAGAAATCCGACCCAGTCGGGGTTACGCAGCTCGTGACGGCCCATCGTACCTGCGACGGTCCGTCCTGCAGGGTCGTCACAAAGTTAAGAGACTCAAATTCAGTAAAGAGGTTTGTGGCGGTCCGTCGTTGTAACAACCTGTTTAGTCGTTTTGAGCAGCAGATTTTATTCCTGGAAAACTGGCTGAAACGACGGACCCCACGACGGACCGTCATGGGCGCGACGGACCGTCGAGGGTGTCTCGTTCCAAAACACTTAGGAATTCTGAAATTGAGTACTGAAATTGACTCTCTGAACTCTGTGACGGACCTGCAGGACGGATCGTCACAGGTACGACGAACCGTCATGAGCTCTCGTTGCAAAACACTTCAACTCTTGAAAAGTTTGTACAGGGAACGATTCTATGAACGTCGTGACGGACGTGCAGGACGGATCGTCGTAGGCACGACGGGCCGTCACAGACTCTTTAAAGAAATTGAGTCCCTGACGAACCTGCATGACGGACCGTCGCAGGCACGACGGGCCGTCACAGGTTGCGTAATCCCAGGAGAAGTCGGATTTCTTTACACGTTTTAAGGGACGTTTTGGACTATTCCTACTTTCATTATAAAGTTAGAGGGTTAAGGATTATAAGTCTAATTACTTGTGGGTTAAAAGAGGTAACCTTAGGTTAATTAGTGGGTTATTAATGCCATCTTTTAAACTTAATTATATACTAATTAGGGTAAAAGAAAGAGGGTTTGAATAAGAAAATAGAAAGAGCAAGAGAGAGGGAGAGTCGATCGAACGAAAGAGGAGAAGAAACGCAGCTTGGGAAAATTTGCTTGCTTGAATACTAATCTTCGTTGGAGGTAGGTTATGGTTTCTCTTACGATATTCGTAGTAAAACTCTTAATAGCGAATGATATGTATTGATAATATTGTAAACCCTGCTATGTGCTTGATTTGTATGCTTGCATGAAAAGTGATTATATAATTGTGATTATATTAAGCATGATGAAGCTATTGAATCCCAAATCTTGATAAAAACCTAATCTCTTGTTAGTGATGAGGCCTTGGTATAAAAGAAGGCGTTATGAACTAAAGTAATGAGATTGATGATGCCTTGGTAAGAAAGAAGGCTTGATGAATTGATAGAAGGAGATTAGGAGATCGGGTGCCACGTTCCGGTACCAGGATAGAGATAGAGGATCGGGTGCCACGTTCCGGTACTAGGATAGAATGAGGATCGGAGTGTCACGTTCCGACACGAGGATAGTATATGGATCGGGTGCCACGTTCCGGTACCAGGATAGAATGAGGATCGGAGTGTCACGTTCCGACACCAGGATAGTATATGGATCGGGTGCCACGTTCCGGTACCAGGATAGAATGAGGATCGGAGTGTCACGTACCGACACGAGGGGAATAAATATAACGAATCTTGAAAGATGCTAATATACTCAAGTTAATGAATCTAATTCCCAAATGAGTATGGTATTGAGGCTTGAGTCCTCATGTGTGAACTTGACGGTAATTGTTAATGATATAGTACCTGTTGTTGCTACATGTTGAGTATCATAGGTGATTTTATGATATTGCTAAATATATATTGTTTTCTATTTCGAGTTGGCCGATGATATCTACTCAGTACCCGTGTTTTGTACTGACCCCTACTTTTATGTTTTCTTCTTTGTTATTTGTGGAGTGCAGCAAACGTGCCGTCGTCTTCGACTCAACAGTAATTCAAGCCAGTCTTCACTATATCGGAAATTCAGGGTGAGCTAATGCTTCTAGCTTGGACTGGATCTTCTTCTTCAAGTCTTGATGCCTTGAACTTCCGGCATGGACTAGCTTCTTATGTATTTTTTTTAGCTTCTTAGACATTCTTAGTTAGTATTTTGATCATAGATGTTCTTGTGATGATGACTTCCAGATTTTGGGGAAATATAGTTATTGAATTGGTTTTTATTAATGAGTTTAAGTCTTCCGCATTACTTTATGTTGATATTACATTGAAATGTTTAGAGTTTAGATTGGTTGGTTCTCTCACATAGGAGGGGAAGTGTGGGTGCCAGTCGCGGCTCAATTTTGGGTCGTGACAGTCGTATCTACGACGGTCCGTGCTGCAATTCCATCGCGAATTTCAGAGAGTTGATCCCCGTACCCAGATTTTAGAGTTTAAGTGTTTTGGCACGGAGGCGCTCGATGGACCGTCGTGCCTATGACGGTTCGTCCTACTTGTCGTCGAGGGTAATGAGGAGAGCAGCAGGAGAATTACACAAGTGTGGGACGACAGAGTCCATCACGGTCCGTTGTGACCATGAGGGTCCGTCTCGTGATGCGTCGACCCAGTCAGTTTTTATCAAAAATAATCTGCTGCTCGAAACGACTAAACAGGTTGTTACAATTGATACCAATTTACCCATCGTTCGTGCTCGAACGATCACAAGAAGGAAAACAAGGGCGAGAAGGAGTACCTGAATCTTTAAAAAGGTGTGGGTATCTTTCTTGCATATCAGCCTCCTTCTCCCAAGTGGACTCTTCAACTGGCCGATTCTTCCATTGAACTTTGATGGATGCAATCTCCCTTGATCTCAACTTGCGGATTTCTCTATCTACAATAGCAACAGGATCCTCCTCATAAGACAGATTCTCATCAAGAAGAACTTAATCCCAACGAATAATGTAGTTTCCATCCCCATGGTATCTTTTCAGCATAGACATATGAAATACCGGGTGCACTCCTGAGAGTCATGGAGGTAATGCCAATTCATAAGCCAGCTCCCCCACGCGCTTCAGAACTTCAAATGGACCAATATACCTCAGACTAAGCTTACCTCGCATACCAAACCGCATCACCCCTTTCATGGGTGAAACCTTCAGCAAGACTTGTTCACCCTCCATGAAATCCAAGTCTCTAACATTTCGATCTGCATATTCCTTCTGCCTACTTTGAGCCGCTAAAAGCTTTTCTTGAATAACTTTCACTTTCTCTAATGATTCCCTCAGAAGATCAGTACCCCATGGTCTCACCTCAAATGCATCAAACCAACCAATGGGAGACCGACATCTCCTCCCATACAGTGCCTGAAATGGGGCCATATCAATACTTGAGTGATAGCTATTATTGTATGAGCATTCTATTAAAGGTAAGAAGTTATCCCAATGACCACCAAATTCTATCACACATGCACGAAGCATATCCTCCAACACCTGAATCGTTCGCTCAGACTGACCATCGGTCTGAGGGTGAAATGCAGTACTAAGGTCCAACCTATTACCTAATTCAGCATGAAATGTTCTCCAAAACTTAGAAGTAAATTGCGTACCTCTATCTGATATGATGGAAAGTGTAACCCTATGCAATTGAACAATTTCTGAGATATAGAGTTTGTCTAACTTCTCCGCATTGTAAGTCACCTTAACCGGAATGAAGTGAGCAGACTTAGTTAATCTCTCAACAATTACCCAAATAGAATCAAACTTACCCAATGTCTTTGGAAGGCCAACCACAAAATCCATTGCAATTCTTTCCCATTTCCATTTAGGAATGGGCATTTTCTGAAGTGTTCCTCCGGGCCTCTGGTGTGCATACTTTACCTGCTGACAATTCGGGCATTGGGCAACAAAATCAGCGATGTCACGCTTCATCCTACTCCACCAAAAATGTTGCTTTAGGTCACGATACATCTTGGTTGCACCAGGATGTATAGAATACCTTGAACTATGAGCCTTTGTAAGAATAGTGTGAATCAAATTATCGACGCGGGGCAACATACCCTTCCCTTAATTCTCAGAACGCCTTCCTCATCAATTATTGCCTCTTTAGCCTCTCCTCGTAATACCATATCTCGAATTTGGATAAGTTTCTCATCAGTAAACTGTTTTCCCTTAATATTGTCAAGAAAGGAAGATCTTGCCTCCACACAGGCCAACAATCCTCATTTCTCTAGTACTTCAAGCCTCATAAAGTCATTAGCCAGAGTCTGAACCTCTCTAGCCAATGGGCGTCTAGAAACCTGTAAGTGAGCTAGACTTCCCATGCTCCCTGCTTTTCTACTTAAAGCATCTGCCACAACATTAGCTTTTCCTAGGTGATACAAAATAGTGATATCATAGTCCTTCAGTAGTTCCATCCACCTCCTCTGCCTCAAATTCAAATCTTTCTGAGTAAAGACGTACTGTAAACTACGATGATCTGTATAGACTTCACACTTAACCCCATATAGATAATGTCTCCATTGCTTTAATGCAAACACGACTGCAGCCAACTCCAAATCATGGGTCGGATAGTTACGTTCATGCACTTTTAGTTGCCTTTAAGCATAAGCAATTACATTCCTCTCTTGCATTAGCAGTGCACCTAACCCAGAATAAGATTTATCACAATAAACAATGAAATTCTTACCTTCCACTGGCAAGGTAAGAATTGGTGCAGTAGTCAACAAGGTCTTGAGCATCTGAAAACTTTCTTCACATTCGTCCGACCATACAAATGGAACACTCTTCTTAGTCAAATTAGTCAGTTGGGACGCAACCGAAGATAATTCCTTGACAAATCGACGGTAGTAGCTAGCTAAACCAACAAAGCTCCTTACCTCTGTAACATTAGTAGGTCTTACCCAACTCTTCACCGCTTCAATCTTAGAAGGATCCACCATCACTTCATCCTTAGAAACTACGTGCCCCAAGAAGGACACTGAATCTATCCAAAACCCACACTTGGAGAATTTGGCATAAAGCCTTTTCTCCCTCAATACTTCCAATACAATTCTGAAATGCTCCTCATGTTCTTTCCTGCTCTTTGAGTATATTAGTATATCATCAATAAACACAATGACAAAGAGATCCAGATATGGCTTAAAAATCCTGTTCATTAGGCTTATGAAGGCAGCGGGGGCATTCGTAAGCCCAAAAGACATTACTAAGAATTCATAATGCCCATACATGGTTCGAAAGCAGTCTTTGGCACATCCATTCCTCGTATTTTCAATTGATGATAACTAGATCTCAAATCGATTTTTGAGAAGGTACAAGCACCTTGTAACTGATCGAACAAATCATCAATGCAAGGAAGAGGATACTTTTTCTTAACAGTTACCTTATTCAGTTGCCTGTAGTCTATGCACATCCAAAAACTTCCATCCTTCTTCTTCACAAATAAAACAGGAGCACCCCAAGGGGATGCACTTGGTCTAATAAAGCCTTTACCTAACAACTCCTGAAGTTGGGCCTTTAATTCCCTTAATTCTGCTGGAGCCATTCTATAACGGGGTATGGAAATGGGGGAGTACCCGGCTCAAGATCAATGCAAAAATCAATATCCCTATCGGTGGCATACCAGGAAGTTATGCAGGAAACACATCCAAAAACTCACGGATTATCGAAACAGACTTAATCGAAGGTACTTGGGAAGTATCATCCCTGAGATGTGCCAAGAAGGCTAAACAACCCTTACTAACCATTCTCTTAGCACGAAGAAAGGAGATGATATGAACTGGGGTGGAAGTGTAGTTACCCTCCCACACTAGCGGATCTGTCTCAGGCTTGGCCAATGTAACAATTTTAGCATAACAATCTAAGATTGCAAAATTTGGAGAAAGTCATGTCATACCCAGAATTACTTCGAAATCAACCATCTCTAGAATAATCAAGTCTACATGAGTATTGTTCCCCACAAAAGTCACAAGACAAGACCTATACACATTCTCAACTATCACAGACTCACCCACAGGAGTAGAGACACGAATGGGCATGTCAAGCAAATCACAATGTAAATCAAGACCAATAGCAAATGAAGAAGATACATATGAAAATGTGGATCCAGGATCAAATAATACAGCAGCCGTGCAATCACAAACAAAAAGATTACCTGTGATAGAAGCATCAGATGCCTCCGCTTCAGACCTCCCGGGGAAAGCATAACAATGGGCCCTATCACCTGTCTGCCTGTTGGCCCTACCATGTTGCGCTGCAGTAGCTCCATCTTGCCCGCCACCCTGGTTGATTTGGTGACCACCATTACCTTGGCCACCACGTCCTCCAGAATGGCGGCCTCTTCCATGACCACCTCTACCCCTGACTATTGGGGGTCTGTAACTCTGTTTTGGACAATATCTCCTAATATGTCCAGTCACCCCACATCCATAACACTCTCTGGGTCAAGCATAGGTCTCTGTGAGAACGACGAAGTCTGGGGATAACCTTAAAACTCAGAGGAATGTTGGCTGGTCTGCGATGGACCCCCAGCTACAGCCTGCAGTGAAGACTGAATAGGTCGGGCTGGGTAACCTCCTGAACTCTGCCCTCTGGAGTAAGAACCACTAAACTCACCTCCCTTACGAAACTTCTTAGATGTCCACGCCAGGGTGAAGTCGTCTGGCTTCACCCCCTCCACCTCTATCACAAAATCTACCACTTCGTGAAAGGATTTTGCTGCAGCAGCTACCTGTATGGCTGGGATCTGCAAATCTGACCCCAATCCCTTCAAAAAACGACGAATCCGCTCTTGTGGACTGAAGCAAAGCTGGGTGGCATACCTTTATAGTGCACAAAACTTAGCCTCTTAAGCAGTAACCGACATCCTGCCTTGCTCTAGGCTCAGGAACTCATCTCTCCTCCTATCCCTCAAAGTCCCGGGTATATACTTCTCCATAAATAAGCTAGAGAATGATGTCCAAGTCATAGGTGGTGCATGTGTTGGTTGACACTCAACATATGACCGCCACCACATTTTGGCGTTCCCCTGAAACTGATAGGTCAGAAACTCCACGACAAATCGCTCTACTATGCCCATTTTATATAGCAGCTCATGACAATCCACTAGAAAATCATAGGCATCCTCAGATTCAGCACCCTTGAAGACTGGAGGTTTCAACTTCAAGAATTTAGTAAAATTTCATGTTGATCACTCGTCATTATAGGCCCTGTAGTCAATCGAGGAAACGTGCCTACTTCTAATGAGGCATCCATGCGGGGAGCCACAACAGCTGCATGTTGTACTCCCGGAACCTGAGGTGCTGGTGCAGAAAAATCTGGAGGTGTTTGACCCTGATCAAATAACCCGCTAAGATAAGTAAGAACCTTGTTAATCATCTCTGAGGTAGGTTGGGGTGGTAATTCCTCATCTTGCACTTGCTCATTTTCCCTTTCCTCACCCTCTCTTACTACCTCATCAGTCGGTGGAGGAGTCACCGCCCTAGTACTAGCTGGACCAGGTGTTTGTCCTCTAACTCTAGACGACGTCCTCCCGCGACCTCTACCACGGCCTCTTGCCACTGCTCCTGCTCAAGCTACAGCACCAGTGGCTGGCTCTGACGCACCCTATCTTGCCGGTGTTGGTGTTGGCACAGTTGTTGTTCTAGTTCTAACCATCTGCGAAATAGAGTTAGGATGTCAGATACCAATTTGTATCACCTAGATACCAATTGGTTCCAAGTAATAGCACGAAAGAAAGAAAGAATGGAATTTTCCTAAAGTCCTATAGCCTCTCAAGGAAAAGTAAAGGTGTCCCCCTACCGTTCCTCAAGACTCTACTAGACTCGTTCTTGTGTGATGACACCAACGAACCTAATGCTCTAATACCAAGTTTGTCACGACCCAAAACGAGCCGCGAGTGGCACCCACATTTAACCTCCTATGTGAGCGAACCAACAAATCTAAACCCCAACATTTACCAATCTTTCAACCATAATGAACAAAATATAATGCGAAAGACTCAAAATCTTATTAATATAAGAAATAAATAAGTTTCTAAAAGTTTATCAACTATTATCCCCAAAATCTGGAAGTCATCACACTAAGAACATCTATCCTCAAGTTTCTAAATCTAAGAGTATTGAAGAAGCTAAAATAAGTAAACAGACGGTCCATGTCCGAACTTCAAGACATCAAGACGTGAAAGAGAGAATCCAGTCCGAGCTAGGAATAATAGTTCACCCTGAAATCTGATATTCTGGAGACTGGCTAGAGTTGCGGATGAGTCGAAGTCCATGGCACGTTTGCTGCACTCCACAAATAACAAAGAGAAAAATACAAGTAGGGGTCAGTACAAGGAACACGTACTGAGTAGGTATCATCGGCCAACTCAAAATAGAAAGCAATATATATCGAATAATAATATAAAATCAACTACAATATTCAACAGGTGACAACAACAAGTACAAGAACCATTGGCCACAACACCAAGCACACCTATGAGGACTCAAGCCTCCAAACCATACTCATTTGGGAGATAGGTTCTTTAAATTTGGGTATATTAACATAATTCAAGATTCATTCTCTTTATTCTTCTTGTGTCGTAACGTGACACTCCGATCCCCTACTACTACGTGTCGGTCTGTGACACTCCGATCCCCTAATACTATGTGTCGGTACGTGACACCCGATCCCCTAATACTACGTGTCGGTACGTGACACCCGATCCCCTAATACTACGTATCGGAAAGTGACACCCAATCCATTAATATCATTATTTTAGTTCATCAAGCCTTCTTTTATGTCAAGGCATCATCATTAATAGAGAGGATTTAAGGTTTAAGATTCAACAGCCTCATCATTCTAATGCATCACAATTACATAATCACATCATGCAACCACACAATTAAGCATATAGAAGACTTTACAGTACCACCCAATACATATCAATTGCTATTTAGAGTTTACTATGAAATAGCATAAGCCATAACCTACCTCCACCGAAGAATCGTGATCAAGCAAGCTACTTTCCAATGTCCTTGCTTTCTTCTTCGTCCTCTCTGTTTCCTCACTCATTCACCCTCTCTCTGTTCTTTTTATTTTTCTTCTACAGACTCTTTTTCTTTTTACCCTAATTATCATATAATTAATTATAAAAGATGATAAGACTAACCCACTATTTATCCCCTTACTATCTTCTTTAACCCCCAAATAACTAAATTATTAAACTTACCCCACTAATTTCATAATTATAAGCATGAATAGTCCAAAACACCCCTTAAAAACTTTTAGCAGAAATTCGACCCAGTCGGGGTTACGCAGCTCATGACGGCCCGGCGTACCTGCGACGGTCCGTCCTGCACGTCCGTCACAAAGTTCAGAGAGTCAAATTCAGTAAAGAGGTTTGTGACGATCCGTCGTGTCTATGACGGTCCGTGCTGCAATTCCGTCACGAAGTTCAGAGAGTTGATCCCCGTACACAGATTTCAGAGTTTAAGTGTTTTGGAACGGAGATCCTCGACGAACCGTTGTGCTTATGACGGTTCGTCCTACCTGTCGTCGAGGGTAATGAGGAGAGCAGCAGGAGAATTACATAAGTGTGGGACGACGGAGTCCGTCACGGTCCGTCGTGACCATGACGGTCCGTCGCATGAGCCGTCGACCCAGTCAGTTTATTATCAAAAATAATTCTGCTGCTCAAAACGACTAAACAGGTCGTTACAAATAATGATGTGTCTCAATATAAGTCAAGCCTTAGTGGAACATATAATGAATCATTTCAAGACACAAAAATACTAACAAAATTATGATGGAGTGATAACTATTTATTTATTCTTAAAGAAAGGTCTTGGGTTTTAATTTCCTTAGGTATAGAGTCTAAGAATTGCTTATCTCCTACTGTGTGACTTTTCAATGCAAATTTAAATTTAATTGAGTTCCAATATAAATATTAAATATCAAATAAAAATAAAAATATTATAATGATTTGGGGATTGATACATGAACTTTGACATGAATGGTGTGGTTTACATTATCTACTTACAAGTGGAATAGTCACTTTGTAATAATTCTTTCCTATCTTTCAATTATTTTTTGTAAGTATAGACTATGTGTAGCTTTATATATTCACAAAAAATGCTCACTAATTAGTACATGTCACTGTGCACATGATATATGTGTTGTCAGGGTAAGACTCTACTACTTAATAACCCATTTTTAATCAGTTGCTTCTAGACACCTTCATGCTCTACAAAACGTTTAACTTTTGGAACAAGAAATTATCATATATTTGACCAATTGTTCCACGTAAATCTATGTAATAAATGTTTTTATTTGGTTACATTATAACAAAAATAACTATTAGCGATATTTAATTCTTAATTATTGTTAAATATTTTTTAAGCGGTAATTGTCACTCTTTATATATGTCCCTAAAGCCGTTAGCGACATTGGTTCTAATAGCACTTAACTAATGCCGATAAAGACGTTAGCACTCTTTATTAATGTCAATATTTAATGCCGCTAAAAGTTATTTTTGTTGTAGTATTAAGGAGTCAATGTTTTTTTGTGAAAATCTTCTTTATGTTGACAAAATATATTATTTATGTCTAATATAAACAAATTACACGTTACAACACTTTGGTTGTACTAAAAATTTCGGAGCAAATACATGGAAATATCTATTGCTTTAAGAAAAATTTACTTAACTATACAATCTTTCTTTTCATATTTTCTAAAGTTCCCTACCATTTCAAAATATTAGAAAAATTCCTATTTTCCTTTCCATCTCTACTTTTCCATATACATAACTCACAACTCTTTAACCCAAAGATATTTGTTCCTATTTTGATGTTTAAAATCACTCTCACGAATTAGCAATTTGTTACTTTTTTTTTAATTTCAAATTTATTCTCTTTCTAGTTTATCAATTTCTAGTTCCTAAAGAATAGAATTATTTTTTCATCAAATTTTCTTCTAGTTCTTGAATTATCGTTTAAATATTTCTTTAGCTTTTTCATCTATAATTTTCTAATATCGTTGTTGTGTAGTGTTTATCCTGCTCAATATAAATGTACTTGAGACATAAACACTACCTAATATATAATTTATATGTATCGAGTTCTACAATGTATCTTCAATTCAATTCAAGTTTAAAAGGCTATATAGACAGTACCAAATCAGTTGTATGTTATGTATCTACAATCTTTCATGATTCTTCAATCTTATCCAATTTAGAAGGTTATGTATATGTATATGTATATATTATCCAATAATAATCTTGATACATAGATCATCATGTTTTATAATTAGAGCACTACATATCAGTTTCAATAATAGGTATATGATACATAACATTGTCAATGTTTAACTACTTTATTATGTATCAAATTATGATATTTATTTTTTTAATCCTTGTATTATAATTTTTATGATTCATTGTGTAGCACATTGATGTAATTTTCTACTACTTTTGGAAGAAGTAAAAAATCCAAATTGACAACCAATACAGATATATATTAATAGCTAATGTGTATCACACGTATTTGATATACATTGATGACCATGATACATTAATACAAATTACTACTAAATATTCATTCTTTTGGCAACTAAAAATGGTATTTGATACTTAATAACTAGCACATACTAATGTATCAATCTAAAATCAACTATCCGATACATCACAATAACTAATGATACAACTATTCACAAAAAATTGATTCTACAACATCTCGAGATCACAAATCAAAAATTTAACTACACAACATTTCTCCGTAATGAAGATACGGTTCAGAATGAGCTTTGAGTAGATAATCAATACTCCACTTAACAACATTCATATCATGACTAAGTTCACCACTAGCAACCATTTGTCTTTCATATTCCAAAATACTCCATGACAACATGCCACGGACAAACTAGATTCACATATCACCGGAATCATTATAACTTCCAAGCAAATCAATCTGGAAAAAAATTCTCCCAAAAAATTAAAACTTAAATTCATCACAAATCATTCACAACTAAAATATAGCTAATTAATTTTATAACATACCCCGCAAGATTTTTCATCATTAATTTCAGAATTACCCGTCCATTTAACTCTCTGATTGTGAGGAAGACACCCAGATCTCTCAGCTTCGTAAAATAAAAAAATTTCACTCAAAATTTCACCATAAATTTGCCCAGCTAATGCTACTAGAAGAACAAGAATAATACCGAAACGATTTTCAATGAACACAGAGAAGAATTTTAAATCTCAAGTTTTTTTAACAGGGTCGTCAAACAATTGTATAGGGATAAAACAACAATCGTCTCTGTAATGTATCGGATCTTCAGATTTTCCTCAACTCATCAATCTCCAAGCTACAATGATTGATTCAACTCATCTCTCTTTCTTAGATTAGATTCTTGAATCTCTCAATAAAATTGAGATATTTATGTTGTATCAACTCAATTTTTCAATGATTTTGAATCAAAATATAAAATATTTTTAACAATTTGGGAGAAGAAATTTGAAATTTGAATTTTTCTAAAGTTGTTTTGCTTTGGTAGAGACTGATTAGCAGTGACTATAAATTAATTGCGTAATTTATGGATTGGATAATTAATTTACCTGTTTTTTCCATTTTAAGCGCAACAAAAAAGATTTTGTTCCCTTTTTTAGCTCAATAAACATATTTTTCTTGTATCAGAATTAATGTAACGGATAGTGAGTTATGTATCAAAAAGGTAGAAATTTTAAGGGATTATTGTAATTGGAATAAAAGCAGGAATAAGATGTAATTTATTCCTTAAACTATGTGATTTATGTAAGTTATACTTTTATTAATCATGATTTGGCCCAACTTGAAATACCGTAATAATAAAAAAAATGGAGAGGAGCTTAAATTTACACGCAAAAGCAAACTTAGGATTTGAAGACTCTAGGTATACACTCACATTATCATAATTTAGGTATTAGTGAAACTTTAAATGTCAATATATATATATATATATATATATATATATATATATATATATATATATATATTTCTATTATATAGAAGAGCCAAGTTGAGGACAACCAAGGACAATTTTGTCATTTCACAAATATTCTAGAATGCTTATTTTTATGTTATGACACCAAAAAAAGTGGTAATAGATTTATAATAACAATATAACCAATTATCTATTCTTAAATGACATGTGTATCCTAATGATTTGACATTTAATTTGGATCCACATTTTCAATAGATTTTTTTTGTGTGTGTGAAATTTTTATTAAACAAAAAAATATCTATTAAACAATGGCATTTTAGTAATTTTTATATTATTTAAGGGTGAAATAATAATTGTATAATTAACGACCAAAATGAAAATCTAGAAGAATCCATACATGTCTTTTACTTTTAAAATTGCCCCATAAAGATATTTATATAATTGTGTTAAAATGAAGAGTTTCTATTAATTAACTTTTTACAAACAATAATAAATGCTAAACTTTATTGAATAGTTAACATTTTTATTCCTAAAAATACTTTAAAGAATTATTGCATAAACATATTTTAAATATTTTTGTCACGACCCAAATCAGGGACGCGACTGGCACCCACATTCACCCTCCTATGTGAGCGAACCAACCCATCTAAACCTTAACATTTTAATACAATATCATCAAAAGAAATGCGGAAGACTTAAACTCATTAATTATAACAACTCAAAGCTATTATTAATATCCCCAAAATCTGGAAGTCATCATCACAAGAACATCTATCTCAAGTTGCTAAACTAAAACTGACTAAGAATCTAAAACAAACACTAGCTAGTCCATGCCGGAAGTTCAAGGCATCAAGACTTGAAGAAGAAGACCCAGTCCAAGCTAGACGCATTAGCTCACCCTGAATTTCCGAAGGTAGTGAAGACTGGCTAGATCTACTGTTGAGTTGAAGTTGACGGAACGTTTGCTGCATTACACAAATAACAAAGAAAAAAACATGAAAGTAGGGGGTCAGTACAACCACAAGTACTGAGTAGATATCATCGGCTAACTCAAAATAGGGAACAGTATATATCAATAACAATGTAAATCGACTACAATACTCAATATATAGCAATAGCAATATTTAATTCATCAATGAATACAACCGAGTTCACACATGAGGACTCAAGCTTTAATACCATACTCATTTGGGAATTTAGTTCATTAGTTTGAGTATATTCATTATCTTTCAAGATTCATTATCTTTCTTCCTCTTGTGTCGGTACGTGACACTCCGCTCCTCTAATTCTATCCTGGTGCCGGAACGTGGCACTCCGATCCTCATATACTATCCTGGTACCGGTACGTGGCACCCGATCCATATACTATCCTGGTGTCGGAACGTGACACTCCGATCCTCATATTCTATCCTGGTGTCGGAACGTGACACTCCGATCCTCATATTCATTCTATCCTGGTACCGGAACGTGGCACCCGATCCATATTCTATCCTGGTGTCGGAACGTGACACTCCGATCCTCATATTCATTCTATCCTGGTACCGGAACGTGACACCCGATCCCCTAATTCATCAAGCCTTCTTTTACACTAAGGCATCATCATTCTCATTATATAATTTATCGAGCCTTCTTTCATACTAAGGCATCATCAATCTTATTATATAATATATCAAGCGAATTAGGGTTATTTCGAGATTTGGGATTCAATAGCTTCATCATGCTTTGTTAATTCATCACAATTTCATAATCATAATCATGCAAGCATACAATTTAAGCACATAGCAGGGTTTACAATAACATCAACACATAACATTCACTATTAAGAGTTCACTACGAATATCGTAACATAACCATAACCTACCTCCACCGAAGAATTGGAATCAACAAGAAATCTCCCAAGCTTTGTTATTCTTTTCCCTTGTATGACTCTCTCTCAATCGATCAATCTCCCTCTCTCTTTTCTTTTGTTTTGTTTTATTCCAACCCTCTTTCCTTTACCCTAATTAACAAATAATTAAGTGTGAAAGAGGACAATAAAACCCCCTAATTCACTTAAGGTTACCTCTTTTAACCCCCAAGTAATTAGACTTATTAATGTTAACCCTCAATCTTTATAATTAAGGAAAGAATAGTCCAAAACGACCCTTATAACGTGTGGGGAAATCCTAAACTGCCTGGGATTTGCGCAATCTGTGACGGGCCGTCGTGCCGGCGACGGTCCGTCACGGTGGCCGTCGCAACCTCCCCAAATTCCAGGTGGGCTGTGACGGCCCGTCACCCCTGTGACGGTCCGTCCTGCACCTCCGTCCTGACGGTCAGAAACTCGTTTCTTGCACCAAATTCTCAAAAGTTGAAGTGTTTTGCAACGGAAACTCACGACGGTTCGTCGTGGATGTGACGGCACGTCCTGCAGGTCCGTCACAATTTACAGAGAGTCGATTTTTAATATCCAAATTGAAGAATTCTAAGTGTCATGGAACGAAAACTCCTCGACGGGCCGTCGTGACCACGACGGTCCGTCGTGACACCCGTCGTCCCAGCCAGTTTTCTCAGAATTACAATCTGCTGCTTAAAACGACTAAACAGGTCGTTACAATAGATACCAATTTACCCATCGTTCGTCCGCGAACGATCAAAAGGAGAAAAACAATGGCGAAAAGGAGTACCTGAATCTGTAAACAGATGTGGGTATTTTTCTTGCATATCTGCCTCCTTCTCCCAAGTAGCCTCTTCAACCGGTCGATTCTTCCATTGAACTTTGATGGATGCAATCTCTCTCGACCTCAACTTGCGAACTTCTCTATCTAATATAGCAACCGGTTCCTCTTCATAAGTCAAGTTCTCATCCAACAAAACTGAATCCCAACGGATGATGTAGTTTCCATCTCCGTGGTATCTCTTCAACATGGACACATGAAATACCGGATGCACTCCGGACAGCCCTGGGGGCAAGGCTAATTCATAAGCCACCTCCCCTATTCTCTTAAGCACTTCAAATGGTCCAATATACCTTGGACTTAGCTTACCTCTTTTACCAAACCGCATCACCCCTTTCATGGGTGAAACCTTCAACAAGACTTGTTCACCTTCCATGAACTCCAAATCTCTAACCTTTCGGTCTGCATACTCCTTTTGTCTACTTTGCGCCGCTAGAAGCTTTTCTTGAATAGCTTTCACCTTATCTAACGAATCCCTCAAGAGGTCAGTACCCCAAGGTCTAACCTCAAATGCATCAAACCAACCAATGGGAGATCTACACCTCCTCCCATACAATGCTTCAAATGGAGCCATGTCAATACTGGAGTGATAGCTATTATTGTATGAAAACTCTGCCAAAGGTAAGAAGCTATCCCAATGGCCACCAAACTCTATCACACATGCACGAAGCATATCCTCCAACACTTGAATCGTTCGCTCAGACTGACCATCGGTCTGAGGATGAAATGCAGTACTAAGGTCCAACCTAGTACCTAATTCAGCATGTAATGTCCTCCAAAACTTAGAAGTAAACTGCGTACCCCTATCTGATATGATGGAGAGTGGGACTCCATGCAACCGAACGATCTCTGAGATGTAGATCTTGGCTAACTTCTCTGCATTGTAGGTCACCTTGACAGGAATGAAGTGAGCCGACTTAGTTAACCTATCAACAATCACCCAAATAGAGTCATACTTACCCAAGATCTTTGGAAGACCAACCACAAAATCCATTGCGATTCTCTCCCACTTCCATTCAGGAATGGGCATTCTCTGAAGTGTTCCTCCGGGCCTCTGGTGTTCATACTTTACTTGTTGACAATTTGGACATTTGGCAACAAACTCAACAATATCTCGTTTCATTCTACTCCACCAGAAGTGTTGCTTTAGGTCACGATACATCTTGGTTGCACCAGGATGTATAGAATATCCGGAACTATGAGCTTCTGTAAGAATAGTGGTGATCAAATCATCGATGCGGGGTACACATACCCTTCCCTTAATCCTCAGAACACCTTCCTCATCAATTATTGCTTCCTTAGCCTCTCCTCGCAACACTTTATCTCGAATGCGACCTAGTTTCTCATCATCAAACTGCTTCCCCTTAATCTTGTCAAGGAAAGAAGATTTTGCCTCTAAACAAGCCAACAATCCTCCCTTCTCATTTATTTCTAACCTCATAAGGTCGTTAGCCAAAATCTGAACTTCTCTAGCCAATGGGCGTCTAGAAGCTTGCAAATGAGCTAGACTTCCCATGCTTCCGGCCTTTCTACTCAAGGCATCTGCCACAACGTTCGCCTTCCCCGAATGATACAAGATAGTGATATCGTAGTCCTTCAGTAGTTCCATCCATCTCCTTTGTCTTAATTCAAATCTTTCTGAGTAAAGACATACTGTAAACTACGATGATCCGTGTAGATTTCACACTTAACCCCATATAAATAATGCCTCCATTGCTTCAATGCAAATACTACCGCGGCCAATTCTAAGTCATGAGTTGGATAGTTACGTTCATGCACTTTTAACTGTCTTGAAGCATAAGCAATCACGTTCTTCTCTTGCATTAGCACTGCACCCAAACCCGTATAGGATGCATCACAATAGACGATGAAGTTCTTACCTTCCACCGGCAAGGTGAGGATAGGTGCGGTAGTCAACAAAGTCTTGAGTTTCTGAAAGCTTTCCTCACACTCATCCGACCATACAAATGGAACATTTTGCTTAGTCAAGTTCGTCAATAAGGAAGCAATAGAAGAGAATCCCTTGACAAATCGGCGGTAGTAGCTAGCTAACCCAACGAAACTCCTTATTTCTGACACGTTTGTAGGTCTTACCCAATTTTTCACCGTCTCAATCTTAGATGGATCCACCATCACTCCATCCTTAGAAACCACGTGCCCCAAGAAGGACACTGAATCTAGCCAAAACTCACACTTGGAGAATTTCGCATAAAGCTTTTTCTTCCTCAACAACTCTAACACCATTCTCAAATGCTCCTCATGTTCCTTCTTACTTTTAGAGTATACCAATATATCATCTATAAATACGATCACAAAGAGGTCCAAATATGGCTTAAAAATCCCATTCATCAAGCTCATGAAAGCAGCAGGGGTATTCGTAAGACCAAAAGACATTACCACAAATTCATAATGCCCATACCTAGTTCGAAAAGCAGTCTTTGGCACATCCGTTGCGCGTATTTTCAATTGGTGATAACCGGACCTCAAGTCTATTTTTGAGAAAACACAAGCACCTTGTAACTGATCGAACAAGTCATCAATGCGAGGAATGGGGTACTTGTTCTTAATAGTTACTTTGTTCAACTGTCGGTAATCTATGCACATTCGAAAGCTCCCATCCTTCTTCTTTACAAACAAGACCGGAGCACCCCAAGGAGATGCACTTGGTCTAATGAAGCCTTTGCTCAACAACTCTTGAAGTTGTGCCTTTAACTCTCTTAACTCTGCGGGAGCCATTCTATAAGGGGGTATAGAAATGGGGCGAGTACCTGGTTCCAAATCAATGCAGAAGTCTATATCCCTATCTGGTGGCATACCAGGAAGATCTGCATGGAACACATCCAAAAACTCACGGACTACCGAAACTGACTCAATTGAAGGAACTTGAGTAGTGTCATCCTTGAGATGTGCCAAGAAAGCTAAACACCCCTTACTAACCATTTTCTTAGCACGAAGAAAGGAGATAATGCGCACTGGATTGGAAGTGTAGTCACCCTCCCACACTAACGGATCTGTCCCAGGCTTGGCTAACGTCACCGTTTTGGCATTACAATCCAAGATCGCAAAATTCGGAGAAAGCCAAGTCATACCCAGAATTACATCAAAGTCACCCATTTCTAAAATAACCAAGTCTACGTAAGTGTTGCTCCCCACAAAATTCACCAAACAAGACCTATATACCTTTTCAACTATCACAGACTCACCCACCGGAGTAGAAACACGAATAGGCATGTCAAGTAATTCACAATGTAAATTTAGACCATTAGCAAATGAGGAAGATACATATGAAAACGTGGAGCCAGGTCAAATAATACAGATGCCATGCAATCAAAAACCAAGAGATTACCTGTGATAACAGCATCAGATGCCTCCGCTTCAGATCTCCCAGGGAAAGCATAACAATGGGCCCTATCATTCGTCTGTCCGTTGCCCCTACCATGTTGTGTAGTAGTGGCTCCGTTTTGCCCATCACCTCTGCCGTTTTTGTGACCACCATTACCTCGACCACCACGTCCTCCAGAAAAACGGCCTCTACCATGACCACCCCTACCTCTAGCTTGTGGGGCTCTGTAACTCTGGTTTGGACAATACCTCTTAATGTGTCCAATCTCTCCACATCCATAACATTCTCGGGGTTCACGCATCGGCCTCTCAGAGAAGTGTTGACCGTTCTGAGGTGGACCCCCAACTACAGTCTGTAGTGAAGACTGGATTGGTCGAACTGAGTGACCTCCGGAGTTCTGTCCTCTAGAGTAAGAACCATTAAACTCACCTCCCCTTCGAAACCTCTTTGATGTCGATGTCGTGGTGAAGTCATCTGGCTTCACTCCTTCCACCTCTATCACGAAGTCTACCACTTCTTGGAAGGATGTTGTCGTTGCCGCTATCTGTAAGGCTGAAATCCGCAATTCTGACCTCAACCCCTTCACAAAACGGCGAATCCGTTCTTGTGGACTGAAACAGAGTTGGGTAGCATATCTGGATAGTGCGCGAAATTTAGCCTCGTATGCATTTACCGTCATCCTTCCTTGCTCTAGACCCAAGAACTCATCCCTTTTTCTATCTCTCAAAGTCCTTGGGATATACTTCTCCATAAACAGGGTAGAGAGAGAATGATTCCCAAGTCATAGGTGGTGCCTCTGTTGGTTGACACTCAACATGTGAACGCCACCACATTTTGGCGTTCCCTTGGAACTGATAGCTCACGAACTCAACGCCAAACCGTTCTACTATCCCCATCTTGTGTAGTAGCTCATGACAATCAACCAGAAAATCATAAGCATCCTCAGATTCTGCACCCTTGAAGACTGGAGGTTTCAATTTCAAGAACTTACTGAAAAGTTCATGCTGATCATTTGTCATAATAGGCCCAGTAGTCAGACGTGGAAATGTGCCTATCCCCAATGTTGCATCCATGCGGGGAGCCATAGTAGCCGCATGTCGTATCTCTGAAACCGAGGGTGTTGGTGCAGAAACCACTGGAGGTGCCTGACCGTGATCAGATAACCCGCTCAGATAAGCAAGAACCTGATTGATCATCTCTGGGGTAGGTTGGGGTGGCATTTCCTCATTTTGCACTTGTTCATTCTCCCCTTCCTCACCCTCTCTTATCACCTCCTCGGTCGGTGGAGGAGTCACTGCCCTAGCATCAGATGGGCTAGGTGCTCGTCCTCTTCCTCTAGAGGACGTCCTCCCACGACCTCTTCCACGGCCTCTGGCCGCTGTTCTTCCTCGAGCCACAGCCCCAGTGGCTGGCTCAGTCGTTTCCTGTCTTTCCGTTGTTGCTGTTGGTGCGTTCGTTGATCTAGTTCTAACCATCTGCGAAATAGAGTGAAGATGGTCAGATACCAATTTGTATCACCTAGATACCAATTGGACTCAAGTAGTAGCACGAAAGAAAGAATGAAAGAATGGAATTTCCCTAAAGTCTTATAGCCTCTCAAAGAAAAGTAAAGGCGTCCCCCTACCGTTCCTTAAGACTCTACTAGACTCGTTCTTGTGTGATGAGACCAACGAACCTAAGGCTCTGATACCAAGTTTGTCACGACCCAAATCGGGGACGCGACTGGCACCCACATTCACCCTCCTATGTGAGCGAACCAACCCATCTAAACCTTAACATTTTAATACAATATCATCAAAAGAAATTCGGAAGACTTAAACTCATTAATTAAAACAACTCAAAACTATTATTAATATCCCCAAAATCTGGAAGTCATCATCACAAGAACATCTATCTCAAGTTGCTAAACTAAAACTGACTAAGAATCTAAAACAAACACTAGCTAGTCCATGCCGGAAGTTCAAGGCATCAAGACTTGAAGAAGAAGACCCAGTCCAAGCTAGACGCATTAGCTCACCCTGAATTTCCGAAGGTAGTGAAGACTGGCTAGATCTACTGTTGAGTTGAAGTTGACGGAACGTTTGCTGCATTACACAAATAACAAAGAAAAAAAATGAAAGTAGGGGGTCAGTACAACCACAAGTACTGAGTAGATATCATCGGCTAACTCAAAATAGGGAACAGTATATATCAATAACAATGTAAATCGACTACAATACTCAACATGTAGCAATAGCAATATTTAATTCATCAATGAATACAACCGAGTTCACACATGAGGACTCAAGCTTCAATACCATACTCATTTGGGAATTTAGTTAATTAGTTTGAGTATATTCATTATCTTTCAAGATTCATTATCTTTCTTCCTCTTGTGTCGGTACGTGACACTCCGCTCCTCTAATTCTATCCTGGTGCCGGAACGTGGCACTCCGATCCTCATATACTATCCTGGTACCGGTACGTGGCACCCAATCCATATACTATCCTGGTGTCGGAACGTGACACTCCGATCCTCATATTCTATCCTGGTGTCGGAACGTGACACTCCGATCCTCATATTCATTCTATCCTGGTACCGAAACGTGGCACCCGATCCATATTCTATCCTGGTGTCGGAACGTGACACTCCCATCCTCATATTCATTCTATCCTGGTACCAGAACGTGACACCCGATCCCCTAATTCATCAAGCCTTCTTTTACACTAAGGCATCATCATTCTCATTATATAATTTATCGAGCCTTCTTTCATACTAAGGCATCATCAATCTTATTATATAATATATCAAGCGAATTAGGGTTATTTCGAGATTTGGGATTCAATAGCTTCATCATGCTTTGTTAATTCATCACAATTTCATAATCATAATCATGCAAGCATATAATTTAAGCACATAGCAGGGTTTACAATACCATCAACACATAACATTCACTATTAAGAGTTCACTACGAATATCGTAACATAACCATAACCTACCTCCACCGAAGAATTGGAATCAACAAGAAATCTCCCAAGCTTTGTTATTCTTTTCCCTTGTTCGACTCTCTCTCAATCGATCAATCTCCCTCTCTCTTTTCTTTTGTTTTGTTTTATTCCAACCCTCTTTCCTTTACCCTAATTAACAAATAATTAAGTGTGAAAGAGGACAATAAAACCCCCTAATTCACTTAAGGTTACCTCTTTTAACCCCCAAGTAATTAGACTTATTAATGTTAACCCTCAATCTTTATAATTAAGGAAAGAATAGTCCAAAACGACCCTTATAACGTGTGGGGAAATCCTAAACTGCCTGGGATTTGCACAACCTGTGACGGGCCGTCGTGCCGGCGACGGTCCGTCACGGTGGCCGTCGCAACCTCCCCAAATTCCAGGTGGGCTGTGACGGCCCGTCACCCCTGTGACGGTCCGTCCTGCACCTCCGTCCTGACGGTCAGAAACTCGTTTCTTGCACCAAATTCTCAAAAGTTGAAGTGTTTTGCAACGGAAACTCACGATGGTTCGTCATGGATGTGACGGCACGTCCTGCAGGTCCGTCACAATTTACAGAGAGTCGATTTTTAATATCCAAATTGAAGAATTCTAAGTGTCATGGAACGAAAACTCCTCGACGGGCCGTCGTGACCACGACGGTCCGTCGTGACACCCGTCGTCCCAGCCAGTTTTCCCAGAATTACAATCTGCTGCTTAAAACGACTAAACAGGTCGTTACAATTTTTTACAAAATATGATCACTAAATTTGTATCTTGATTATTAAAATAATCTTTAAAATGACGTATCAATATTTTTTATTAATTTGAAGATATATAAAATTATATTTACGTGACCAAAATAATGAACAATGTTTAACTATTTAACAGGGAAAGTTTTTATACAATATTTTCTTATATCACATATGATAAAATATTTGACAGGGAAAATTTGACATTAGAAAAAATTAATATACAAATTCTAAGGAATATTAAAAATACATACTAAAGAAAAATGAGTAGTTAAAATATAAACAAAAAATAAAAAATAAAAATGTCAATAAAAAAGAGCTTGAGAAATATAGAGGAAGAAAAAAATTAAAAAATAAATAATAACTTGAAATAAAACAAGTATATATTTGTTATTTTGTGGGGGTAAGATTCGAAGTTTCTTTTACAATATGATATTTAGAGTGTAGTATCAAAACAAATTATTCATGTAATTTAGAATAAAACATTATGTCAATTATTATCGTATATAGAAATAAAATTGCTTTCATGATTGTTGTTACTTTTGTGGAGTTAGAAATCAATATATTCATAAATATTTTAAATATTTAGAATATAATATTATGATAATTATTATTGTATATAGAAATAAATTTGATTTCATGATTGTTTTTATTGTTGTGGAAGTTAGAAATCAAGTTTTTAATAAATACTTTCAATATTAAAACCATAATAGATAGAAATATTTATATTATCGGAGACAATAATGAAATGTATCACAAAATTCACCGACAAAGGAAACTACAAACATATTATAAATAAGTGAAGCAGTAGAGATCTGAAAGGCTTTTAATCGATCTTTATGAATTGATTGATCAATGATTAGTATTTTATCATATGGAAGCTTATGGTACAAATATTACAAAAAAAGGATGATAATATTGTAGAAAATAGATACCACTTGCAAAATATATGAAGATCGATGAACTTTTTCAAAAATATCAACATTTTATATATTCCTCGAAAGTGAAATGTTTTAACTGATAATCTAATGCAATTCTCTATTTTCTTGCTATATAGATTTTTTTTTGAATTCAACTTTCTCAATTTGAATTGTAAACGACGCATTTATGTCGTATGAACATTTGAAAAAGAGTAATAACTAATATATCGAAGTTGTTTACTGTAAAATTAATTTGTCACAAAATTATATATCATACCCTTAGAAAACTTCTACTATAGATAAACTACGGATTGAGCTTCATATAATAGTGAGTTGCACTTTTTATTCTTGATTTCTACTTCTTACAATCTTGAATTATGATAAATTAGTGTCATTCGTTTAGAGTAAGAAGCGTATCAAATATTAGATTATGAATGCTTTACAATTTATAAACAAATATTTTCTCAATTAATATCGATACTTGAATTTTAGAACTAAGTTACTTTATTACCTTATTTATATTAAAATTTTTGTTATTATCGACTAGATATTGATAAAAAAAAACTATAAAACATAATTGTGAAAAAGGTTTAGCATTTTCATTTGAAATTTTGTTAAACAACAAAATAATGTTTTTTAAAAAAACTTAACTAAAGTTTGTACTCACTCCATTTCGATTCATATAAACTTTCTTTGACTTAAAATGACGTTTTTTTTTTTAAATTTAAAAAAGAACTTTTAAAATTGGTGGTCTAAAACAAACCATAGATGTTCATATGTGATATAACTATAAATCTTCTTACTAAGAATAAAATGTATATATAAAAGTCAAAATGTTATTAAATAAATAATACATCATTCTTTTGAAATTGACTATTGAGAAAAATATGTCACATAAATTAAAGTTAAAAGACATAATTTTTCATAGTTTTAAGAGTTAATTACATTACATCTCTACTCTTTTTTCAAATTACAAAAAATCTTAGAATTAAAAAATTTAGATTTATCAGCAGACATGCGGATACATCTGCCATGATACATTACCATTCAGGAAACTTGCAGACACATAACTCACAGATGAATCCGGGAGGAGAGAGCTATATTTGAGAGTGAATATGGATGTACACGAGAGGAGAAAGATGTATCCAAGAGACGATAGAGATGTATTGAAGAGGGGACGAAGATGTATTCAAGATAGGATATGCATGTATTCGAGAGGAGATTATTATGTATCTGACTGAGGAGAGAGATGTATCTGATAAGAGATTATTGTAATTTTTTTAAATGCTAGAAAATTTTAGAATTATAATAAAATAATATGTGAATTTAGTTGTAAAAAATTAAAATTGCAAAGATAATTAATTATATTCGGCCCGTGTATGTATATATATATATAATATATATATATATATATATATATATATATAATATATATATATATATATATACACACACATATATATACAGATATATATATATATATACATATATAAACAATATTACCTTTCAAATATAAATCCGCAACTAAACTCAAGAACATTGACGAACACCGTCATCCTTTCCTCTTTTCTCCTTTTTCTCTTCTTTTCTCTTGTTGAACTCTCAAGTAAGACCATAGGCGTATATTAGGATTATAAAACTGAACCTAATAGGATTAGACCCTTAAAACATTACTAAAAATAAATTAAATTTAATTTGATAAGAAAAAAATCAAATTGCCCCTCACTATTTCCGCCTAACTTTCCTTAACTGGACAACCTAATTTCAAAAGGTCATATATTTCTCGTTCGAACTCGAAAGTTAGCAAACATGGTGGCGTTGGAAAGATAAGACAAACTTGGTAGCACACCTAACTTATCATGTAGTACGAGTTATGGTCGTTTGAGTTGACCAAAAACTCATACTTAAATTTACTCTCCAAATTTTCAGATTTTGTATTTCCAATTTAGCTCTTTTTGGAGCTCAAGGTGCTACTTCTATTGATCTTAATACTTAAGAAATTTTAAATTTCTTGGCAAAGACTTACTCACAATGAAGGATGGTTCAAATCTTAGCACAAAAATTTTCCAGGATGTTACATACTCCTTACATCCCAATTGAACTTCCGCAAGTACAACCTGAATATGACCAACCCAACCTAACAGTTTCATGAATTACATAATACACAACTCAACAACAATTATTTAACAATTATATATTCCTCAACAAGAAACTCACTAATCATCAATCACATCTTCTACAGAAAGGCTCATAAGACCAACAAAACACTATATCAAGTTCACTAATGATAAAGATCTGTAGTGCAATGGAATTCAATGTTAAGTATAGTGATGCATGTTTGATCTAGTGAAACACACCTACTGTCTCTCAGTCATGGACCTTTGAGAGACATATTTATCCATCCAATCGTCATCGCGCGTGACACGTCCATCGACAATAGTATCCATCACGGAGCGCAATATGTCCCTCAATATACGGTATCGATTGCGGTGTGCGATATATCCCTCGAAATATAGTATCTGTAGCGGCGCGTGACACGTCCCTCGAAATGGTACATCCTCTTTATTTCTTACTCTTTCTTAATTCACATAACACTCGTCGTACTCATGTGTCAGAACAATGCAAATGACACACTGACACAAATAATTTAGAAATGACCATTTCCATATTAACACACAATTCACAACAACACAATCGTGTCACAACATCAACAAAGTGTCAATACTCCTTTCAAACCATTCAATTACATTGCCTTTTATTACCTATTTTAATCATTATAATTAATCGATATGGACAAGTCAACCCATCACTAAATCTCATTACCCCAAACACATATCACAAGGAAATACATGAATTTCATACACTTAACAAGGGTTTAATAATCCACTTTTCCCAAATAGTCGAACAATCACTCTAGGACTTGAGTCTTCTCCGTTCATTGGACTTCCAGATAAATGCAATTTATTCCAATAAGTAATCACAATAATATTTTAAAACTAACAACACACGTATTATATGTGTCTAATCTAGACCCAAAAATTACCCAAATCTATAATTCAAAACTTATTTTCTGGGTCATTACAAATTAACTTGTTTTGAAGAAAATATTTTCCTTCGTATCAAACATACCCGTAATAAAATCGTATATAATATTTATATGAAAAACAAAGAAGACACTATAGATCTTTTTCTTCACTCTGAACATAATATGTTTTTCCATTTTTTTCTTTGGCAAATATTCTTCTCATATATATATATATTGATTCATAGGAGCTGATAAAATATAAGAAACTTCTGCATAGAGACATATATGTCATTCTCATACATTTTATCATTATTGTAGTAGGGCATCAATTATATGAATAATAATTTTAAAAAATATCAAGAATCTTCGCAAATAATATAAATTTGTCTTTTGTGCAATCCTCATCCAATCTTACCTCCTTCCTCCAGGTAAAAAGAAAAAGAAAGGGAATTAATATTTAATTTAGCATCGGTTTCCCATATAAATTGTTGATAAAAATTAGAAAACTTTGAAAACAATATGTGTTATTTTGGTTATATTTTCGCTTTTTGTATAAAAGGGAAAATTTTTGATTAGTCGCACTTTTATTTGAATCTGAATATTTGAATACCTTTTGTCACAAAAATTAATCTATAAAATTACTTCACGTGCTAATGATAAATGTAAGTTAAAATTGCAAAGATAATAATAATTATTTGGTAAAGTAGCTAAAAAAAATTATGTATAGTTAAAACTCATTTGCCATAAAAATCGACTAAAAAAATCTTAGTAACTTGATTAATTGATTATCTGATCTATAATTTTTATTTTGTTAGTAAAGTTTGGATTTTTTTAATTCTCTCATACATTTTTCCTTTTTCTATTCCCATAAATATTCCTTTTTCAAAAAAAAAAATCAATGACAGTAAAAATAGTGACGTGTACAATCAATTTTGTCGGTAAGTATAAGATCTACAATAGTTTAACGCCATTAATAAAGTAATAATTCTTCCGTTTTAAAAGAATATTATAGTTTAATTTGGAACCAAATTTTTTTTTTTAAAAAATATGTATTAAAACAGTTTTTAATTTTATGATTGTAAGTGAAATATTAAAATTAAAACATTGATTAAAAAAAGATAGGAATCATTTTCTTGAAACAAACTGAAAATAAGTTGAGGTCATTTTCTTAAACGAAAGGAGTATATATAGAAGAGTCAAGTGGGAGGACTACCAAAGGCAAAAATGTAATTTCACGCTAAGAAAAATAATTAATAATTCTAGAACATCTTTCTATATATGAAGTGAATAATGATCAAGGGTAAAAATGTAATTTCACGCTAACAAAAAATCTATTAAGAATGATAACAAAAAAAATTAAATAGTTCTAGAAACATTTAAGTTATATTATTACCATTAACTTATTTTGTTATTGCTTCGCTTACTTTTCTTTTGTGACTTATTATGATATCTATTTTAACATTACTTTGTTTTACTATAACTTTAATTTAATTCTTAATACTTTTTTCTATTCATCATGCTTATAAAAAATATCTACTTTTTATATAAAAATTTATCATGAATTAATTATTTTCATCTTTATTTTGGGCTCTAATAATATACTTGAAAATAAACAAGTGTGATAAATCAATAATATATATTAGATTGAAATTAAAGAAAAAGATGTTAAAAAGTAAATTTAGAAATAAATATGAATATGATGATATATTTGTATTAAAGACGAAGAAGAATTAAATTTAATTTCATTCTAACAAAAATCTATCAAGAATAAGTAATTCTAGAAACATCTTTCAATATATAAAGTGAATGATGATCAAAGGTAAAAATGTAATTTCATGCAAGTAAAAATCTACCACGAACGATAACAAGAAAATTAAATAATTCTAGAAGCATCTTTAGTTATTATTATTGGTATTACCTCATTTTTGTTATTTCATCATTTTTTAAAAGTTATTGTGATATCTATTTATTATATGAAAGTAAGTAAATAATGATTATGCTTAGCTATTAATAATTATATATCAAGTATAATATTAGGTGGAATCAATTAAAATAAAAACTAAAATTTATATGTATACTTAAATTTTGTGTATTGAAATATTTTTTATTTTTTGATCTTAAATATACTATATAAAAAAAATTAAAATTCAGAAGTTATTTTCTTTTTGAAACAAAATAAAAAAAATAAGTTCATATAAATCGAAAATGAGAGACTCATATATTAAAAATGAAATATATATGTGTTATTATTAAAATAAGCTTCCATATATATATATATATATATATATATATATATATATATATATATATATATATATATATATATATATATATATATATATATATATATTAATATATATATTAATTGTTCGTTTTAATTTCTAATTTGTTACATATTTAAAAATTACATGGAAAAAAAATTAAAAACGCAAAGTAGCAATTTTAGATATTTTTAGAAAACATAGTTAAAAAACATAATGAAATTTTGTTGACTCCCTTATTTTTATCGAAACAAAAAAAAGTTGCATAAATTGTTTGAGAAAAACGTAAGAACTAAAAAGTACTATGAATCACATTAAAATGACAACTAAAAATATGTGAGAATCATGTGAGAAATTTCGTTGACTTTCTTAAAATCAGTTGTATCACATAAAATGAAACAGATGTAGTAACATATATTATTCGAAAATAACACAAAAAAGGTACATAAATTTATAATTTAAAATATTTTTTTAAAAACACATATAAAAATTTAGTTCACTTTTTCAAATTTCATTTATATCACATAAATTGAATGAAAAAAACTAACATACGTTGGGACTGCGCTAGCGTAGGAACGCAATATCTAGTACTATATAGAGGAGTAAAGTGAGGGACGACCAATGACAAAGTGATAAATAATCTCATTTTCCAGGGTAATATAATATTGTAATTATGATGACTATGTGTTTATCTAACATTGTGGGACCCATTTTTTTAGAAGAGTACTTATTATTTTATTATGTTTCATTAACACCTTTTCTTTTTTCACTAAAATAAATATAATTTAAATTGTATCAAATGGCGGTAAAAACATCTTAATTAGGGAACATTAAATAAAAAATAAAGAATTAATTGATAGATAGATAGATAGATAAACTAATGACAACTTCTCAATATCTTGTTCATTCGCAAGAAAATATTTTTTTTGTGCGTCGGTAAAAAAAAATGTGCTTTTTGGGAGAGTGATACTATTTCACCAATCTGTCACGACCCAAAAATGGGTGTGATGACACTCGTCTTATCCCACCAAGACAAGTCAGCCTAAAACCCAATATCTAACGAAGTGCGAAAGTAAATGACAATCCAACAACAATTTCTATTATGAAACCAAGTTATATTACTTCGATCCCCAAAACCAAGTTGTCACGTGCACAAGCCTCTAATGTAAATATTAGAATTGAAATAAAATATAAGTCTAAAAAGAAGTTGTCTTTCAAGTAAAAACAAAGTCATAAACTGGAGTAGGAAAGTTCGCTGAGATGACAAGCAGCTACCTCACAACCCTCCAGAAGATGCCTCAGAAACAAAGAGAATGACAGATATCACGAAGATCCGAGCTCGTAACATACAAAAATTTGTAGAAGCAAGGGTGACTACCAAACCACGCGGTACGCAACAAGCAAACCTCTAAACACAAGTTAAGTGAACAAAATACGGGTACTCCTTGCACCCTATCTAAACGTCCACGCTACAACGTAACGACCTTTTTAGTCGTTTTGAGCTGTAGAGTATTTCTGGTAATAACAGTTTGAGTCGACGGATCCCACGACGGATTTCAGGGTGCGCTAATGCTACTAGCTTGGACTGGATCTTCTTCTTCATGTCTTGATGCCTTAAAGTTCCGGCATGGACTAGCTTTTTATTTATTCTAGCTTCCTAGATACTCTTAGATTTGGTAAAGGATAGATGTTCTTGTGGTGATGACTTCCAGATTTTGGGGATAATGATTGATAAATTTTAGAAGTTATTTGATTGATTTCGTTAATGAGTTTTAAGTCTTCCGCATTGTATTTTGTTCATTATGTTTGAAATGTTGGGGTTTAGATTGGTTGGTTCGCTCACATAGTAGGATAAGTGTGGGTGCCACTCGCGACTTGTTTTGGGTCGTGACAAACTTGGTATCAGAGCATTAGGTTCGTTGGTCTCATCACACAAGAACGAGTCTAGTAGAGTCTTAAGGAACGGTAGGGGGACACCTTTACTTTTCTTTGAGAGTCTATAGGACTTTAGGAAAATTCCATTCTTTCTTCCTTTCGTGCTATTACTTGGATCCAATTGGTATCTAGGTGATACAAATTGGAATTTGACCATCTTCACTCTATTTCGCAGATGGTTAGAACTAGAGCAACAACTGCGCCAACACCAACACCTGCAAGACAAGATGCGTCTGAGCCAGCCACTGGGGCTGTAGCTCGAAGAGGAGTAGTGGCAAGAGGCCGTGGAAGAGGTCGTGGGAGGACGTCCTCTAGAGGAAGAGGACAAGCACCTAGCCCATCTGGTACTAGGGCGGTGACTCCTCCACCGACTAAGGAAGTGGTAAGAGAGGTGAGGACGGGGAAAATGAGCAAGTACAGAATGAGGAATTACCACCCCAACCTACCCCAGAGATGATCAATCAAGTTCTTGCTTATCTTAGCGGGGTTATCTGATCAAGGCAGACACCTCGCGTGTTTTCTGCACCAGCACCTCAGGTTCCGGAACTACAACAGGCAGATGTTGTGGCTCCCCGCATGGATGCCTCATTGGAAATAGGCACGTTTCCTTGTTTGACTACAGGGCCTATAATGACAAGTGATCAGCATGAACTTTTCAGTAAGTTCTTGAAATTGAAACCTCCAGTCTTCAAGGGTGCTGAATCTGAGGATGCCTACGATTTTCTGTTTGTACTGTCATGAATTACTACATAAAATGGGCATAGTGGAACGATTTGGCATTGAGTTTGTAACCTATAAGTTTCAGGGAAATGCCAAAATGTGGTGGCGGTCACATGTTGAGTGTCAACCCGCACAGGCACCACCTATGACTTGGGCGTCATTCTCTAGCTTATTTATGGACAAGTATATCCCGCGGACCTTGAGGGATAAGAGGAGAGATGAGTTCTTGAGCCTAGAGCAAGGTAGGATGTCGGTTACTGCATACGAGGCTAAGTTTCGTGCATTATCCAGGTATGCCACCCAGCTTTGTTTCAGTCCACAAGAGCGGATTTGCCGTTTTGTGAAGGGGTTGAGGTTAGAGTTGCGGATTTCAGCCTTACAGGTAGCGGCTACAGCGAAATCCTTTCAGGAAGTGGTAGACTTCGTGATAGAGGTGGAGGGAGTGAAGCCAGATGACTTCACCATGGCATCGACATCAAAAAGGTTTCGTAAGGGAGGTGAGTTTAATGGTTCTTACTCCAGAGGACAGGGTTCAGGAGGTTATCCAGCCCGACCTATTCGTCTTCACTGCAGGCTGTAGTTGGGGGTCCACCGCAGACCGGTCAACATTTCTCTGAGTTTGGAGGTTATCCCCAGACTTCGTCATTCTCATAGAGACCTATGCTTGAATCCGGAGAGTGTTATGGATGTGGGGAGACTGGACACATTAAGAGGTATTGTCCAAAACAGAGTAACAAACCTCCAATAGTTAGAGGTAGAGGTGGTTATGGAAGAGGCCGTCATTCTGGAGGACGTGGTGGTCGAGGTAATGGTGGTCACCAAAACGGCCGGAGTGATGGGCAAACTGGAGCCACTACAACACAACATGGTAGGGTCAACAAGCAGACAAGTGATAGGGCCCATTGTTACGCTTTCCCCGGGCGGTCTGAAGCGGAGACATCTGATGCTATTATCACAGGTTATCTTCTTGTTTGTGATTGCATGGCTTTTGTATTATTTGATCCTGGCTCCACATTTTCATATGTATCTTCCTCGTTTGCTATTGGTCTTAATTTACATTGTGAACTGCTTGACATGCCTATTCGTGTTTCTACTCCGGTGGGTGAGTCTGTGATAGTTGAAAAGGTATATAGGTCTGGTCTGGTGACTTTTGTGGGGAGCAATACTTATGTAGACTTGGTTATCTTAGAAATGGTTGATTTCGATATAATTCTGGGTATGACTTGGCTTTCTTCGAATTTTGCGATCTTAGATTGTAATGCAAAAACTGTGACATTGGCCAAGCCTGGGACAGATCCGTTAGTGTGGGAGGGTGACTACACTTCCACTCCGGTTCGTATTATCTCCTTTCTTCGTGCTAAGAGAATGGTTAGTAAGGGTTGTTTAGCTTTCTTGGCACACCTCAGGGATGATACTACTCAAGTAACTTCAATTGAGTCGATTTCGATAGTCCGTGAGTTTCTAGATGTGTTTCCCGCAGACCTTCCTGGTATGCCACCAGATAGAGATATTGACTTCTGCATTGATCTTGAACCGGGTACTCGCCCATTTCCATACCCCTTATAGAATGGCTCCGCTGAGTTAAAGGCTCCCGCTGAGTTAAGGGAGTTAAAGGCCCAACTTCAAGAGTTGTTGAGCACAGGCTTCATTAGACCAAGTGCATCCCCTTGGGGTGCTCCTGTTTTGTTTGTGAAGAAGAAAGATGGAAGTTTTCGGATGAATAATGTAACTGTCAAGAACAAGTATCCTCTTCCTCGCATCGACGATTTGTTCGATCAGTTACAAGGTGCTTGTACCTTCTCGAAAATCGATTTGAGATCAGGTTATCATCAATTGAAAATACGAGCAACGGAAGTGGCCAAGACTGCTTTTCGGACCAGATATGGGCATTATGAGTTCTTAGTAATGTCTTTTGGGCTTACGAATGCCCCTGCCGCTTTCATGATTATGATGAATGGGATTTTTAAGCCATATCTGGATCTCTTTGTCATTGTATTCATTGATGATATACTGGTATACTCAAAGAGCAAGAAAGAACATGAGGAGCACTTGAGAATTGTATTGGAAATGTTGAGGGAGAAAAAGCTTTATGCCAAATTCTCCAAGTGTGAGTTTTTGCTAGATTCAGTGTCCTTCTTAGGGCACGTAGTTTCTAAGGATGGAGTGATGGTGGATCCATCTAAGATTGAAGCAGTGAAGAGTTGGGAAAGACCTACTTATGTTACAGAGGTAAGGAGCTTTATTGGTTTAGCTAGCTACTACCGCCGATTTGTCAAGGGATTTTCTTCCGTTGCTTCCAAATTGACAAATTTGACTAAGCACAGTGTTCCATTTGTATGGTCGGACGAGTGTGACGAAAGCTTTCAGAAGCTCAAGACTTTGTTGACTACTGCACCAATTCTCACCTTGCCAGTGGAAGGTAAGAACTTCATTGTTTATTGTGATGCATCCTATTCGGGTTTGGGTGCAGTGCTAATGCAACGGAAGAATGTAATTGCTTATGCTTCGAGGAAATTAAAGGTGCATGAGCGTAATTATCCGACCCATGATTTGGAGTTGGCTGCGGTAGTGTTTGCATTAAAGCAATGGAGGCACTATCTATATGGGGTTAAGTGTGAAGTCTATACGGATCATCGTAGCCTACAATATGTTTTTACTCAGAAAGATTTGAATTTGAGACAAAGGAGGTGGATGGAACTACTGAAAGACTATGACATCACTATCTTGTACCATCCGGTAAAAGCTAATGTACTGGCAGATGCTCTAAGTAGAAAGGCAGGGAGCATGGGAAGCCTAGCTCACTTACAGGTTTCCAGATGCCCGTTGGCGAGAGAGGTTCAGACTCTGGCTAATGACTTTATGAGGCTAGAAGTAAATGAGAAGGGAGGATTTTTGGCCTGTGTGGAGGCAAGATCTTCCTTTCTTGACAAGATTAAGGGAAAGCAGTTTAATGATGAGAAGCTGATTCGGATTCGAGATAAGGTATTGCGTGGAGAGGCTAAAGAAGCAAAAATCGATGAGGAAGGTGTTTTGAGAATTAAGGGAAGGGTATGTGTACCCCGCGTCGATGATTTGATTCACACTATTCTTACTGAGGCTCATAGTTCAAGGTATTCTATACATCCTCGTGCAACCAAGATGTATCGCGACCTAAAGCAACATTTCTGGTGGAGTAGGATGAAGCGTGACATTGTTGATTTTGTTGCTCAATGCCCGAATTGTCAGCAGGTAAAGTATGAACACCAGAGGCCTGGAGGGACACTTCAGAGAATGCCCATTCCTGAGTGGAAGTGGGAGAGAATTGCAATGGACTTCGTGGTTGGTCTTCCAAAGACAATGGGTAAGTATGACTCCATTTGGGTAATTGTTGATAGGTTAACTAAGTCTGCTCACTTCATTCCGGTCAAGGTGACTTACAATGCAGAGAAGTTAGCCAAACTTTACATTTCAGAAGTTGTTCGATTGCATGGGGTTCCACTCTCCATCATATCAGATAGAGGTACACAGTTTACTTCTATGTTTTGGAAAACATTGCATGCGGAATTGGGTACTAGGTTGGACCTTAGTACTGCGTTCCATCCTCAGACCGATGGTCAGTCTGGGCGAACGATTCAAGAGTTGGAGGATATGCTTCGTACATGTGTGATAGAATTTGGTGGCCATTGGGATAGTTACTTACCCTTAGCAGAATTCTCATACAATAATAGCTATCACTCAAGTATTGGTATGGCCCCATTTGAGGCACTGTATGGGAGGAGATGTAGGTCTCCCATTGGTTGGTTTGATGCTTTTGAGGTTAGACCTTGGGGTACTAACCTTCTGAGGGACTCGTTAGATAAAGTGCAATGCATTCAAGAAAAGCTTTTAGCGGCTCAAAGTAGGCAGAAGGAATATGCGGATCAGAAGGTTAGAGACTTGGAGTTTATGAAGGGTGAGCAAGTTTTGTTGAAGGTTTCGCCCATGAAAGGGGTGATGCGGTTTGGTAAAAGAGGTAAGCTTAGTCTGAGGTATATTGGTCCATTTGAAGTTCTGAAGCGCGTGGGGAAGGTAGCTTATGAATTGGCCTTGCCCCCAGGACTGTCAGGAGTGCATCCGGTATTTCATGTGTCTATGTTGAAAAGATACCATGGGGATGGAAACTACATTATTCGTTGGGATTCAGTTATGCTTGATGAGAATTTGTCTTATGAGGAGGAGCCTGTTGCTATTTTAGATAGAGAAGTCCTCAAGGTGAGGCCAAGGGATATTGCATCCATCAAAGTTCAATGCAAGAATCGACCAGTTGAAGAATCCACCTAGGAGAAGGAGGCTGATATGCAAGAAAGATACCCACACCTGTTTTCAGATTCAGGTACTCCTTTTCGCCCTTGTTTTTCTTCTTGTGATTGTTCGAGGACGAACGATGGGTAAATTGGTATCTATTGTAACGACCTGTTTAGTCGTTTTGAGCTGTAGAGTATTTTTGGTAATAACAGTCTGAGTCGACGGATCCCACGACGGACCGTCATGGGCACGACGGACCATCGAGGGGGTCTCGTTCCAAAACACTTAGAATTCTGAAATTTGGGTACTGAGATCGACTCTCTGAACTTCGCGACGAAATGGCAGGACGAACCATCACAGGCATGACGGGCCGTCACAGACTCTTCAAGGAATTGAGTCTCTGAACTTTGTGACGGAAGCAGCAAGACGGACCGTCGCAGGCACGACGGGCCGTCACAGGCTGCGTAACCCTGACTGGGTCGGATTTCTGTTAAATGTTTTAAGGGGCGTTTTGGACTATTCCTACTTATAATTATAAAGTTAGTGGGTTAATGTTAATAATTCAATTACTTGAGGGTTAAAGGATATAACCTTAAATTAATTAGTGGGTTACTTTTGTCATCTTTTATACTTAATTATATGCTAATTAGGGTAAAATAAAAAGGGTTTGGAATAAGAAAAATAGAAAGAACAGAGAGAAGAGGGAGAAACGATCGAGAGAGAGAGGAACGAAGAGGAAAGCAAAGATTTTGAGGATTAGCTTGCTTGATCACGATTCTTCGGTGGAGGTAGGTTATAGTTTATACTATCTCATAGTAAACTCTTAATTAGCGAATGATATGTATTGGGTAGTATTGTAAACCCTTCTATTAGCTTAATTGTGTTCTTGCATGATGTGATTATATATAATTGTGATAAAATAAGCATGATGAGGCTATTGAATCCTAAATCTTGAAAACCTCTTTGTTAATGATGATGCCTTGGTATAAAAGAAGGCTTGATGAACTAAAAGAATGAGGTTAGTGGATCGGGTGTCACGTTCCGGCACCAAGATAGTAGTAGCGGATCGGGTGTCACGTTCCGACACTAGGATAGTATATGGATCGGGTGTCACGTTCCGGCACCAGGATAGTATATGCATCGGGTGTCACGTTCCGACACCAAGATAGTATGATGAGGCTCGGAGTGTCACGTTCGGACACCAGGATAGTATATGGATCGGGTGTCATGTTCCGACACCAGGATAGTATGACGAGGATCGGAGTGTCACGTTCCGACACCAGGATAGTATGATGAGGATCGGAGTGTCACATTCCGACACCAGGATAGTAAAGAGAATGAATCTTGAAAGATGTTAATATACTCAATTTAATGAACCTATTTCCCAAATGAGTATGGTATTGAGGCTTGAGTCCTCATGGGTGTACTTGGCGTACTTATTAATGATTATAGTACTTGTTGTTGCTAATTATTGAGTATTGTAGTTGATTTTATGATATTATCTGATATATACTGCTTTCTATTTTGAGTTGGCTGATGATACCTACTCAGTACTTGTGCCTTGTACTGACCCCTACTTGCATTTGTTTTTCTTTGTTAATTGTGGAGGGCAGCAAACGTGCCATCGTCTTCAACTCAACCGCAACTCTAGCCAGTCTTCATCGTACCAGATTTCAGGGTGAGCTAATGCTTCTAGCTTGGACTGGATCTTCTTCTTCATGTCTTGATGCCTTTAAGTTCCGGCATGGACTAGCTTTTTATTTATTCTAGCTTCCTAGATACTCTTAGATTTGGTAATTTGAGGATAGATGTTCTTGTGGTGATGACTTCCAGATTTTGGGGATAATGATTGATAAATTTTAGAAGTTATTTGATTGATTTCGTTAATGAGTTTTAAGTCTTCCGCATTGTATTTTGTTCATTATGTTTGAAATGTTGGGCTTTAGATTGGTTGGTTCGCTCACATAGTAGGATAAGTGTGGGTGCCACTCGCGACTCATTTTGGGTCGTGACATACAGCCTAACAATTTACAGTTTACCGAACACACAACTCAATAACCACACTCTATCAGTTTACACATTCTCAATAACAACTCAATATTCAACAGTCACAATTTTTACAGAGAAACACTCACAAAATCATCAAAACACGTGTTCAATTTCATCAATAGTAAAATATGTAATGCCATGAGATGCAATGTCAAATATAGTGATGCATGTCTTTCTTAACGATACACACCCGCTGTCTCTCAGTCCGGGACCCATGGGGGACATATCTTTCCATGCATCTGTCGCGGCGCACGACCCGACCCTCGATAATAGTAACCTTCGCGGCGCGTGATACTTCCCTCAAAATATAATATCCATCACGGTGCGCGATACGACCCTCGAAGTGGTACATCCTCTTACCACAACCATGTCTCAGATACAATGCAAATAACATGCTCAAATGAAAATGAAGAGATAACCATTTTGATAACAAAGCGCAATTTACTACAAGGAACACAACACCAACAAATAAGCAACAACTATCCAAGTCATTCTCAATACCACACAAGAGAATACACTAATTTCATATGCTTAACAAGGGTTTAGAAATCCACTTGCCTTTCTTATTCGAATAATCACTCTAGGACTTGAGTCTTCCCTTTCTGTTGAGCTTCCGTATCAATGGGATCTATTCAAGTATATATATTCACAATAAGGTTTCACAACTAACAACACCCAAATTTTTATAGGTTTAACCTTGAACTAAAAATTCACCCACATTTATAATCAAGTTTGTAACTCTTGATGTAAATTAACATTTCAACCGTCATAGTTTTCCAAGTTTCAAGCCTAGGACTAAATCTCAATTCCTCCAATATCATAATTCAAATGACATTTATATGATATGATAGATCTAATATTTAATTAGTCATCCCAATATATCAAAACTTAATTCATAATGTGATAATAATAAGAATCTATGTTAAATCTCCACAAATAGATCACAACGTTCGAACTCCAATGATTCATATGTCACAGGACATACTTATCCTGATTCTTAATCACTTATATAGCAATTCTCACACCAGTTTTAATTAATAAAATATAGTGATGATAATTTTCCAGGGAACCACGAGCACTATTCACTGTGACTTAAATGTTTTTAACCCCATTACACAAGTATTGCTTTTTCTTATTGTTTTTTTTCTTCCTTCAAATTTCCAGCAATACACAAAAATTACTAAAATACATCAATACCCAATCATTACTTTATTATTGGTTAGCACCACACGAACAAAACCCACCAAAAGTCCTATATATATATATATATAATATTTTTTCCAAGTTCAAACATAACAGACAACACATGCACTTCCATTCCATTATCCCATTTTTTTTAATTAGTAATAAATGTAAACAACCTCCCAATATCATTGTATGTGAATAGATTTGAAACTAATTTGAGATTAGCTTACCAGTAGGTCAAATCTTCATTGTCGATGTTGCACGAAGTCTCGTTCTAGGGTAGTTTTCTTTTCCTCTATTTCTTTAAATAATAATTATACTAAAATTACTAAATATCACCAATTTATTTTTAATATATAAGGGACAAATGGTATAGGATCTTTAATAAATTATCACATTAGCCCACTAACTATCTATTAATTCATTATCTATGATCACCCATCCATTAATTAATTCAAGTTAAGGAAATAATTCATATATCCAAAAATAACCTTCCGGGTCATTACATTATCCACCACTAAAAATCATGTTCGTCCTCGAACATAAGATGAAAGAAAGTACCTGGAGCTTCAAAAAGTTGTGGATATCTAGCACGCATGTCAGACTCTGTCTCCCAAGTTGCCTCCCCCGCAGATCGGTGCTTCCATTGCACTTTCACTGAAGCAATCTCCTTGGTCCTAAGCTTGCGAACCTGCCTATCTAAAATAGCTATAGGCTCCTCCTTAAATGTCAAATCTGGACCCAATTCCACGGAGTCAAGTGAAAGCACATGAGATTCGTCCGGCATATACTTCCGAAGCATAGAGACATGGAAAATAGGATGAACTGCCGACAAACTAGGTGGCAAGGCCAACTTATAGGCCACCTCTCCCACTCGGCTCAAAATCTCAAAAGTTCCAATAAACCTAGGGCTAAGCTTGCCCTTCTTTCAAAACCTCATCACACCCTTCATGGGTGATACTCGGAGCCAAACATGATCACCCTCCATAAACACTAAGGCTCTAACTCTCCGATCTGCATAACTCTTCAATCGACTCTGAGCTGTCAATTATCTATACTGAATCACACGGACTTGCTCCATAGCATCTCTAAGCAAGTCTGTATCCAAAGAGTCCATTTCCGTCGAATCATACCAACCAATCGGAGACCTACACCATCTTCCATACGATGCCTCAAATGGGTCCATTTGGATACTAAAGTGATAATTGTTATTATAGGCAAACTCCGCTAAGGGTAAATGTCGATCCCATCTAGCTCCAGAATCGATCACACACGCCCGAAGCATGTCCTCCAACACCTAAATCGTCCGCTCGGACTGACCATCTGTCTGAGGGTGAAAAGTTGTACTCATATCTAACTGAGTACCAAGACCATGCTGTAATGCCTTCCAGAAGTGAGAAGTAAATAATGAACCTCGATCTGATATAATAGAGATAGGAACCCCATGTAGTGGCACAATCTGACTTATATATAACTCGGCTAACTTTTATGCCGTATACTTCACCCGAACCGGAATGAAATGGGCAGACTTGGTCAGCCTATCAACAACGACCCAAATAGAGTCATAACCACCCACTATGGTAGTCAAACCCACAACAAAGTCCATAGTAATCCGCTCCCACTTCCAAGTAGGAATAGGAATCCTTTGAAATACACCTCTGGGCCGCTGGTGCTCACACTTGACCTGCTGGCAAGTCAAACATCTCGAAACAAAGTCTGAAATATCTCTCTTCATCCCACACCACCAGTAATGCTGACTCAGATCATGATACATCTTCGTCGCTCCCGGATGGATGGAATACCGAGAACAATGGGCCTCCTCAAGAATCAATCTAATCAAATCGCATGTCTTGGGCACACGAACCCTGCCTCCGATTCTCAAGACACCATCAGAATCAAGGACAGCGTCCTTAGATTCCCCTCTCAATACTTTGTCTTGAATGAGACATAACTTTTCATCATTAAACTGGTGTGCACAGATCTGCTCGACTAAAGAAGACCGAGCCTCAATAAAAGCAATCATCCCATCACTCTCTTCTTAAATCTGCAATCGGATAAGACTGTTAGCTAACATCTGAACATCTCTAGCCAATGATCTCTCCTCAATACTAAGAGATGCAAGACTCCCCATGCTAGGAGTCTTCCTACTCAAAGCATCATCCACAACATTAGCCTTCCCCGGATGATACAGAATGGTCAGATCATAGTCCTTCAGCAACTCAAGCCATCTCCGCTGCCTCAAGTTCAAATCCCTCTGACTAAAGATATATTGAAGACTCCAATGATCAGTGAAGATCTCACAATGCACTCCATACAAATAATGACGCCATAACTTAAGTACAAATACCACAGCTGCCAATTCCAAGTCATGAGTAGGGTAGTTCTTCTCATGGGACTTCAATTGCCTAGAAGCATAAGCAATCACTTTCCCCTTCTGCATCAACACACCACCCAATCCAACTCTTGAAGCATCACAATACACTGTAAAGTCTACACCCTCCTCAGGTAGAGTCAACACAGGAGCTGAAGTCAACAAAGTCTTGAGTTTTTGAAAGCTCTGCTCACACTCATCAGACCTTTGAAAACGCACATCCTGTCGAGTCAATCTAGTTAATGGAGCTGCAATAGTAGAGAAACTCTGAACAAACCGTCGATAATAGCCTGCCAATCCCACAAAACTCCGAATCTCTGTAGGTGAAGTAGGTCGCGTCCAACCTCTAACTGCCTCAATTTTGGCCGGATCTACTCTAATATCCTCCTTGCACACCACGTGTCCCAAGAATGTCGCAGAAATAAGCCAGAACTCACACTTTGAGAACTTGGCATACAACTTCTCTTCTCTCAACCTCTGAAGTACAATTCTTAGGTATCGGACATGGTCCTCCTCAGTCTTGAGTAAACCAAGATGTCCTCGATGAAAACAATCACAAAAGATTCAAGGTATGGTCGAAACACCCCATTCATCAACTCTATGAATGCTGCAGGGGCATTAGTCAATCCGAAGGACATCACTAGAAACTCATAATGCCCATACCGGGTCCGAAAAGTTGTCTTAGGGATATCTCATGCCCTAATCTTCAACAGATGATACCCAGACATCAAATCAATCTTAGAGAACAATGGTGCTCCCTGTAATTGATCAAATAAGTCATCAATACGCGGAAGAGGATTCTTATTCTTCACTGTTACTTTGTTCAACTGTCTGTAATCAATAAACATCCTCATAGTCCCATCCTTTTTCTTCACAAATAATATAGGGGCACCCCAAGGTGATACACTAGAGCGAATAAAACCCTTACTAAATAAATCCTGCAATTGATCCTTCAATTCTTTCAACTCTGTTGGGGCCATACGATATGGGGGTATAGAAATAGGCTTAGTGCCAGGCTCCAAATCAATAGCAAAATCGATAACCCTATCGGGAGGAACACCTGGAAGATCTGAAGGAAATACATCGAGAAACTCCTGAACCACAGGAACAGAGTCCATGGGAGGTGATTCAACACTAGTATCCCGAATTAACGCTAAGTAAGACAAACACCCCCTCTCTACCATTCTTTGAGCACGAATAAAAGAGATAACCTTGCTAGGATAAGAACCACTAACACTCTTCCACTCAACCCTCAGAACACCAGGCATTGCTAAAGTCACAGTCTTAGCATTACAATCAAGGACAACATGATAAGGAGAAAGCCAATCCATAGCCAAGATAACATCAAAGTCTACCATCCCGAGAATGATTAAGTTTACTCAAGTGTCATGCACAGCCAAAGAAACAAGACAGGATCGATACACTCGATCCACCACTAAGGGCTTACCCACGGGAGTAGAAACACGAATAGGTACAGTCATGCTATCACATATCATATCAAATTTAACAGCAAAATACGTAGACACATAAGAGAATGTAGAACCTGGATCAAACAACACAGACGCAGGTCGATGGCATACTGGGATGATACCTGTAATAACAGCATCAGAGGTCTCCGCCTCAGGTCTTCCAGGAAAAGCATAGCAGTGGCCTCTTCGTCCACCTCCAGCCGGGGTGGTACCTTTACCCCCACTCTGCTGAGCTGTAACACCACTACTAGAAACTTTATCACCCCTGCCTGACTTAACTCTGCCACGACCTCTACCCTGTGGTGCTGGTGGTCTAGTCTTGAATGAAGAATTAAGTCGAGGCCCACCACGACCTCTTTGATAAGTACACTGCCGCATTAGATGATCGGGATCTCCACAAGTAAAACAAAATCTCTGACCTGGGAACTGTTGTGTTGACCCTGAAAACCCACTATAATTGCATTGCCCTGTAGGTCGCTGCTGTGAACCGTACGAGCCTTGACCCGGGCTATAAGAACCCCTAGATGTCTGTCCACCCTCAAATGTCGGCATAGATGCATGAATAGGTCCTCGTTGCTGGAAAGAACCACTCACTCTCTGTGATCCCCTACCTCCAAATAAGGCACCATGAAACTCACCTGATATGCGAACCCTTTAGGGTCCCCAAACTCCTCTCTTACCATCAATTCTGCCTCTTTGGCGGCGCTCACAATGGACTGAAAAGAAGCCCCCTCCCTAGATGCCCGAAACACAGCTGACCTAATAGAGAAAGTCAATCCCATCAAGAATCTGTGGATCCTCTCTGTCTCATTTGGAATAATGGACAACGCATGCCTAGACAATTGGCAAAAACGCGCCTCATACTCTGTAACCGATAAACCATCCTGTCTCAGACTCTCAAACCTCAAGCGACTCTCCTCTCTCATGATCCAAGGGATAAAACGATCTTGGAATGCACTAGCAAACTGCTCCCAAGTCACTGGAGGAGATCCAACTCGCAAAACCCCCGAATAAGTCCTCCACCGGTCTCTCGCTGGTCCACAAAGATGGTGTGTAGCATATAAAAACCCATGTGACTCAGCTAATCCAACCACCTCTAGTAACTCTCGACAGGTAGTTAGAAACTCATAAGCATCCTCGCTCTTCCCACCCGGAAAAAAGAGGTGGTTCCATCTTTCGAAATCTCTCATACCTACGCTGCTAATCCTCTGTCAGAACAACCACCGATGCAACTCGACCCCCAACTGCTGGTGCAACATCATTCTGAACTGTGGGATCTACTGGTAGTTGCCCCACCGCATCCTGAACAACTGGAGCTTGTTGCTGCTCTTGGGTCTGAGCCCCCTCTCTAGTACGAGAGTCATGTGGTGTGGCGGTCGCACCACCACTCTGAGAAAAGCCCTCTAGCACACTTAACACCCTCAATAGTGTATCCTGAAGCAAAGGTGTGACTACAGGCTCTTGAGGAACCTGGTCCTCTCTGCCATCAATCTGAGGTTCTGTAGAGACCTCTCTAGCACGACCTATCACTGGTGCTGCTCCGCGTCCACGACCTCTGGCTACTGTCGTACTACTAGCACGACCTCTAGCTCGAGATCTACCCCTACCCCTAGTTGGGGCCTCAACAACTACCTCGGGAAGTGCCTCCCGTCTACCACAAGTAACATTAGTTCTAGTCCTCGTCATCTATCAAAAGAGTATACAACAACTCAGTACTATAGAAGGTGACTACGCACGATGAGAAAGAATGAACAAAATGAAGTTTCCTAGTAATCTTTATAGTCTCTCAGAGATGAGTACAGACGTTTCCGTACTGATCCTTGAGACTCTCTATAGACTCGGCTTGTATACACGTGAGACCTATGAACCTGGGGCTCTGATACCATTTGTCACGACCCAACAATGGGTGTGATGATGCTCGTCTTATCCCACCAAGACAAGTCATCCTAAAACCCAATATCTAACGAAGTGCGAAAGTAAATGACAATCCAACAACAATTTCTATTATGAAACAAAGTTATATTACTTCGATCCCCAAAACCAGGTTGTCACGTGCACAAGCCTCTTATGTAAATATTAGAATTGAAATAAAATAAGTCTAAAATGAAGTTGTCTTTCAAGTAAAAACAAAGTTATAAACAGGAGTAGGAAAGTTCCCTAGAGATGACAAGCAGCTACCTCACAACCCTCCACAAGATGCCTTGGAAACAAAGAGAATGACAGATATCATGAAGATCCGAGCTCGTAACCTACAAAAATTTGTAGAAGCAAAGGTGAGTACCAAACCACGCGGTACGCAACAAGCAAACATCTAAACACAAGTTAAGTGAACAAAATAGGGGTACTCTTTGCACCCTATCTTAACCTCCACGCTACAGCCTAACAATTTACAGTTTATCAAACACACAACTCAATAACCACACTCTATCAGTTTACACATTCTCAATAACAACTCAATATTCAACAGTCACATATTTTACAGAGAAACACTCACAAGATCGTAAAACACATGTTCAAGTTCATCAATAATAAAATATGCAATGCCATGAGATGCAATGTCAAATATAGTTATGCATGTCTTTCTTAGCGATACACACCCGCTGTCTCTCAGTCCGGGACCCATGGAGGACATATTTGTCCATGCACCTGTCGCGGCGCACGACACGACCCTCGATAATAGTAACCTTCGCGGCGCGTGATATGTCCCTCGAAATATAATATCCATCGCGGTGCGCGATAAGACCCTCGAAGTGGTACATCCTCTTACCACAACCATGTCTCAGATACAATGCAAATGACATGCTCAAATGAAAATGAAGAGATAACCATTTTGATAACAAAGCGCAATTTACTACAAGGAATACAACACCAAAAAATAAGCAACAAGTCTCCCGGTCATTCTCAATATCACACAAGAGAATACACGAATTTCATACGCTTAACAAGGGTTTAGAAATCCACTTGCCTTTGTCAATCGAATAATCACTGTAGGACTTGAGTCTTCCCTTTCTTTTGAGCTTCCGAATCAATGGGATCTATTTATGTATATATATTCACAATAAGGTTTCACAACTAACAACACCCAAATTTTTATAGGTTTAACCTTGAACTAAAAATTCACCCACATTTATAATCAAGTTTGTAACTCTTGATGTAAATTAACATTTCAACCATCATAGTTTTCCAAGGTTTAAGCCTAGGACTAAATCTCAATTCCTCCAATATTATAATTCAAATTACATTTATATGATATGATAGATCTAATATTTAATTAGTCATCCCAATATATCAAAACTTAATTCATAATGTGACAATAATAAGAATTTAATTTAAATCTCCATGAATAGATCACAACGTTCGAACTCCAATGATTCATATGTCAGTGGACATACTTATCCTAATTCTTAATCACTATATAGCAATTCTCACACTATTTTTTATTAATAAAATGCAGTGATGATAATTTTACAGGGACCCACGAGTACTATTCACTGTGACTTAAATGTTTTTAACCCCATTACACAAGTATTGCTTTTCTTATTGTTTTTTTCCTTCCTTCAAATTTCCAGGAATACACAAAATTACTAAAAAACATCAATACCCAATCATTAGTTTATTATTGGTTAGCACCACACCAAGAAAACCCACCAAAAGTCATATATATATATATATATATATATATATATATATATATATATATATATATATATATATATATATATATATATATATATATATATAATATTTCCAAGTTCAAACATAACAGACAATACATGCACTTTCATTTCATTATCCCTTTTTTTTTAATGAGTAATAAATGTAAACAACCTCCCAATATCATTGTATGTGAATAGATTTGAAACTAATTTGAGATTTGCTTACCAGGAGGTCAAATCTTCATTGTCGATGTTGCACGAAGTCTGGTTCTAGGGTAGTTTTCTTTTTCTCTATTTCTTTAAATTATAATTATAGTAAAATTACTAAATATCACCAATTTATTTTTAATCTATAAGGGACAAATGGTATAAGATCTTTAATAAATTATCACATTAGCCCACTAACTGTCTATTAATTCATTATCTATGATCACCCATCCATTAATTAATTCAAGTTAAGGAACTAATTCATATTTCCAAAAATGACCTTCCGGGTCATTACACAATCGAGTCACAATGAAATCAAAGTAAACAAGTGAAACGACCCTTTTGGTCGTTTTGAGAGCTAAAGCCTTGTGTTTCATAAAATATTTTCCGTTAGATTCTAAATGGGTATTTTGAACTATTTCATAATTGTAATTATGAAATTAGTGGGGTAATTTTAATAATTTATTTAGTTAGTGGGTAGAGAAAATGATGTTAAAACTAATAGTGGGTCATTTTTACTATTTTTATACTTAGTCTTATATAATAATTAGGGAGTAAATATTTTATAGAAAGAATAAGGGTTTGGGCAAAGAAAAGGGCGTCAAAACTTACTGTGCCTCATCACCGCATAAACACAAGGAGCATATTGTAGCTTCAGGTAAATCAATCATGAATCTTAGATATAATATTACATTGTGGGTTGTTTAATACTGGTTAGAATATATATATAATTCTTATTTGTTGGTTGAAAAGAAAGTGGATGAAAGTTCTCTTGGCAACATTTTCTGTGTTGTGGTCATATTTTTTTTCTACTGCAACATTCTGCCTTGCAATTATTGGTAATGATTTCCAAATGATTGAGTCATTCATTTGATCAATGACAATTAGAATTGGAATATACAAGTGTAGGCATATATGGGTGGACTCTTCGCTGCCACTGGTTTCGCAACCAGTGGCTTCCAGTTTTACAGTTTTGTTAACATGTTATTCAATAAGTTTTGGTATATTGAGATAGGTAATTAAATATTAAGTGTAACATATTATTTGAATGACAATAAGGCTATGTTATTCAGAGAAATAATGACTTAACCTTAGGCTTGAATATAAGAAATAAGATACGTGACATATTAATGGACCTCAAGACTAAGAATTTGAGTATAGATTTGTGTTTGATGATCTTTTTTGGTCTAGACTATATATAGTAACATGGGTGTTTATAGACTCATTAACTTACAATATATATATATATATATATATATATATATATATATATATATATATATATATATATATATATATATATATATATATATATATATATATATATATATATATATATTTGATTGATTGAAAAGGTTCATAGGCATTGAGGAAAGCAAAGGTATTGGAGAGGTAGCTTGCTTGATTTCGGTTCTTCGGTGGAGGTAGGTTATGATTTATGCTATTTGATAGTAAACTCTTAATAGTGATTGATATGCCTTCAATGATATTGTGAAGTTCTCTATGTACTTGACTGTGTGATTGTGTGATTTGGTTGTGTGGTTTGTGATTGGTCTGAAATCCTGAGACCGTAGAATTTATATTCTCTAACCCTCTCTATCGAAGTGATGCCTTGAATAAAGAAGGCTTGATGAAAATAATATAACAATGAGTTGAAAGCGGTGATAATAAAGGATAAATTAATAGTATAATTGGATCGGAGTGTCACGTTCCGACACGGTATTCTTGGATCGGAGTGTCACGTTCCGACACGATATTCTTGGATCGGAGTGTCAAGTTACGACACAGTATTCTTGGATCGAAGTGTCACGTTCTTACACGGTATTTTTGGATCGGAGTGTCACGTTCCAACACGATAATATTAAAGTAAAAATAGGTTTAATTAATGGAAGATATTCAATCTCAAAGAACTCAACTCCCAAAATGGTTTGGTTTGAAGGCATGTGTCCCCATGTGTGATCTTGATACCGTTGACTTAATACGTGCTTATTTTATTGTTATTGACACTTGTTCATGTTGTTTGTTGCTTATCACATGTTAAGTGCTATAGTTGAGTTCATACTATTATTCTTTGTATATTAGTTACTATTTTGGGTTGACCGATGATACTTACTCAGTACACGTTGCCTCATACTGAGCCCTACTTGTTTTCTTCTTTGTTTTCCTTTTATGAAATTCACGTGTACCTATGACTTCTGATTTCCCTCAGCTCTAGCTAGCCTCCCGCATATCAAGTTTCAGGGTGAGCTATCCATTCAAGCTCGTGTTGGATTCTCTCGGTCATGACATGATGTCCTATACTTTCGGACACATAGCACTTTATTCTTTTATTTTTATGTATTCGATATTCTTAGACTTTGTATTGGAGATTAGATGTCCTTGATGTGATGACTATCAGATTTTGGGATGATAAGTATTTAACTTTACAAACTTATTTAAACTGGTTGCTTAGTATATTTTGGAGCTTCCGCATTATTTATATTATTTATTGTTGAACTATTGGTATATGTTGGGGTTTAGATGTGTTGGTTCGCCCACCTAAGGAGGTAAGTGTGGGTGCCACTCCCGACTCGTTTTGGGTCGTGACAAACTTGGTATCAAAGAGTTAGTTTCAGTGATCTCATCACACAAGGACAAGTCTAATAGAGTCTTGACGAACGGTATGGGGACACCTTTACTTTTCTTCAAGAAGTTATACGACTTTAGGGAAATTTCATTCCTTCTTTCTTTTGTGCTACTACTTGAGTCTAATTGGTATCTAGGAGATACAAACTGGTATCTGATATTCTTCACTCTATTTCTCATATTATTAGTACAAGAGTAGTAGAATTGGAAACACCAACATCAGTAAGAATGTATGCATCCTTAACAATAGATATGATTCCACGATTTACTATGGACATGTAATTACTAGTGACTAGTATGATGTTTTTATTAAGTTCTTAAAGTTGAAACTCCTATTCTTTATGGGTATTGATTATGAAGATGCTTATGCTTTCATTGTTGATTGGTTTGAGTTGTGCCATAAAATGAATATCGTGAAAAGGCTTAGTGTTGAGTATTGACTTACTAGTTTTGGAGTAAGGAAGAGAGATGGTATCCTGAATATAGAGAAACGGAAGATATGTGTTGTAGCCCATAATGCAAATATTTTGTACTTTATGTAGATATCTGACAACAGGCAAGAACTTTTCTACGGAAAGACTAGAAAATGAACATCATTAGGTTAGAAAATTCAGTTAGTAGAGTTTTCCTAACATATATAGGTTGTATAGCGAATGATGAAATTATGTTGATGCAATTGAGGCATAATCTCTTTTATGATTTCATAGGTTGTGTCTATATATATATAAAAAAAAAAGGGTCATGATTGACTACTACAATAATACTAATGCTATCGGTGTTTACTTGGTTAAAGTTATAGAGTGTGATATATTTTTTTATTTTTATTTTTATTTTTTTGTCGCCCTAAGCTACGAAAGAATGAATATTGCTTTGGATGAGAGACCAAAAAGATTTTATGGCGTATTGTAGTCACATAATGGGCCAAAAAAAATATTTGAGTAAAGTTTTCAGCGAGGGTATGATGTATTCTAGTGGTGGAATTAATGGACTTTCATGGTGTGGTACTATAGGTATATGAAAATGGATATGTCGATTATCAGGTGAGAATACTAACTGCTTAAAGAGTTATTAGTGGTATGTCATGGTCAGATAATAAGAGTTAGTGTTGCATTCACATTTGAGAAACCAACTAATTTATTACTACACGCGCTTGGATTGAGCATTATTTATTAATTATTTATTTTAGAAAATTTTAGTGGTGGATCTTTGGTACAAATATTAACACAACTTAAACTGTGCAATGTATCTTGAGGGTTTTGAGTAAGGACTGGTGGTTTTATCTTAAGCTTCAAAAGGTAGATTGATACTAGCATGACAGACTTATAGTGAAAGAAAATCCTAGTGAGTATACTTTGGGTGAAGTAAAATGAAGATTTTAGTAAGAAAGTGAATATAAAATTTGTTAGTCCCTTCATTTTGATTACTATATCTGAGTTTAAGGTGTCATGTCGAGGAAAAAAATTGACTTTGTGGTGATGAAAAGGGCTTACAAATGCATGATGGTAATAGGAGTAAGTGATGGATGGTGACGGAGATGCAAATTATAGAATACAAATTATTGGTCAAATAAATTTTGTATGGTGATAAAAACTTGCGAGTATCTAAGGTTGATATTTCTACTATTTAGTGAGTAATGTGGTTGTATGATAAATTTTAGGAGATTTAGGGCACACTCGAATATAATTTAAAGGAGTTGGAATCATAACTAAAATAAGATAAAACTTGTGGGATGTGTAGCCTTAAGAAAATAAGTGAGAGCAGAAATATTTTCTTTGATTGTAAGAACAAAAAATGTATCTTTGAAGGGATCGAGAATTGGGTTAAAAATTGCGTGATTTTATCTATTTTGTTTTGGTTAAGGTAATAGCATAACAGGTTAATCAACTTGGTTAAAAACTATTGAATAGAACTTAAGAGAGGAGTGTACAGACGTTCAACTTGAGTGGGGTGATAAGTTCTATTATAGTGTTGAATTTAGTAATGAGTAGGGTTGGATTTTAGTGAAGGATATGTAAGGTAGATGGAGAGGCGATCAATGATAAGTTAGGGTACAATAATTCATAGAATTCTTCAAACAATAAGCAAATGTAGATAATTAAGGGTATTGTGATACACAATTGGGCTTATAATTCAAATTTTTTGTTATAAATCTGAATTTCTGGTGGTATATTTTGTCAAGGTATAAATTAGTAAGATGAGAAATGATTGATTGCATCGGTATTGAGCACGTCAAAGAATTTATGCACGCTTTGGACCATAAAGTTTGTTACTTTTGATTGTTAAAAAGGATCTAAAGAAGGGTTTACCCTCATAGTTTTGATTAAGAGTGTGAAGTAAAATGTCATGGATTATTACTAAAATATGAGATCGGTAAGCAAGCTAGATAAACAAGAGTTTGATATATTGAAGGATCGAGATATGTAGAATTTGCACCATGAAAAGAATTTGAGAAGAGTAAAGGAATAAGACCTCTCGTAAAAATCCATGGGGTGTAGTTGATGGTTGTTTTAATTTTTGCCTATGATTGTGAGATGTGAACTAGTTCGGTACAGACTTACTAGGAGTTTATCATCGACATCTATAAAAAAAAAAGAGTTTTGGTTTAGGTGACAAACAATGAGGTACGAAAAATTTAGTATTTTACAATGGGGTTAGATTGCTCAAATTAGGATAGAAGACTTAAGAATGATGTAAAAGGTGAGATGTAATTCTATATGGTTATTAAGAATTTAGAGTTGGATTAATATTACCCTATTAATGGGACTACATAGAATGTAAGATGTGTTACATAGATATTCGATGGTTAATAGAGATTATGAGCTTATAGTATACAAAATAATTTGAGTGAACAAGAATTTCTCTAAGTGTTGACTTCAGTGGATATAGAGTTCGATAAATCAAGTATATGTGTGTAATCATAATAGGGACTAAATTTGTGATTCTGGGTAGCAATAAAATCAAAGAGATAGAGTCAGATGAATGAAAATCTTTATATGGTCACCATGAAAGGAGTATCTAGACTTATTTGACCTTGGTTAGGTATATTCTTATGTGACAACTTTCTTCGTATTGGACATTATTTGGTAGTATGATTCACTACTTATACTACGCGTGTTTTCACATCTATGGGTTGATTTCTAGTGGTGAATCGGATGTAAAGATCCTCTTGTGTCCTCTTGATAGGGTAGGATCCTTGGGCAAACTAGGTATTTTAGTTATGATAGAATTGGTATTGTTTGGGATAGCTAAATGTCACGACCCAAAATAACGAGTCGTGATGGCACCTATATTCCCAACCAATAGGTAAGCCAACCAACATATTTTAACAAACTTAACTAACAAGAAGTGAAAAGATAACAATTTCCAAATCTCCAACACTGAGTTCTTATAAGTACGAATGCGGAAAACTGAAAAAAATACTACCCAAGAAATGGTGTCATGAGTACAAGAGCTTCTAAAATACGATGCAAGTCTGAAACTAAAAAGGCAAATCTAACATAAGGGATATCCTGTCTGAATACTGAATAACAGAATAAGTAAAAGATAGAGGGAGGTGTGGGCCACGGAACAGCCAAGCAGCTCACCACAACTCCAAGACACTCTGAACTCGGACTCAAACTGCTCCTCGAGATGTGCTCCTACTCGGAATCGAATCTGCACCACAAAGAGTGCAACAAGCGTAGTATGAGTACGAAACCACGTGTACCCAGTATGTCTCATTGACCGACAACGAAGAAGTAGTGACAGGAGTTATATAAGAAAATAAATTCTTAGATTGTACAAGTATATATATATATTTATACATATATTACACTTACTATTTAAGTTTCATCAATAAAGGAAATCAACATTTAATATTTTCCAAACACCAAACGAAACATATAGTCATCAAGAATGAATGATGGGATGAAATGCAATGCAATATGATGCCATGTAATGATATGTCTCAGAATACCAGTACTCACTCAACCGTATATACATGATACTCCTCGGAAATACATCGAGAGTTCATGACCCATGGGGGACTCGCGAGGTCCATATACCGACACGGACGATCTCCACGTGTCTGTGCGGACGATCTCAACGCACAATCATAATATCAAACAATTTTCGCACGGACGGTCTCCACGTGCCCAAATTATAATATTAACATCTCACCATCCCCAGCACGGACGATCTCCACGTGCCCAACTTATACTCAGTTTCATGTCTATGCATGTGCACAAAATTATTTCAATAGAGGGGATGATGATGCATCTCAATCAATCAATATGAATATAATACATAACCACCTCAATTATCTCAACTATACGGGTGAAATAAATAAAACACAATCACACAAGGAATTCAAGTCAATAATATATCAGCTAATGCCCATATGCTTTGGCATTCTCAAATTTCAATCCACATTCTATAATAGAAATTTTCCTTTTTATAACACCGGTACTCGTACCAATGCCCGTCACACCATTGATACGAGACCACCATTTTTTTCCCTTACTCCATTGTCTATTTTCATTTTTAATCTTAAATTAGGAAAACGTCCTTCAACAAGTCTAAAAAGTCTTAACATACCTCGAACGTAGAAACGCGTCACAATCCTCAAGATTTTTCCTTTCCCTTCTGCAAGGCTTCAGAACATTCACGATCTACCAATTATGCAATATTCATAAGTAAGTAAATTTTTTGTAGATATTCAAATTATTATATGTCTATCATAGACGCTAAACCCACTCATATTTCCAACCAAACTCCCAATCTTGATCTATATTGGTATGCCAAATTTTTGATACTTGCTAAATTTCAAGCCAAGAACTTAACTTTAACATTTCCCAATACCCTTGAATTCAATGTTAAATTATATAATATACACCTAATAATTAATTATCTATCTCAATATATCAAACTAATATCTTAATTTTATATATGTATAAAATAAGAATCAACAAATCAGTGCTCCAACGTGACCTTCTTCTTCTTTTTTTTTCCTAACGTCATTCTGCCTGCAACATGGCCAATTCCCCCTTTTTTCCAATGCATTCTCTTAATTGCCAATCATTGGCATGATTGCCCAATGATTGGCTTGAGATGCCATTCTCCTCCCCACCATTTTAATACCCAAAAATATATTTATAGACCAACAACGACCCTTTTTTTTTTCTATTCGTTCTGCATGCCAATTAAAGTATCTCCCATTGTTGGTACCTTTAAATTCTGAGGTGTGAGTATACCCACCCAACCTGAGCATAACTCCAAGAAGACAACCTTTGTTTTCAAGAAATTGATCACTGCCTTAACTTCTTGGCAGGATTCCGAAGAAACGTGAGCAGTGCTAACAACATACACATCGTGAACGCCTCCATTGCAGAAGATTGTTTTTTTTTCTTCCACATCTCCACCAATTCTCCCATTATCAATATAGCATAAAATAATAACACAATCCCAAACACTCCGATAATATATTACTATATATAGAATTGAAAAGAACGAATATCTCATATCTTTACCTGAACAATGGCTATGATTTTTCTCCCTCTCGTTGGTCGCCTGTGGTAAGGTTTCGCCTCCCTACTTTTCGTTTGCCTTTTCTTCTAAATAAGAAATTAACCGTGAAACTCCACTAACCTATTATCTAATTATTTTTTTAATAAAGGTTTCATCAATTGGGTACTCATAGTTATCTAAAAGTTTAAAATACCCCTTTAAATTTCCAAAGGAGTCAACTAGTCCTAGTTTTCAAAACGACCTGGCGGGTCGTTACATCACCTACCACTTAAACAAATGTTCGTCCTCGAACGGAAAAAGAAAAGAGCTAACCTGGACGCTCAAAAAGATGAGGATATTACTCCTCATGTCTGCCTCTGTCTCCCATGTAGCCTCCTCCACTGGACGATGCTTCCACTGAACCTTTACTGAAGCAATCTCCTTGGACCTTAGCTTCCGAATTTGCCTATCCAAAATGGTGATCGGCTCTTCCTCAAAAGTCAAATTCTGATCAAGTAACACTGAATCCCATTGAATCACATGATCACCACCCTGTTGATACTTCTTAAGCATTGAAATATGAAATACGGGATGGACACCTGACAACCCAGGTGGCAAAGCCAACTGATATGCCACCTCACCAATACGCACACACACACACACACAAACGCACGCACGCATACACGCACGCACGCACGCACACACACACATAAAAAAAAAGAATCCTATTTTTTTTTTATTTTTGTGGTTTTTTGATGTTTTTTAATTTTCTTCAATTGTTTTATTTTATAAAATCATATCTGTAATTCATACCTTTCAATCACATAAATTCAAATCTTAATTAATTTAACAATATAGATAATCCCAAACCTTTTAATAATATATATAGCTTCTAATATTTTAATAATTTATGTAACTCTTAACCTTTCATATTCATACCCTTCAAATTATTTAATATAAAATTTATAACTCCTAAATATTACATCTATAAAAACCTACTTTGAGACATGTATGTCACGACCCAAAATGAGTCGTGAGTGACACGCACACTTAACCTCGTAGGTGGGCGAACAGAGGAATCCAAATCCCAACATATACCAATAGTTCAACTACGAATAACAAAATCACGTGGAAACTCCAAAATTTATTAACTATTGTTTTCTCAAAACCTGAAAGTCATCACAACAAGGACATCTAATCTCCGATTTCTAATTCTAAGAGTATCAAAAATATCAAAATAAATGAACTAAAGTAATTTGTGTCCGAAAACTAAGGATACCAGGTAATGGCATAGAGAATCCAACCCAAGCTTGAATGAATTGCTCACCCTTGAGTCTGATATGCTGAGACTTGCTAGAGCTGAGGGAAATTCGAAATCATTGGTATACTCGTTGCACTCCATAAAAGGAAAACAAAGAAATACACAAGCAGGGCTCAGTACTGGGCAACATGTACTGAGTAGGTATAATCGGACAAACCAAAATAGAAAATAATATACAATGAATAATAGTGTGAACTCAACTATAGAACTTAACAGGTGATAAATAACAAATAACATGAACAAGTGTCAACAACACTAAAGTAAGTATATAATAAGTCAATAAAACCAAGATCATCCATGAGGAATCATGCCTCTAACCAAACCATTTGGGGAATTGAGTTCTTTGAGATTGAGTACATTCTGTTATTTTGATATGTTTTTCCTTTTAATATTATTGTGTCGGAAAGTGACACTCCAATCCAATTATATCGTATCGGAATGTGACATTCCGATTCTAAGAATACTGTGTCGGAACGTGACACTCCAATCCAAGAATGACGTGTCAGAACGTGACACTCCGATTCAATCATACTATTAATTTATCATTTATTATCATCACTTTCAATTCATTGATAATATTTCATCAAGCCTTCTTTATTCAAGACATCACTTCGATAAGGAGGTTTTCAGTTTCACGCTCTCAGCATTGTAGACCAACCACAAACCACACAATCAAGTACATAGAGAATTTTACAGTATCACTCAATGCATATCAATCACTATTAAGAGTTTACTATCAAATAGCATAAACCACAACCTACTTCCACCGAAGAACAGAAGTCAACCAAGCTATTTTTCCAATACTTTTTCTTTTTCTCAGTGCCTACGAACCTTCCAATCTATGCAATATGCGTAATTTTTGAGTTATTGAATCTATAAACACTCAAAACTACAATCAATTTCCTAAAGTTCAAGCCTAAGAATTTTCTAATTTCTTCCAATTAGCATAATTTTTAATGAAATTTAAATAATATTTTAATGAAATTTAAATAATATGAAATATCTAATATTTAATTACTTATATCAATGCATTAAAAATATATTTTAAAATAAGATAACAAGTTTTTTATGTTTAAAAGTTCAAGAGATAATGAACACCTTAACCCACACTTTAATACTCCAATTCTTTAATTCATTAACGTTCTGGCCTAACTTTTCTAGCAGCATTCATCTAACATCAAATGCAATGCAAATGTACATTTCCACTTTATAATATATTATAATAATAATAACAAATGATTAAAGTTGAGGCCACTGGTTAGCAGACAAAGTAACATTAATTCAAACTCAATCCAATTACACGCCCATAACCATATTTGATAAACAATCGTAGTATAACCTTAGTTCCTTCTCATTAATGTTTGATCTCCACCTTCCAATCACAATACACCATTAATATTCAATTGACATCCTTATATAATCATACTGTTTTACAATATAATAATCATATGACAATACAATAAAATAAGGACCACCAAATTATAAGTAACTTGATTCGGAGAACTAATTAGATAAGCCAAAGAAGGAGAATTTGTCAATTTGAGTTTATACATCCATTAACTTCTAACCATAACATCATACGGATAATAATAAACATTGGTAGATAATATATTTCAATTAAAATTTGTTTACCTGCGATAGATCTTGTCGTTATCTCCTCTAAGGGTTTGTGCAACAATCACTTTGTGTTATCACCAAAAATTAGTGAACTCCTTGACTTCTTTCCCGCTAGAGATGAATTATACCCTAATTATTATATAAGACTAATTATATGAATAATGAAAGTGACCCATCACTAATTGTAATATTAATTTCTTTAACCACCAACTAAATTAATTATTTAGACTACTTCCTTAATTTCATAATTGTAATTACGAATAGTCCTAAACAATCATTTAAAATCTTGAAAGAGTCTTTTATGAAATAAAAAGCTCTAGTACTCAAAATGACCAAATGGATCGTTACAATGTATGATGGTCATTTTATTTTTTATTTTTCTTATTCTTTGATTGGTTAATTTTTACCTTCTTTGATCTAATTTTGCAAGAGAGGGATGTATAATGAAAAATGTTAGATATTTTGGATAGTTTGATTTTGAGAGGTAAAATAATTTGACATGTGTAATTATTACTATCATTTTTTCTCTATTTTAATTCTACATTTACTGTTATTATTTTTGGATTCTAAATGACACAAATCATGATTCTTTTTGTAGAAAAAAATAATTTGTTCATTTTCTCTTTTACTTCTATTTATAGTTTTTTGAAATTCTTTTTCTTATTCTTGTAGTTTCTAAAGACAGTGATTGTTTTTATTCTCTTTGTCTCTTTGTAAATTTTGGAGAATTGAATTATGTTATATTGAGAACGTGATCCTTCTTTCCTCTTTAAATCATAACTAAATATTTTTATTATTTTTGCTTGATAAGTTAACTATAATTTTATGTCTTTTTGTTGTTATTATCGTAAGGATTGTTTATAGTTCTCCAGTAAAACCTCTAATAGAACAGAGCTAATTGGTTTCTAATCAACTTAATTAGTTAATTAAAAACCACCAATGTATCTTATTTTTATTAATTCAATATTCAATTTTGTCTATCAATATCTTCCTTCTCACAAGCTATAAAATTATAATACAAATACATAATAAATATAACTAATAAAAGAAAAAGTAATATCTCAAATCTCAATATAAAGTATAATAAAAATACTATATATTAAATACAAACGTGTATAGCTAAAAAAAGAAATAAATCGATTTCTCTTACAATTTTGTATTTCACAGTCACATAACAATGATATGATCAAAAATACATAATTTTAACGCTACATTCTTTATTATATTATTTATATAGAAAAATTATTTATAAGCCAAAAAGTTGCTTCACAATTTTGAGAATGTAATCAACAAAAATTAACTATTTTTTTAAATTTTATTTTATGACATCCACATCATTACCTTTCTTGACAATTTTGAATTTTTTCCTCCTTTTGGTTAACTTACTGATTCTCTACCATTTTTAAATTCGTTCTTAAATAATTATTTCCTTAATAGATTTCTTTTCTAAAGTATATATTGTTCAAAATAATAGTAATTATTAAAAAGAAATGTTTATTAATAGAAGCATATTTAAAGACTTTTAATTAATTTAAAATTTCTTAAATGAGGTAAAAGAAATACATCGTTTGATAAAATTAAATCATAAAAATGGGTTTATTAGAAAAATATGTAATTTCTTTTACTTTTTCTCTTATTTTTATATATTTTTATTTTCTTAATCATGAAGTCACACCTCTTCATTTTTCATAACCTCTATATATACTTAATTGTTAACTTATTTTAACTTCCAATTTATACCGTCATAACTCTCAATTACATAAATGTTTAAATTTATGACATCTTAAAAGTACATCAAACAATTATTTCTAACAAAATACATTTATGTTTAGCTTAATTGTCCTCTACTCTAATTTTGTAATGCAAAACCTATAGAGAAAGACTACTTTGTATAATTATTTTTACTTCTAATAAGGATGATACCAAATAAGAATATATAAAAGATAATAATTAATTTATTTATTTGTGTGAAATTATAAGGGAAAGATCACTAATAAAAAGTTAGCATACAAAATAATTCTTTAAAGCATTAAAATGTAGTTGTGGATACGCTTAGTGGGAGGAGATAATCAAAATTATTATAAATTTATTTTTAAATTTTTAATAAAATATGAATCTTGAAAAATATTAGAAAAATTAATTAAGAGAATTTTTAACATTTTGCATAAATTAGTGAAAAATTTAAAGACAAACTAACTTAATTATGTTAAGATATGATTCTAATTGTTAATATTTTTTAAAAATATAAATTAGTAGAAATTTTAAAGACAAGCTAACTTGAACCATTATCATCCTCCATTATAATTTTTCTAAAAATTACTTACCTTTTTATCTTACACTTAAATTATATGAAAATATTATTATCGTTAATAAGTATAAATATTCCTATTATTTGCGAACAATTCTTTTTATAATTACCTTATTTAGAAAAAATCCTAGAGTCAAATTATAAGTTTTTATTAGATATTGTAAGAATTTTTTTTTTATCATTATAACATAAAATGTTTTATCATTCTTTTATAATTTCTCATTTATTACTCATTTTATTTTGTATTCTAACAATATAATATATTATTTTTTTGTTAATTCTTCATCACCAAAAATTATTTTGCAGAACTAAAATCATGTATCCTATTTCCTTTTAAAGAGTAAACATATAGAGAAGAAGCTTTAAATTTTAATATGCAAAATATTGAAGTATTTTTTTAAGTCTTCAAATTATAGATAACTTATCTATTGCAAATAATTTTTCATATTTCTAAGACCGTTTTTATATGTGTTACTATTTTAATTCTTTTGACATTTTTTAAAAATTTAATAGACTAAATATCCCACTTTAATTTTTTTTCAAAATATCAAAGGTTACTATATTTAATTTTGAGAACTCATTCAAATGGATAATAAATCATAAATTCTTAATTATATATTATAACTAACATAAAATAATAGGTACTATTCAACCAAAAAAAAGTAAAGGTATTTGGCATAATTTAAGGATATTTTTTTTTAATAAAATTAATTCATGAATTGAGTTGAAATTACAAATCTATATGTTAAAATTTATTGACTAATCTATTTAAATTTGAAAATAAAATAAAATTATGTAACGACCTGTTTAGTCGTTTTGAGCAGCAGATTTTATTTCTGGAAAACTGGCTGAGACGACGGACCGTCATGGGCACGACGGACTGTCGCAGGGTCTCGTTTCAAAACACTTAGAAATTCTGAAATTGGGTACTGAAATCGACTCTCTGAACTTCGTAACGATATGGCAGGACGGACCGTCGTGGGCACGACGGACCGTCGTGGGCACGACGGACCATCGTGGGCACGACGGACCGTCACAGACCCTTTAATAGAATTGAGTCTCTGAACTCTGTGACGGAGCAGTAGGACGGACCGTCGCAGGCACGACGGGCCGTCACAAATTACGTAATCCCTGGCTGGGTCGGATTTATTTAAATGTTTTAAGGGACGTTTTTGACTATTCCTGCCTTAATTATAAAGTTAGTGGGTTAATGTTAATAGGTCTAATTACTTGGGGGTTAAAAGAGGTAACCTTGAGTTAATTAGTGGGGTATTATTGCCATCTTTTATACTTAATTATATGCTAATTAGGGTAAAAGAAAGAGGGTTTGAATAAGAAAAATAGAAAGAACAAAGAGAGAGAGAGGATCGATCGAACGAGAAAGAAGAGAGAAACGAAGGGGATATCAAAGATTGTGAGGATTTGCTTGCTTGATCACAAAATCTTCGGTGGAGGTAGATTATGGTTTTTATGCTATTCGTAGTAGACTCTTAATAGCGAATGATATGTGTTGGTAATATTATCTCATCTTCTATATGCTTAATTGTATGCTTGCATGAATATGATTATGTAATTGTGATAAAATAAGCATGATGAAGTTATTGAATCTCAAATCTTGAAAAGAAACCCTAATCTCTTTGTTAATGATGATGCCTTGGTATAAGAGAAGGCTTGATGAACTAAAGTAATGAGAATGATGATGCCTTGGTATAAGAGAAGGCTTGATGAATTGATAGAATGAGAATAGGGGATCGGAGTGTCACGTTCCGACACATAGAATTAAGGGATCGGGTGTCATGAACCGACACGTAGATTTAGGGGATCGGGTGTCACGAACCGACACGTATATTTAGGGGATCGGGTGTCACGAACCGACACGTAGATTTAGGAGATCGGGTGTCACGAACCGACACGTAGAATTAGGGGATCGGGTGTCACGAACCGACACGTAGAATTAGGGGATCGGAGTGTCACGTTCCGACACATAGTAGTAGGGGATCGGAGTGTCACGTACCGACACAAGAGGAATAAAGATAATGAGGGAGCGGAGTCTCACGTACCGACACAAGAGGATTAAAGATAATGAATCTTGAAAGATGCTAATATACTCAATCTAATGAACCTAATTCCCAAATGAGTATTATAGTTGATTTTGTAATATTACTTGATATATACTGTTTCCTATTTTGAGTTGGCCGATGATATCTACTCAGTACCTGTGTTTTGTACTGACCCCTACTTTTATGTTTTCTTCTTTGTTATTTGTGGAGTGCAGCAAACGTGCCGTCGTCTTCAACTCAACCGCAATTCTAGCCAGTCTTCGTCACACCGGATCTTCAGGGTGAGCTAATGCTTCTAGCTTGGACTGGATCTTCTTCCTCATGTCTTGATGCCTTGATGTTCCGGCATGGACTAGCTTTTACTTGTTTTAGCTTCTTAGAATACTCTTAGTTTAGTAATTTGATCGTAGATGTTCTTGTGGTGATGACTTCCAGATTTTGGGGAATAATAGATGTTGAATTTTAGAAGTTATTGAATTGGTTTTTATTAATGAGTTTAAGTCTTCCGCATTACTTTCTGTTGATATTGTATTGAAATGTTAGGGTTTAGATTGGTTGGTTCGCTCACATAGGAGGGTAAGTGTGGGTGCCAGTCGCGGCTCGGTTTTGGGTCGTGACAAACTTGGTATCAGAGCATTAGGTTCGTTGGTCTCATCACACAAGAACGAGTCTAGTAGAGTCTTAAGAAACGGTAGGGGGACGCCTTACTTTTCTTTGAGAGGCTATAAGACTTTAGGAAAAATTCCATTCTTTCTTTCTTTCTTTCGTGCTACTACTTGAATCCAATTGATATCTAGGTGATACAAATTGGTATCTGACCATCTCCACTCTATTTCGCAGATGGTTATAACTAGAGCAACGACTGCGCCAACACCAACACCGACACCGGCAAGACAAGAAACATCTGAGACAACCACTGGGGCTGTAGCTCGAAGGGGAGTAGCGGCAAGAGGCCGTGGTAGAGGTCGTGGGAGGACGTCCTCTAGATGAAGAGGACAAGTACCTAGCCCATCTGATGCTAGGGCGGTGACTCCTCCACCGACTGAGGAAGTAGTAAGAGAGGGTGAGGAAGGGGAGAATGAACAAGTGTAAAATGAGGAATTGCCACCCCAACCTACCCAGAGATGATCAATCAGGTTCTTTCTTATCTTAGTGGGTTATCTGATCAGGGTCAGGCACCTCCAGTGTTTTCTGCACCAACACCTCCGGTTTCAGAGGTACAACATGCAGCCACTATGGCTCCCCGTATGGATGCCTCATTGGAAATAGGCACGTTTCCTCGTCTGAATACAGGGCCTATAATGACATCGTGAGTTATCAGTTTCAAGGGAACGCCAAAATGTGGTGGCGGTCACATGTTGAGTGTCAACCAACAGAGGCACCACCTATGACTTGGGCCTCATTCTCTAGCTTGTTTATGGAGAAGTATATCCCCCGAACTTTGAGGGATAGGAAAAGAGATGAGTTCTTGAGCCTAGAGCAAGGTAGAATGTCCGTTACAGCATATGAGGCAAAGTTTCGTGCATTATCCAGGTATGCCATCCAACTTTGTTTCAGTCCACAAGAGCGGATTCGCTGTTTTGTGAAGGGGTTGAGGTCAGAATTGCGGATTTCAGCCTTACAGGTAGCGGCTACGGCAAAATCCTTCCAAGAAGTGGTAGACTTCGTGATAGAGGTGGAAGGAGTGAAGCCAGATGACTTCACCACGACATCGACATCAAAAAGGTTTCGAAAGGAAGGTGAGTTTAATGGTTCTTACTCTAGAGGACAGGGTTCAGGAGGTTACTCAGTCCGACCAATTCAGTCTTCACTACAGACTGTAGTTGGGGGTCCACCTCATACCGGTCAACACTTCTCTGTGAGGCCTATGCTTGACTCCAGAGAGTGTTATGGATGTGGGGAGACTGGACATATTAGGAGGAATTGTCCAAAACAGAGTTATAGACCCCCAATAGCTAGAGGTAGAGGTGGTCATGGTAGAGGCCGTTATTCTGGAGGAAGCGGTGGTCGAGGTAATGGTGGTCACCAAAACGACCGGGGTGATGGGAAAACTGGAGCCACTACATCACAGGACAATGGACAGACAGGCGATAGGGCCCATTGTTACGCTTTCCCTGGGAGATCTGATGCGGAGGCATCTGATGCTGTTATCACAGGTTATCTTTTGATTTGTGATTGCATGGCTTCTGTATTGTTTGATCCTGGATCCACATTTTCTTATGTATCTTCCACATTTGCTAATGGTCTAAATTTACATTGTGAATTACTTGACATGCCTATTCGTGTTTCTACTCCGGTGGGTGAGTCTGTGATAGTTGAAAAAGTATATAGGTCTTGTTTGGTGACTTTTGTGGGGAGTAACACTCATGTAGATTTGGTTATCTTAGAAATGGTTGACTTTGATGTAATTCTGGGTATGACTTGGCTTTCTCCGAATTTTGCAATCTTGGATTGTAATGCTAAAACTGTGACATTAGTTAAGCCTGGGACAGATCCGTTAGTGTGGGAGGGCGACTACACTTCTAATCCGGTTCGTATCGTATCCTTTCTTCGTGCTAAGAGAATGGTTAGTAAAGGTTGTTTAGCTTTCTTGGCACACCTCAGGGATGATACTACCCAAGTACCTTCGATTGAGTCGGTTTCGGTAGTCCGTGAGTTTTTGGATGTGTTCCCTGCAGATCTTCCCGGTATGCCACCGGATAGGGATATTGACTTCTGTATTGATCTTGAACCGGGTACTCGCCCCATTTCTATACCCCTTATAGAATGGCTCCCGCGGATTTAAGAGAGTTAAAGGCACAACTTCAAGAGTTGTTGAGCAAAGGCTTCATTAGACCAAGTGCATCTCCTTGGGGTGCTCCGGTTTTGTTTGTGAAGAAGAAGGATGGGAGTTTTCGGATGTGCATAGACTACCAGCAGTTGAACAAGGTAACTATTAAGAACAAGTATCCCATTCCTCGCATTGATGACTTGTTCGATCAGTTACAAGGTGCTTGTGTCTTCTCTAAGATTGACTTGAGATCCGATTATCATCAATTGAAAATACGGGAGACGGATGTGCCAAAGACTGCCTTTCGAACCCGGTATGGGCATTACGAATTTGTAGTGATGTCTTTTGGTCTTACGAATGCCCCTGCTGCGTTCATGAGCTTGATGAACGGGATTTTTAAGCCATATCTGGATCTCTTTGTGATCGTATTTATTGATGATATACTGATATACTCTTAAAGTAAGAAGGAACATGAGGAGCATTTGAGAGTTGTATTGGAAATGTTGAGGGAGAAAAAGCTTTATGACAAGTTCTCTAAGTGTGAGTTTTGGCTAGATGCAGTGTCCTTCTTGGGGCATGTAGTTTCTAAGGATGGAGTGATGGTGGATCCTTCTAAGATTGAGACAGTGAAGAATTGGGTAAGACCTACTAATGTGTCAGAAAAAAGGAGCTTTGTTGGTTTAGCTAGCTATTACCGTCGATTTTTCAAGGGATTCTCTTCCATTGCTTCCCAATTGACGAACTTGACTAAGCAGAATGTTCCATTTGTATGGTCGGACGAGTGTGAAGAAAGCTTTCAGAAGCTCAAGACTTTGTTGACTACTGCACCCATTCTCACCTTGCCAGTGGAAGGTAAGAATTTCATTGTCTATTGTGATGCATCCTATTCGGGTTTGGGTGCAGTGCTAATGCAAGAGAAGAATGTGATTGCTTATGCTTCAAGGCAATTAAAGGTGCATGAACGTAACTATCCGACCCATGATTTGGAATTGGCCGCGGTAGTATTCGCATTAAAGCAATGGAGGCACTATTTATATGGGGTTAAGTGTGAAGTCTATACGGATCATCGTAGCCTACAGTATGTCTTCACTCAGAAAGATTTGAATTTGAGACAGAGGAGATGGATGGAACTATTGAAGGACTATGATATCACAATCTTGTATCATCCGGGAAAAGCTAATGTCGTGGCAGATGCTTTAAGTAGAAAGGCCGGAAGCATGGGAAGTCTAGCTCATTTGCAAGTTTCTAGACGCCCACTGGCTAGAGAAGTTCAGATTCTGGCTAATGACTTTATGAGGTTAGAGGTAAATGAGAAGGGAGGATTTTTGGCTTGCGTGGAGGCAAGATCTTCCTTCCTTGACAAGATTAAGAGAAAGCAGTTTAATGATGAGAAATTGATCCGGATCCGAGATAAAGTGTTGCGAGGAGAGGCTAAGGAAGCAACAATCGATGAGGAATGTGTGTTGAGGATTAAGGGAAGGGTATGTGTACCCCGCGTCGATGAGTTGATCAACACTATTCTGACAGAGGCTCATAGTTCAAGGTATTCCATACACCCTAGTGCAACCAAGATGTATCTTGACCTAAAGATACACTTTTGGTGGAGTAGAATGAAGCGTGACATAGTTGACTTTATTACCAAATGCCCAAACTGTCAGCAAGTAAAGTATGAACACCAGAGGCCCGGAGGAACACTTCAGAGAATGCCCATTCCGGAATGGAAGTGGGAAAGAATTGCAATGGACTTTGTGGTTGGTCTTCCAAAGACAATGGGTAAGTACGACTCCATTTGGGTGATTGTTGATAGGCTAACTAAGTCTGCATGGAGTTCCAAAATCTATATCTCAGAAGTTGTTCGGTTGCATGGAGTTCCACTCTCCATCATATCAGATAGAGGTACGCAGTTTACCTCTAAGTTTTGGAAAACATTGCATGCAGAATTGGGTACTAGGTTGGACCTTAGTACCGCATCTTCCTCAAACCGATGGGTCCCAGTGGTCATCTGAGTGAATGATTCAGTGTTGGAGGATATGCTTCGTGCATGTGTGATAGAATTTGGTGGTCATTGGGATAACTTCCTACCCTTAGCGGAGTTTTCATACAATAATAGCTATCACTCAAGTATTGGTATGGCCCCATTTGAAGCACTGTATGGGAGAAGATGTAGGTCTCCCATTGGTTGATTTGATGCATTTGAGGTTAGACCTTGGGGTACTGATCTTCTGAGGGAATCGTTAGATAAAGTGAAATGCATTCATGAAAAGCTTCTAGCGGCTCAAAGTAGGCAAAAAGAATATGCAGATCGAAAGGTTAGAGACTTAGAGTTCATGGAGGGTGAACAAGTCTTGCTGAAGGTTTCGCCCATGAAAGGGGTGATGCGGTTTGGTAAAAGAGGTAAACTAAGCCCAAGGTATATTGGTCCCTTTGAAGTACTAAAACGAGTAGGGGAGGTGGCTTATGAGTTAGCTTTGCCTCCAGGGCTGTCCGGAGTGCATCCGGTATTTCATGTGTCTATGTTGAAAAGATACCATGGGGATGGAAACTACATCATCCGATGGGATTCAGTCGCTTGATGAAAATTGTCTTATGAGGAGGAGCCTGTTGCCATTTAAGATAGAGAAGTTCGCAAGTTGAGGTCAGGGAGATTGCATCCATCAAGGTGCAATGGAAGAATCGGCCGGTTGAAGAAGCCACTTGGGAGAAGGAGGCCGATATGCAAGAAAGATACCACATCTGTTTAAAGATTCAGGTACTCCTTCTCGTCCTTGTTTTTCTTCTTGTGATCGTTCGAGGACGAACGATGGGTAAATTGGTATCTATTGTAACGACATGTTTAGTCGTTTTGAGCAGCAGATTTTATTACTTGAAAACTAGCTGAGACGACATACCCCACGACGGACCGTCATGGGCACGACGGACCGTCGCAGGTTCTTGTTTCAAAACACTTAGAAATTCTGAAATTGGGTACTGAAATCGACTATCTGAACTTCATAACGACATGGCAGGACGGACCGTCGTGGGCACGACGGACCGTCACAGACCCTCTAATAGAATTGAGTCTCTGAACTCTGTGACGGAGCAGCAGGACGGACCGTCGCAGGCACGACGGGCCGTCACAGACTGCGTAATCCCAGGCTGGGTCGGATTTCTTTAAATGTTTTAAGGGACGATTTTGACTATTCCTGTATTAATTATAAAGTTAGTGGGTTAATGTTAATAAGTCTAATTACTTGGGGGTTAAAAGAGGTAACCTTGAGTTAATTAGTGGGGTATTATTGCCATCTTTTATACTTAATTATATGCTAATTAGGGTAAAAGAAAGAGGGTTTGAATAAGAAAATAGAAAGAACAAAGAGAGAGAGAGGATCGATCGAACGAGAAAGAAGAGAGAAACGAAGGGATATCAAAGATTGTGAGGATTTGGCTTGCTTGATCACAAAATCTTCGTGGAGGTAGGTTATGGTTTTTATGCTATTCGTAGTAAACTCTTAATAGCAATAATATGTGTTGGTAATATTATCTCATCTTCTATATGCTTAATTGTATGCTTGCATGAATATGATTTTGTAATTGTGATAAATAAGCATGATGAAGTTATTGAATCCCAATCTTGAAAAGAAACCCTAATCTCTTTGTTAATGATGATGCCTTGGTATAAAGAAGGCTTGATGAACTAAAGTAATGAGAATGATGATGCCTTGGTATAAGAGAAGGCTGATGAATTGATAGAATGAGATTAGGGGATCGGAGTGTCACGTTCCGACACATAGAATTAAGGGATCGGGTGTCACGAACCGACACGTAGATTTAGGGGATCGGGTGTCACGAACCGACACGTAGATTTAGGGGATCGGGTGTCACGAACCGACACGTAGAATTAGGGGATCGGAGTGTCACGTTCCGACACATAGTAGTAGGGGATCGGATTTGTCACGACCCAAAACCGAGCCGCGACTGGCACCCACATTTACCCTCCTATGTGAGCGAACCAACCAATCTAACCCTTAACATTTCAATATACTATCGACAGAAAGTAATGCGGAAGACTTAAACTCATTAATAAAAACCAATTCAATAACTATTAAAATTCAACATCTATTATTTCTTAAAATCTGGAAGTCATCATCACAAGAACATCTATCCTCAAATTTCTAAACTAAAAATGTCTAAGAAGCTAAAACAAATAAAAGCTAGTCCATGCCAAAAGCTCAAGGCATCAAGACTTGAAGAAGAAGATCCATTCCAAGCTAGAAGCATTAGCTCACCTTGAATTTCCGATGTAGTGAAGACTGGCTAGAATTACTGTTGAGTCGAAGACGACGACACGTTTGCTGCACTCCACAAATAACAAAGAAGAAAACATAAAAGTAGGGGTCAGTACAAAACACGGGTACTGAGTAGATATCATCGGCCAACTAAAATTAGAAAACAGTATATATCAAGTAATATTATAAAACAACTATAATACTCAACAAGTACTACAATCATCAATAAGTACTAACAAGTTCATCCATGAGGACTCAAGCCTCAGTATCATACTCATTTGGGAATTAGGTTCATTACATTGAGTATATTAACATTCTTCAAGATTCATTATCTTTCTTCCTCTTGTAACGGTACGTGACACTCCGATCCATATTCTATCCTGGTGCCGGAACGTGGCACTCCGATCCTCATTCTATCCTGGTACCGGAACGTGGCACCCGATCCATATTCTATCCTGGTGTCGGAACGTGACACTCCGATCCTCATTCTATCCTGGTACCGGAACGTGGCACCCGATCCATATTCTATCCTGGTGTCGGAACGTGACACTCCGATCCTCATTCTATCCTGGTACCGGAACGTGCCACCTGATCCATTTTCTATCCTGGTGTCGGAACGTGGCACTCCGATCCTCATTCTATCCTGGTACCGAAACGTGGCACCCGATCCTCTATTTCTATCCTGGTACCGGAACGTGGCACCCGATCCCCTAATTCATCAAGCCATCTTTTATTCTAAGGCATCATCAATCTCATTATATAATTTATCAAGCCTTCTTTCTCACTAAGGCATCATCAATATCATTATATAATTTATCAAGCCTTCTTTCTCACTAAGGCATCATCAATCTCAAGTGAATTAGGGTTTCTTTCAAGATTTAGGATTCAATAGCTTCATCATGCTTATTTTATCACAATTTCATAATCACAATCATGAAAGCATACAATTAAGCATATAGAAGGGTTTACAATACTACCAACACATATCATTCGCTATTAAGAGTTTACTATAAGATAGCATAAAAACCATAACCTACCTCCACCGAAGATTAGCGATCAAGCAAGCAATTTCCCAAGCTTTGTTTCTCTCTTCCTCCTTCGTTCGATCGACTCTCCCTCTTTCTTGTTCTTTTTATTTTTCTTATTCAAATCCTCTTTCTTTTACCCTAATTAGTATATAATTAAGTATAAAAGATGACAATAATACCCCACTAATTAACTTAAGGTTACCTCTTTTAACCCCCAAGTAATTAGACTTATTAATATTAACCCACTAACTTTATAATTAAGGCAGGAATAGTCAAAAACGTCCCTTAAAACGTGTAAAGAAATCCGACCCAGACTGGGATTACGCAGCCTGTGACGGGCCGTCGTGCCTGCGACGGTCCGTCACGCAGGTTCGTCATGGACTCAATTTTCTTAGAGAGTCTGTGACGACCCGTCGTGACTACGACGGTCCGTCCTGCACTTCCATCACGAAGTTCAGAGAGTCGATTTTCCAGTACCCAATTTCAGAATTTCTAAGTGTTTTGGAACGAGACACCCTCGACGGTCCGTCGTGCCCATGACGGTCCGTCGTGGGGTCCGTTGTCCTAGCCAGTTTTCCAGAAATAAAATCTGCTGCTCAAAACGACTAAACAGGTCGTTACAATAGATACCAATTTACCCATCGTTCGTCCTCGAACGATCACAAGAAGAAAAACAAGGGCGAGAAGGAGTACCTGAATCTTTAAACAGATGTGGGTATCTTTCTTGCATATCTGCCTCCTTCTCCTAAGTGGCTTCTTCAACCGGTCGATTCTTCCATTGCACCTTGATGGATGCAATCTCCCTTGACCTCAACTTGCGAACTTCTCCATCTAAAATAGCAACAGGCTCCTCCTCATAAGACAAATTTTCATAAAGCAAAACTGAATCCCAACGGATAATGTAGTTTCCATCCCCATGATATCTTTTCAACATAGACACATGGAATACCGGATGTACTCCGGACAGCCCTGGGGGCAAGGCTAGCTCATAAGCCACCTCCCCTACTCGCTTAAGTACTTCAAATGGCCCAATGTACCTCGGGCTTAGCTTACCTCTTTTACCAAACTGCATCACCCCTTTCATTGGCGATACTTTCATCAAGACTTGTTCACCCTCCATGAATTCTAAGTCTCTAACCTTTCGATCTGCATATTCTTTTTGCCTACTTTGCGCCGCTAGAAGCTTTTCTTGAATAGATTTCACTTTCTCTATCGAATCCCTCAAAAGGTCAGTACCCCAAGGTCTAACCTCAAATGCATCAAACCATCCAATGGGAGACCTACATCTCCTACCATACAATGCTTCAAATGGGGCCATATCAATGCTTGAGTGATAACTGTTATTGTATGAAAACTCCGCTAAGGGTAAGAAGTTATCCCAATGACCATCAAATTCTATCACGCATGCACGAAGCATATCCTCCAATACTTGAATCTTTCGCTCAGACTGACCATCGGTCTGAGGATGGAATGCGGTACTAAGGTCCAACCTAGTACCCAATTCAGCATGCAATGTTTTCCAAAACTTAGAAGTAAACTGCGTACCTCTATCTGATATGATGGAGAGTGGAACCCCATGCAACAGAACAATTTCTGAGATATAGATCTTGGCTAACTTCTCGGCATTGTAAGTCACCTTGACCGGAATGAAATGAGCAGACTTAGTTAACCTATCAACAATCACCCAAATAGAGTCATACTTACCCATTGTCTTTGGAAGACCAACCACAAAGTCCATTGCGATTCTCTCCCACTTCCATTCAGGAATGGGCATTCTCTGAAGCGTTCCTCCAGGCCTCTGGTGTTCATACTTTACTTGTTGACAGTTTGGACATTTGGCAATAAAGTCAACAATATCGCGCTTCATTCTACTCCACCAAAAGTGTTGCTTTAGGTCGCGAAACATCTTGGTTGCACCCGGATGTATAGAATACCTTGAACTATGAGCCTCTGTCAGAATAGTGTTGATCAAATCATCGACGCAGGGTACACATACCCTTCCCTTAATCCTCAAAACACCTTCCTCGTCCATTGTTGCTTCTTTAGCCTCTCCTTGCAAACACTTATCTCGAATCCGGATCAATTTCTCATCATCAAACTGCTTCCCCTTAATCTTGTCAAGGAGGAGGATCTTGCCTCCACACAAGCTAACAATCTCCTCCCTTCTCATTTACTTCTAACCTCATGAGGTCATTAGCCAAAATCTGCACTTCTCTAGCCATTGGGCGTCTAGAAGCTTGCAAATGAGCTAGACTTCCCATGCTTCCGGCCTTTCTACTTAAGGCATCTGCCACAACATTCGCCTTCCCCGGATGATACAAAATAGTGATGTCGTAGTCCTTCAGTAGTTCCATCCATCTCCTTTGCCTCAAGTTCAAATCTTTCTGAGTGAAGACATACTGTAGTAGATACGATGATCCGTATAGACTTCACACTTAACCCCATATAAATAGTGCCTCCATTGCTTTAATGCGAATACTACCGCGGCCAATTCCAAATCATGGGTCGGATAGTTACGTTCATGCACCTTTAATTGTCTTGAAGCATAAGCAATCACATTCTTCTCTTGCATTAGCACTGCACCCAACCCAGAATAGGATGCATCACAATAAACAATGAAGTTCTTACCCTCTACCGGCAAGGTGAGGATAGGTGCGGTAGTCAACAAAGTCTTGAGTTTCTGAAAGCATTCTTCGCACTGATCCGACCATACAAATGGAACATTCTGCTTAGTCAAGTTCGTCAATTGGGAAGCAATAGAAGAGAATCCCTTGACAAAGCGGCGGTAGTAGCTAGCTAACCCAACAAAGCTTCTTATTTCTGACACATTAGTGGGTCTTACCCAATTCTTCATTGTCTCAATTTTAGAAGGATCCACCATCACTCCATCCTTAGAAACCACGTGCCCCAATAAGGACACTGCATCTAGCCAAAACTCACACTTAGAGAACTTGGCATAAAACTTTTTCTCCCTCAACATTTCCAATACAATTCTCAAATACTCCTCATGTTCCTTCTTACTTTTAGAGTATATCAGTATATCATCAATATATACGATCACAAAGAGATCCAGATATGGCTTAAAAATCCCGTTCATCAAGCTCATGAACGCAGCAGGGGCATTCGTATGACCAAAAGATATCACTACAAATTTGTAATGCCCATACCTAGTCCGAAAAGAAGTCTTTGGCACATCCGTTGCCCGTATTTTCAATTGATGATAACCGGATGTCAAGTCAATCTTAGAGAAGACACAAGCACCTTGTAATTGATCGAACAAGTCATCAATGCGAGGAAGAGGATACTTGTTCTTAATAGTTACCTTGTTCAACTGCCGGTAGTCTATGCACATCCGAAAACTCCCATCCTTTTTCTTCACAAACAAAACCGGAGCACCCCAAGGAGATGCACATGGTCTAATGAAGCCCTTGCTCAACAACTCTTGAAGTTGTGCTTTTAACTTTCTTAACTCCGCGGGAGCCATTCTATAAGGGGGTATAGAAATGGGGCGAGTACCCGGTTCAAGATCGATATAGAAGTCAATATCCCTATCTGGTGGCATACCTGGAAGATCTGCAGGGAACACATCCAAAAACTCGCGGACTACCAAAACCGACTCAATCGAAGGTACTTGGGTAGTGTCATCCTTGAGATGGGCCAAGAAAGCTAAACACCCTTTACCAACCATTTTCTTAGCACGGAGAAAGGAGATGATACGCACCGGATTGGAAGTGTAATAGCCCTCCACACTAACAGATCTGTCCCAGGCTTGGCTAACGTCACCGTTTTAGCATTACAATCCAAGATCGCAAATTGCAGAGAAAGCCAAGTCATACCCAGAATTACATCAAAATCAACCATTTCTAAGATAACCAAATCTACATAAGTGTTTCTTCCCACAAAGTTCACCAAACAAGACCTATATACCTTTTCAACTACCACAGACTCACCCACCGGAGTAGAAACACGAATAGGCATATCAAGTAATTCGCAATGTAAATTTAGACCATTAGCAAATGAGGAAGATACATAAGAAAATGTGGATCCAGGATCAAACAATACAGAAGCCATGCAATCACAAACCAGAATATTACCTGTGATGACAGCATCAGATGTCTCCGCCTCCGATCTCCCAGGGAAAGCATAACAATGGGCCCTTTCGTTTGTTTGCCCGTTGCCCCTACCATGTTGTGATGTAGTGGCTCTAGTTTGCCCATCACTTCGGACGTTTTGGTGACCACCATTACCTCGACCACCGCGTCCTCCAGAATGACGGCCTCTTCCATAACCACCTCTACCTCTAGCTATTGGAGGCCGATAACTCTGTTTTGGACAATATCTCTTAATATGTCCAATCTCCCCACATCCATAGCACTCTCGGGGTTCATGCATAGGTCTCTCAGAGAAGTGTTGGCCGGTCTGAGGTGGACCCCCAACTACAGTCTGTAGTGAAGACTGAATGGGTCGAACTGAGTAACCTCCGGAACTCTGTCCTCTAGAGTAGGAACCACTAAACTCACCTCCCTTTCGAAACCTTTTTGACGTCGATGTCGAGGTGAAGTCATCGGGCTTCACTCCTTCCACCTCTATCACGAAGTCTACCACTTCCTGGAAGGATTTTGCCGTAGCCGCTACCTGTAAGGCCGAAATCCGCAACTCTGACCTCAACATAGTGCGCGAAACCTAGCCTCATATGCATTGACCGACATCCTACCTTGCTCTAGGCTCAAGAACTCATCCCTCTTCCTATCCCTCAAAGTCCGTGGGATGTACTTCTCCATAAACAAGCTAGAGAATGAGGCCCAAGTCATAGGTGTTGCCTCTGTCGGTTGACACTTAACATGTGATCGCCACCATATTTTAGCGTTCCCTTGAAACTGATAACTCACGAACTCAACACCGAACCGTTCTACTATACCCATCTTGTGTAGTAGCTCATGACAGTCAACCAGAAAATCGTAAGCATCCTCAGATTCAGCACCCTTGAAGACTGGAGGTTTCAATTTCAAGAACTTACTGAAAAGTTCATGCTGATCATTTGTCATTATAGGCCCAGTAGTAAGACGTGGAAACGTGCCTATCTCCAATGAGACATCCATGCAGGGAGCCATAGTAGCCGCATGTTGTACCTCCGGAACCTGAGGTGCTGGTGCAGAAAACACTGGGGGTGTCTGGCCCTGATCAGATAACCCGCTAAGGTAAGCCAAAACCTGGTTAATCATCTCTGGGCTAGGTTGGGGTGGCATTTCCTCATTCTGCACTTGTTCATTCTCCCCTTCCTCACCCTCTCTTACTACCTCTTCAGACGGTGGAGGAGTCACCGCCCTAGCATCAGATAGGCTAGGTACTTGTCCTCTTCCTCTAGAAAACGTCCTCCCACGACCTCTACCACGGCCTCTTGCCACTGTTCCTCTCCGAGCTACAGCCCCAGTGGCTGGCTCAGACTCTTCCTGTCTTGTCGGTGTTGGTGTTGGTGCAATCGTTGCTCTAGTTCTAACCATCTGCGAAATAGAGTGAAGATGGTCAGATACCAATTTGTATCACCTAGATACCAATTGGATTCAAGTAGTAGCACGAAAGAAAGAAAGAAAGAATGGAATTTTCCTAAAGTCTTATAGCCTCCCAAAGAAAAGTAAAGGCGTCCCCCTACCGTTCCTTAAGACTCTACTAGACTCGTTCTTGTGTGATGAGACCAACGAACCTAAGGCTTTGATACCAAGTTTGTCACGACCCAAAACCGAGCGCGACTGGCACCCACATTTACCCTCCTATGTGAGCGAAACCAACCAATCTAACCCTTAACATTTCAATATATACTATCGAAGCAAAGTAATGCGAAGACTTAAACTCATTAATAAAAACCAATTCAATAACTATTAAAATTCAACATCTATTATTTCCCAAAATCTGGAAGTCATCATCACAAGAAATCTCTATCCTCAAATTTCTAAACTAAAAATGTCTAAGAAGCTAAAACAAATAAAAGCTAGTCCATGCCGAAAGCTCAAGGCATCAAGACTTGAAGAAGAAGATCCAGTCCAATCTAGAAGCATTAGCTCACCCTGAATTTCTGATGTAGTGAAGACTGGATAGAATTACTGTTGAGTCGAAGACGACGGCACGTTTGCTGCACTCCACAAATAACAAAGAAGAAAACATTAAAGTAGGGGTCAGTACAAACACGGGTACTGAGTAGATATCATCGGCCAACTCAAATTAGAAAACAGTATATATCAAGTAATATTATAAAACAACTATAATACTCAACAAGTACTACAATCATCAATAAGTACTAACAAGTTCATCCATGAGGACTCAAGTCTCAGTATCATACTCATTCGGGAATTAGGTTCATTACATTGAGTATATTAACATTCTTCAAGATTCATTATCTTTCTTCCTCTTGTGTCGGTAGGTGACATTCCGATCCATATTCTATCCTGGTGCCGGAACGTGGCACTCTGATCCTCATTCTATCCTGGTACTGGAACGTGGCACCCGATCCATGTTCTATCCTGGTGTCGGAACGTGACACTCCGATCCTCATTCTATCCTGGTACCAGAACGTGGCACCCGATCCATATTCTATCCTGGTGTCGGAACGTGACACTCCGATCCTCATTCTATCCTGGTACCGGAACGTGGCACCCGATCCATATTCTATCCTGGTGTCGGAACGTGACACTCCGATCCTCATTCTATCCTGGTACCGGAACGTCGCACCCGATCCTCTATTTCTATCCTGGTATCGGAACGTGGCACCCGATCCCCTAATTCATCAAGCCTTCTTTTATTCTAAGGCATCATCAATCTCATTAAATAATTTATCAAGCCTTCTTTCTCACTAAGGCATCATCAATCTCATTATATAATTTATCAAGCCTTCTTTCTCACTAAGGCATCATCAATCTCAAGTGAATTAGGGTTTCTTTCAAGATTTAGGATTCAATAGCTTCATCATGCTTATTTTATAACAATTTCATAATCACAATCATGCAAGCATACAATTAAGCATATAGAAGGGTTTACAATACTACCAACACATATAATTCGCTATTAAGAGTTTACTATAAGATAGCATAAAAACCATAACCTACCTCCACCGAAGATTAGCGATCAAGCAAGCAATTTCCCAAGCTTTGTTTCTCTCTTCCTCCTTCGTTCGATCGACTCTCCCTCTTTCTTGTTCTTTTTATTTTTCTTATTCAAATACTCTTTCTTTTACCCTAATTAGTATATAATTAAGTATAAAAGATGACAATAATACCCCACTAATTAACTTAGGTTACCTCTTTTAACCCCAAGTAATTAGACTTATTAATATTAACCCACTAACTTTATAATTAAGGCAGGAATAGTCAAAAACGTCCCTTAAAACGTGTAAAGAAATCCGACCCAGACTGGGATTACGCAGCCTGTGACGGGCCGTCGTGCCTGCGACGGTCCGTCACGCAGGTTCGTCATGGACTCAATTTTCTTAGAGAGTCTGTGACGGCCCGTCGTGACTACGACGGTCCGTCCTGCACTTCCGTCACAAAGTTCAGAGAGTCGATTTTCCAGTACCCAATTTCAGAATTTCTAAGTGTTTTGGAACGAGACACCCTCGACGGTCCGTCGTGCCCATGACGGTCCGTCGTGGGGTCCGTCGTCCCAGCCAGTTTTCCAGAAATAAAATCTGCTGCTCAAAACGACTAAACAGGTCGTTACAGGAGTGTCACGTACCGACACAAGAGGAATAAAGATAATGAGGGAGCGGAGTGTCACGTACCGACACAAGAGGATTAAAGATAATGAATCTTGAAAGATGCTAATATACTCAATCTAATGAACCTAATTCCCAAATGAGTATTGTAGTTAATTTTGTAATATTACTTGATATATACTGTTTTCTATTTTGAGTTGGCCGATGATATCTACTTAGTACCCGTGTTTTGTACTGACCCCTACTTTTATGTTTTCTTCTTTTTTATTTGTGGAGTGCAGCAAACGTGCCGTCGTCTTCAACTCAACCGCAATTCTAGCCAGTCTTCGTCACACCGGATCCTCAGGGTGAGCTAATGCTTCTAGCTTGGACTGGATCTTCTTCCTCATGTCTTGATGCCTTGAAGTTCCGGCATGGACTAGCTTTTACTTGTTTTAGCTTCTTAGAATACTCTTCCTTTAGTAATTTGATTGTAGATGTTCTTGTGGTGATGACTTCCAGATTTTGGGGAATAATAGATGTTGAATTTTAGAAGTTATTGAATTGGTTTTTATTAATGAGTTTAAGTCTTCCGCATTACTTTCTGTTGATATTGTATTGAAATGTTAGGGTTTAGATTGGTTGGTTCGCTCACATAGGAGGGTAAGTGTGGGTGCCAGTCGCGGCTCGGTTTTGGGTCGTGACAAACTAAAACTTCTATACACCACACATAGCGCGACTAAGTTTACTGTTAACTAATAATGTGTATTTAATTTGTTATTAATGACTTGAACGATAACTAAAAATATTAAATATAAATGTAAAAATAAAATATAAGCGCTAAGATAATAGTTGAAATTTACTTTGTTATACTATTTTAAGACTTTTAAGATAGTATGCAGACTTTTTACTTTATTGAGTATAATAGCTCAATAGTCCAGGTCAATTTTTTATTTCACATGGCTGCTTATTGAGCGGAAATTTTTTAAAATGTCAATATTTTAATATTTAAGAGGGCTCATTAGTAATACTTTCAATATTTAATAAAAATGTCAAAATTTTAATTTGTTATGTATCTTATTTATGTTTATATTATTTGTTTTTATTTAAAGAAATAAAATTATTTAATAACAAAAGGAAGAAAATAAAGGAAAGAATATTTCCAAAAAGATAAAGATCACTTTATTTTCTCATCAGTTACATTTTCAAATAAAACTCAAACTTTGTTCTTTTTTTTCCTCCATAATCTTAATCTTTTTTTTATTAGTTTGTGTTCATTCCAATATGTATGCCAAATGAATTTATAGTTATTTAAGAAACATATTTGTATTCATATATTTTTTTCATGTGTATTTATTTGTTTCTTTGAAAATTTTGTATTTCGTATTCATTTCAATATGTATTTTATTCGTATTTCTATTTATTCTAATTTTTATTTAGAATATTGTATAATAATATATAAAATACAAAAAAATAGTACGATGAAAAAGTGAGATAATAGGTTTTAGATCAACTTTCCTTTGTTATGTTTTTATTTTAATTGTATACCAATATTTGTACATTTTATGTGCTCACTTTACCATTCAAATTAAAATCGATTTTTTTCTTCTTTCAAACTACAAATTTTATTTCGGTGATCAAAATTGTATTACTTGATTACCATATATATATACGTATCTCAATATGTATGAATATGATTTATGAAAAGGTACAAGATTTTTTAGGGGAAATAGCATATTTGGTGGAAATACTAAATTTGCTGAGGAAGAATATAATATTCTAAAAAAATAAATACAAATTGACTATGGAAAAAATAAGAATACAAGATTATGAAAATGTAACGACCTGTTTAGTCGTTTTGAGCAACAGAGTCCATTTCTGGGAAAACTGGCTGGGACGACGAGGGTCACGACGGACCGTCGTGGTCACGACGGCCCGTCGAGGGAGTGTCGTCCCATGGCACTTAGATTTTTGAAATTGGGTACTGCAAATCGACTCTCTGTACATTGTGACGGACCTGCAGGACGTGCCGTCACATCCACGACGAACCGTCGTGAGTCCGTTGCAAAACACTTCAACTTTTGAGAATTTGGTGCAAGAAAACGAGTTTCTGACCGTCAGGACGGAGGTGCAGGACGGACCGTCACATGTGTGACGGGCCGTCGCAGACCACCTGAAACCTGGGGAGTGCGACGACGACCGTGACGGACCGTCGCAGGCACGACGGCCGTCACAGGTCACGCAATCCCAGGCAGTTCAGGAATTCTCCCACGTTTTAAGGGTCGTTTTTGACTATTCTTTCCTTAATTATAAAGATTGAGGGGTAATTATAAGTCTAATTACTTAGGGGTTAAAAGGGGTAACCTTAAGTGAATTAGTGGGTTTTAATTGTCCGTTTTCACACTTAATTACAAGATAATTAGGGTAAAGGAAAGAGGGTTTGAATAAACAAAGAGAAAGAACAGAAAGGGAGAGAGCAGATCGATCGAGAGGCATAGGGAATATCAATCTTGGGAATTTGCTTGTGGATTCCAAATTCTTTCGGTGGAGGTAGGTTATGGTTTTTATGTTACGATAATCGTAGTGAACTCTTGATAGTGTATGATATGTATTGATGATGTTTGTAAACCTGTCTATGTGCTTAAATTGTATGCTTGCATGATTATGATTATGAAATTGTGATGATTAACAAGCATGATGAAGCTATTGAATCTCAAATCTTGAAAGAACCCTAATTCGCCCTTAATATATTATATAATAAGATTGATGATGCCTTAATATGAAAGAAGGCTTGATAATTATATAATAAGATTGATGATGCCTTAGTGTAAAAGAGGGCTTGATGAATTAGGGGATCGGGTGCCACGTTCCGGTACCAGGATAGAATGAATATGAGGATCGGAGTGTCACGTTCCGACACCAGGATAGAATATGAGGATCGGAGTGTCACTTTCCGACACCATGGATAGAATATGAGGATCGGGTGCCACGTTCCGGTACCAGGATAGAATGATATTGAGGATCGGAGTGTCACGTTCCGACACCAGGATAGAATATGAGGATCGGAGTGTCACGTTCCGACACCAGGATAGAATATTGAGGATCGTGTGCCACGTTCCGTACCAGGATAGATGAATATGAGGATCGGAGTGTCACGTTCCGACACCAGGATAGAAAGTAGAGGAGCGGAGTGTCACGTACCGACACAAGAGGAAGAAAGATAATGAATCTTGAAAGATAATGAATACTCAATCTAATGAACTTAATTCCCAAATGAGTATGGTATTGAGGCTTGAGACCTCATGTGTGAACTTGATGGAAATTGTTAATGATAAAGTAATTGCTATTGCTACATGTTGAGTATTGTAAGCTGATTTACATTATTATTGATATATATTGTTCCCTATTTTGAGTTAGCCGATGATATCTACTCAGTACGTGTGGTTGTACTGACCCCACTTTTATGTTTTTCCTTTTTTGTTATTTGTGTAATGCAGCAAACGTTCCGTCAACTTCGACTCAACAGCAGTAGATCAAGCCAGTCTTCACTCCATCGGAAATTCAGGGTGAGCTAATGCGTCTAGCTTGGACTGGGTCTTCTTCTTCTTCAGTCTTGATGCCTTGAACTTCCGGCATGGACTAGCTTTTTAGTTATATTTTGTTCTTAGACATTCCTAGTTTTAGTAATTAGAGATAGATGTTCTTGTGATGATGACTTCCAGATTTTGGGGATAATAATAATAGTTTTGAATTGTTTTATTAATGAGTTTAAGTCTTCCGCATTTATTTATGTTGATATTGTACTAAAATGTTAAGGTTAGATTGTTTGGTTCGCTCACATAGGAGGGTAAATGTGGGTGCCAGTCGCGTCCCGATTTGGGTCGTGACAGACTTGGTATCAGAGCATTAGGTTCATTGGTCCCATCACACAAGAACAGGTCTAGTAGAGTCTTAAAGAACGGTAGGGGGACGCCTTTACTTTTCTTTGAGAGGCTATAAGACTTTAGGAAAATTCCATTCTTTCATTCTTTCTTTCGTGCTACTACTTGAGTCCAATTGGTATCTAGGTGATACAAATTGGTATCTGACCATCTTCATTCTATTTCGCAGATTTAGAACTAGAGCAACGACCCGCACCAGCAGCGACAACGGAAAGACAGGAAACTACTGAGCCCTCCCACTGGGGCTGTGGCTCGAGGAAGGGTAACGGCAAGAGGCCGTGGAAGAGGTCGTGGGAGGACGTCCTCTAGAGGAAGAGGACGAGCCCCTAGCCCATCTGATACTAGGGCGGTGACTCCTCCACCGACTGAGGATCAGTAAGAGAGGGGTGAGGGAAGGGGAAACCGAACAAGGCAGAATGAGGAAATGCCACCCCAAACCTACCCCAGAGATGATCAACCAAGTACTTGCTTATCTTAGCGGGTTTCGATCAGGGTCAAGCACCTCCAATGGTTTCTTCTGCACGCACCAACACCTCCGGTTTCAGAGATACGACATGCGGCTACTATGGCTCCCCGCATGGATGCACCATTGGGAATAGGCACATTTCCACGTCTGACTACTGGGCCTATTATGACAACGATCAACATGAACTTTTTAGTAAGTTCTTGAAACTGAAACCTCCAGTCTTCAAGGTGCAGAATCTGAAGATGCTTTATGATTTTTCTGGTGATTGTCATGAGCTACTACACAAGATGGGGATAGTAAGAGGTTTGGTGTCGAGTTTCGTGAGTTATCAGTTCCAAGGTAACGCCAAATGTGGTGGCGTTCACATGTCGAGTGTCAACCAACCGAGGCACCCACCTATGACTTGGGAATCATTCTCTAGTTTGTTCATGGAGAAGTATATCCCAAGGACTTGAGAGATAGGAAGAGGGATGAGTTTCTTGAGTCTTGAACAGGGAAGGATGACAGTAAACGCGTATGAGGCTAAATTTCGCGCACTATCCAGATATGCCACCCAACTTGTTTCAGTCCACAAGAACGGATCCGCCGTTTTGTGAAGGGGTTGAGGTCAGAATTGCGGATTTCAGCCTTACAGATAGCGGCAACAGCAACATCCTTCCAAGAGGTGGTAAGACTTTGTGATTGAGGTGAAGGAGTGAAACCAGATGACTTCACCACGACATCGACATCAAAGAGGTTTCCGAAGGGGAGGTGAGTATAATGGTTCTTATTCTAGAGGACAGAACTCCGGAGGTCACTCAAATCGACCAATAAGTCTTCACTACAGACTGTAGTTGGGGGTCCACTCAGAACGGTCACCTTCTCTGAGAGGCCGACGCGTGAACCCAGAGAATGTTATGGTGTGGAGAGATTGGACACATTAAGAGGTACTGTCCAAACCAGAGTTACAGACCCCCAATGGCTAGAGGAAGAGGTGGTAAGGAATGGTAGAGGTCGTTATTCTGGAGGGCGTGGTGGCCGAGGTAATGGTGGCCACCAAAACGGCAGAGGTGAAGGGCAAAACGGAGCCACTACTACACAACATGGGAGGGGCAACGGACAGACGAATAATGGGGCCCATTGTTATGCTTCGTTCCCTGGGAGATCTGAAGCGGAGGCTCTGATGCTGTTATCACAGGTAATCTTTTGGTTTGTGATTGCATGGCATCTGTGTTATTTGACCCTGGCTCCACGTTTTTCTTATGTATCTTCATCATTTGCTAACGGTCTAAATTTACATTGTGAATTACTTGACATGCCTATTCGTGTTTCTCTACTCCGTGGGTGAGTCTGTGATAGTCCGAAAAAGTGTATAGGTCTTGTTTGGTGAATTTTGTGGGGAGCAACACTTATGTGGATTTGGTTATTCTAGAAATGGGTGACTTTGATGTAATTATTCTGGGTATGACTTGGCTTTCCCCAAACTTTGCGATTTTGGATTGTAATGCTAAAACAGTGACGTTAGCCAAGCCTGGGGCAGATCAGTTAGTATGGGAGGGTGACTACACTCCAATCCGGTGCGTATCATCTCCTTTATTCGTGCTCATAAGATGGTTAGTAAGGGTTGTCTAGCTTTCTTGGCACATCTTAAGGATGACACTACTCAAGTACCATCGATTGAGTCAGTTTCGGTAGTCTGTGAGTTTTTTGGATGTGTTCCCTACAGATCTTCCCGGTATGCCACCAGATAGGGATATAGACTTCTGCATTGATTTGGAACCCGGTGACTCGCCCCATTTCTATACCCCCGTATAGAATGGCTCCCGCGGAGTTAAGAGAATTAAAGGCTCAACTTCAAGAGTTGTTGAGCAAAGGCTTCATATAGACCAAAAGTGCATCCCTTGGGGTGCTCCGGTTTTGTTTTGTGAAGAAGAAAGATGGGGAGTTTCCGAATGTGCATAGATTACCGACAGTTGAACAAGGTAACTATTAAGAACAGTACCCCCCTCCACCCCATTCCTCGCATTGATGACTTGTTCGATCAGTTACAAGGTGCTTGTGTCTTCTCTAAAATTGACTTGAGGTCCGGTTATCACCAACTGAAAATACGAGCAACGGATGTGCCAAAGACTGCTTTTTCGAACTAGGTATGGGCATTATGAGTTTTGTGGTAATGTCGTTTGGTCTTAACTAATGCCCCTGCTGCCTTCATGAGCTTGATGAACGGGATTTTCAAGCCATATTTGGATCTCTTGTGATTGTGTTTATTGATGATATCTGATATACTCCAAAAGTAAGAAAGAACATGAGGAGCATTTGAAATTGGTGTTTAGAGTTGTTGAGAAAGAAAAAGCTTTATGCGAAATTCTCCAAGTGTGCGTTTTGGCTAGATTCAGTTCCCTTCTTGGGGCACGTGGTTTCTAAGATGGAGTGATGGTAGATCCATCTAAGATTGAGACGGTAAAGATTGGTAAGACCTACAAACGTGTCAGAAATAAGGAGTTTTTGTGGGTTAGCTAGCTACTACCGCCGATTCGTCAAGGGATTCTCTTCCATTGCTTCCTCCCAATTGACGACTTGACTAAGCAAAACGTTCCATTTGTATGGTCGGATGAGTGTGAGGAGAGCTTTCAGAAACTCAAGACTTTGTTGACTACCGCGCCTATCCTTACCTTGCCGGTAGAGGGTAAGGACTTTATTGTCTATTGTGATGCATCCTATTCGGGTTGGGTGCAGTGCTAATGCAAGAGAAGAATGTGATTGCTTATGCTTCGAGGCAATTAAAGGTGCATGAACGTAACTATATCCGACCCATGATTGGAGTTGGCCCGCGGTAGTATTTGCACTAAAGCAATGGAGACACTATTTGTATGGGGTTAAGTGTGAAGTCTATACGGACCATCGTAGCCTACAGTTATGTCTTCACTCAGAAGGACTTGAACTTGAGACAGAGGAGATGGAGGAACTAACTAAAGGACTACAACATCACTATTTGTATCATCCTGGGAAGGCGAATGTTTGTGGCGATGCCTTGAGTAGAAAGGCCGTAAGCATGGGAAGTCTAGCTCATTTGCAGCTTCTAGACGCCCATTGGCTAGAGAAGTGCAGATTTTGCTAATGACCTTATGAGGTTAGAAACAAATAAGAAGGGGGATTGTTAGCTTGTGTAGAGGCAAAATCCTCTTTCCTTGATCAGACTAAGGGGAAACATTTTGACGATGAGAAACTAAGGCGAATTCGAGATAAAGTGTTGCAAGGAGAGGCTAGGAAGCAATAATCGATGGGGAAGGTGTTTTGAGGATAAGGGAAGAGTATGTGTACCCCGCATCGATGATTTGATCCCACTATTCTGACAGAGGCCCATAGTTCCGGATATTCTATACATCCTGGTGCAACCAAGATGTATCGCGACCTAAAGCAACACTTCTGGTGTGATAGAATGAAGCGAGATATTGTGAGTTTGTTGCCAATTGTCCAAATTGTCAACAAGTAAAGTATGAACACCAGAGGCCCGGAGGAACACTTCAGAGGATGCCCATTCCTGAATGGAAGTGGGGAGAGAATCGCGATGGACTCGTGGTTGGTCTTTCCAAAGACATTGGTAAGTATGACTCCATTTGGGTGATTGTTGATAGGTTAACTAAGTCCGCTCACTTCATTCCTGTCAAGGTGACCTACAATGCAGAGAAGTTAGCCAGATCTACATCTCAGATATCGTTCGGCATTGCATGGAGTTCCACTCTCCATTATATCAATAGAGGTACGCAGTTTTACTTCTAAGTTTGGAGAACGTTGCATGCTGAATTAGGTACTAGGTTGACCTTATAACTACTGCATTTCATCCTCAGACAGATGGTCAGTCTGAGCGAACGATTCAAGTTTTGGAGGATATGCTCCGCGCCTGTGTGATAGAGTTTGGTGGCCATTGGGATAGCTTTTTACCTTTGGCAGAGTTTTCATACAATAATAGCTATCACTCCAGTATTGACATGGCTCCATTTGAAGCATTGTATGGGAGGAGGTGTAGATCTCCCTTGGTTGGTTTGATGCCTTTGAATTTAGACCTTGGGGGACTGATCTGTTGAGAAATTCTATGGAGAAGGTGAAGCTATTCAGAAAAGCTTTTGGCGGCTCAAAGTAGACAAAAGGAGTATGCAACCGAAAGGTTAGAGACTTGGAGTTCATGGAGGTGAACAAGTCTTGTTGAAGGTTTCGCCCATGAAAGGGGTGATGCGGTTTGGAAAAAGAGGTAAGTTAAGTCTCAGGTATATTGGACCATTTGAAGTGCTTAAGAAGAATAGGGGAGGTGGCTTTGAATTAGCCTTACCCCCAGGGCTGTCCGAGTACATCCGGTGTTCGTATCTATGTTGAAGAGATACACGGAGATGGAAACTACATTATCCGTTGGGATTCAGTTTGTTGGATGAGAACTTGACTTATGAAGAGGAACCGGTTGCTATATTAGATAGAGAAGTTCGCAAACTGAGTCGAGGGAGATTGCCTCCATCAAAGTGCAATGGAAGAATCGACCGGTTGAAGAGGCTACTTGGGAGAAGGAGGCAGATATGCAAGAAAAATACCCACATCTGTTTACAGATTTCAGGTACTCTCTTTTCGCCATTGTTTTTCTTCTTTTGATCGTTCGGGGACGAACGATGGGTAAATTTGTATCTATTGTAATGACCTGTTTAGTCGTTTTGAGCAACAGAGTCCAATTCTGGGAAAACTGGCTGGGACGACGAGGGTCACGACGGACCGTCGTGGTCACGACGGCCCGTCGAGGGAGTGTCGTCCCATGGCACTAGAATTTTGAAATTGGGTACTGAAAATCGACTCTCTGTAATTGTGACGGACCTGCAGGACGTGCCGTCACATCCACGACGAACCGTCGTGAGTCCCGTTGCAAAACACTTCAACTTTTGAGAATTTGGTGCAAGAAAACGAGTTTTCTGACCGTCAGGACGGAGGTGCAGGACGGACCGTCACAGTTGTGACGGGCCGTCGCAGACCACCTGAAACCTGGGAGGTGCGACGACGACCGTGACGGACCGTCGCAGGCACGACGGCCCGTCACAGGTCACGCAATCCCAGGCAGTTCAGGAATCTCCACACGTTTTAAGGGTCGTTTTTGACTATTCTTTCCTTAATTATAAAGATTGAGGGGTAACATTAATAAGTCTAATTACTTAGGGGTTAAAAAAGGGGTAACCTTAAGTGAATTAGTGGGGTTTTATTGTCCTTTTTTTCACACTTAATTACAAGATTAATTAGGGTAAAGGAAAGAGGGTTTGAATAAAACAAAAGAGAAAGACAGAAAGGGAGAGAGCAGATCGATCGAGAGGCATAGGAATATCAAAAGCTTGGGAATTTGCTTGTGGATTCCAAATTCTTCTTGGTGAGGTAGGTTATGGTTTTTATGTGTTCGATAATCGTAGTGAACTCTTGATAGTGTATGATATGTATTGATGATGTTGTAAACCTGTCTATGTGCTTAATTGTATGCTTGCAGATTATGATTATGAAATTGTGATGAATTAACAAGCATGATGAAGCTATTGAATCTCAAATCTTGAAAGAACCCTAATTCGCTTAATTATTATATAATAGATTGATGATGCCTTAATATGAAAGAAGGCTTGATAAATTTATATAATATATTGATGATGCCTTAGTGTAAAAGAAGGCTTGATGAATTAGGGGATCGGTGCCACGTTCCGGTACCAGGATAGAATGAATATGAGGATCGGAGTGTCACGTTCCGACACCAGGATAGAATATGAGGATCGGAGTGTCCGTTCCGACACCAGGATAGAATATGAGGATCGGGTGCCACGTTCCGGTACCAGGATAGAATGAATAGAGGATCGGAGTGTCACGTTCCGACACCAGGATAGAATATAGGATCGGAGTGTCACGTTCCGACCCAGGATAGAATATGAGGGATCGGTTGCCACGTTCCGGTACCAGGATAGAATGAATATGAGGATCGGAGTGTCACGTTCCGACACCAGGATAGAAAGTAGAGGAGCGGAGTGTCACGTACCGACACAAGAGGAAGAAGATAATGAATCTTGAAAGATAATGAATATACTCAATCTATGAACTTAATTCCCAAATGAGTATGGTATTGAGGCTTGAGACCTCATGTGTGAACTTGACGGAAATTGTTAAATGATAAAGTAATTGCTATTGCTACATGTGAGTATTGTAGCTGATTTACATTATTATTGATATATATTGTTCCCTATTTTGAGTTAGCCGATGATATCTACTCAGTACGTGTGGTTGTTGTACTCCCCCTACTTTTATGTTTTCCTTTTTGTTATTTGTGTTGGCAGCAAACGTTCCGTCAACTTCGACTCAGCAGTAGATCAGCCAGTCTTTACTCCATCGGAAATTCAGGGTGAGCTAATGCGTCTAGCTTGGACTGGGTCTTCTTCTTCAAGTCTTGATGCCTTGAACTTTCCGGCATGGACTAGCTTTTTAGTTATATTTTGTTCTTAGACATTCCTAGTTTAGTAATAGAGATAGATGTTCTTGTGATGATGACTTCCAGAATTTTGGGGATAATAATAATAGTTTTGAATTGTTTTATTAATGAGTTTAAGTCTTCCGCATTTATTTATGTTGATATTGTACTAAAATGTTAAGGGTTAGATTGGTTGGTTCGCTCACATAGGAGGGTAAATGTGGGTGCCAGTCGCGTCCCCGATTTGGGTCGTGACAGAAAAACATATAGCATACATAGTAAAAATAATATAATAGTATACATATTCTAAAAATATATATAAATTAACTGTTGAAAAACAGGATACCTATGTTTTAAGAAATACAAATTCATATGAGATAGCATACATAGTGAAAATGATATAATCAGAATATAATATTCTAAAAAATACAAATTGACTGTTAAAAAATAGAATACATTTATGCTTAAGAAATACAAATTCATATAAGATACGTATGTGAATGACTACAAATAAAAAGAAATACCATATTCTTAATAAAAATACAAATAATAAGTAAAAGAAAAATAATTGACAAACAAAAATTAATATGAATATTATTCTGATGAATACAATTTCGCAAACTTCTTCTTTGACTCTCTCTTTCTTCGTCGTCTGCTATGTTCCTTTTTCCCAATTCTTTTCACCAAATTCAAATCTTAATCTGTGTTTATTTTGTGAATTTATAACTTTTTAGGCAAGATTTGAATTATTAAATATGAATACATATAATATATATATATATATATATTAATATATATATATATATATATATATATATATATATCAATATATTAAGTATGAATGCTTTTGTGGTTTACTAACTGTGTCACGACCAAACGAGCCGCACTGGCACCAACACTTATCCTACTATGTGAACGAACCAACCAATCTAGACCCCAACATTTCAGCCATAATAAACAAAATATAATGCGGAAGACGTAAAACTCATTAATAAAAATCGATTAAATAACTTCTAAAACTCAATACTTATTATTCCCAAAATCTGGAAGTCATCACCACAAGAACATCTATCCTCAAATTACTAAATCTAAGAGTATCTAAGAAGCTAAAATAAGTAAAAGAGATGGTCCATGTCCGATCTTCAAGACATCAAGACGCGATGGAAAGAATCCAGTCCGAGCTAGGAATAATAGCTCACCCTGAAATCTAATTATGCTGAAGTCTGGCTAGAGTTGCGAACGAGTCGAAGTTGTTGGCACGTTTGCTGCACTCCACAAATAACAAGAAAAACAAATACAAGTAGGGGTCAGTACAAGGCACAAGTACTGAGTAGATATCATCGGCCAACTCAAAATAGAAAGCAATATATATATTAGATAATAACATAAAATCAACTACATACTCAACAAGTGACACAACAAGTACCATAACCCTTGGTTACAACCCCAAGCACATCTATGAGGACTCAAGCCTCCACACCTTACTCATTTGGGAAATAATAATATTCATTCTCTTTATCATCCTGGTGTCGGAACGTGACACTCCGATCCCCTACTACTATCCTGGTGTCGGAATGTGACACCCGATCCCCTACTACTATCTGGTGTCGGAACGTGACACCCGATCCCCTACTACTATCCTGGTGTCGGAACGTGACACCCGATCCATTAACCTCATTCTTTTAGTTCATCAAGCCTTCTTTTATACCAAGGCATCATCATTAACAGAGAGGATTTTAGATTTAAGCTTCACAACCTCTTCTTTCCAACCCATTACAATTACATAATCACATCATGCAAGCATACAATTAAGCATATAGAAGATTTTACAATACTACCCAATACATATCATTCGCTATTAAGAGTTTACTATGAAATAGCATAAACCATAACCTACCTCCACCGAAGAATCGTGATCAAGCAAGCTATCTTCCCAAAACCTTTGTTTTCCTCTGTGTTCTTCTCTTTCTCTCGCTCGTCTCCTCTCTCTGTTCTTTCTGTTTTTCCTTATTCAAACTCTTTTTCTTTTACCCTAATTATCATATAATTAAGTATAAAAGATGATAAAAGTAACCCACCATTTAATTCAAGGTTATCTCCTTTAACCCCCAACTAATTGAATTATTAACATTAACCCACTAACTTTATAATTATAAGCATGAGTAGTCCAAAACGCCCCCTAAAAACTTTTAACAGAAATCCGATCCAGTCAGGGTTACGCAGCCTGTGAGGTCCGTCATGACTGTGACGGTCCGTACTGCAGGTCCGTCACAAAGTTTAGAGAGTTAATTCCGTGGAAAGGTTTGTGACGGTCCATCGTGCCAACGACGGTCCGTCCTGCCATTCCGTCGTGAAGTTCAGAGAGTCGATCTCAGTACCCAAATTTTTAGAATCTAAGTGTTTTGGAACGAGACCCCCTCGACTATCCGTCGTGCCATGACGGTCCGTCGTGGGATCCGTCGACCCAGACAGTTATTACAAGAATTAAACTCTACTGCTCAAAACGACTAAACAGGTCGTTACAA